>MEJB01000094.1:702256-723804 GCA_001752375.1 Rhazya stricta
GRSWYTKKRGRRGWGKGRRAARMGCGYGTGTKTGCGYGTTTCCTATTTCCACGTCAGCCTTTTGGCCKTGTCCTACTACTACTATTAGTRTAMTATATTCCTTTTTATTTYGGACACCAATGTGGCATTGTCTGTTGCCAATCTCACGATCAAGATGATTTTTGAGATGATCGAGTGATCGCGTTACATGTCTTGGTCCMRTATGATTCTAATTTARCTTTTTTATTTAATTATTTGATATCGAATGTTCGAACATAAATGACTCATAGAAGAATATTTGTTCTTTTTTATTATTGACCGATCTAAATTTATTACAATATAAATATAAAAGAATAAGAAAACAAAAATGTAAATTTAATTGTCAAGATCAAATTATATTATCAAATCTAAAATTCAGATTCAGATATTATGTAATAAATGTTAAACTTTTAAAATTTTCGTTATTTTTTATACCTCAATTTCATACTTTAAACTTCAATTTTATCAAATGAAGTCTATATCAATCGTCAAATGCTTGATTGGCCGTATTTGATAAAATTGAATTTAGTAATATAATATGAAATGTCTATATCAAGTCAGCATGTGATGACTTAAAATTTGTAAAAGAAATTAAAAATTACTTAACGCGTTAAGACACAAAATATTATAAAATTATATTATCAAACGATTTAAATTCATCATTTTAAGTATTAAATTTAATTATTAACAAAGACCATTTAAACTTCAAACGTTTTAAGCGCTAAATTTGATTATTAATGAGAATAATTTAAATTTAAAATATCAATTTTTAAAATTTATTTGTCTAATGTTTCACTCATTAGATATTAGTCTTAACCGGACAATTCATTCATTAGGAAGGTTTCTTCTCAATTTAAAAGAAAAAAAGGGAAAAGGAAAAAATAATAATACCTGTCAAATAATAAAAATAAATCAAATTAGTTGTTAAAAAAAAACTCTTTATTATGTGATGGATGCACCACTATCATCCCATCTATATATGGATTTGTGATATAGTGTTGATGATGTCAACGTAGAAGAAAGAAGGGCCTAAATGCTTCGCTGCTTGCTGTTAGCTCCTGCCCACATAGAGAGAGAGAGCATTGATTTCTATTCAACCTCTTTCTTCTAAATTACCACGTCCATCTAAACACATATCAGAGCTGTCTCTTTTCTCTTTCTGTGGTTCTAGTCTTCTGCTGCTGCTGTTTTAGAGTTTATACAGTTTGTTTTGCTGCTGTATTTTGTCTGGGCTTTTCAAGATCTCTAAGCATGGATTACAGCAAGGAGGTAAAGGGTTTTTTCTTCTTGTATATATATATATATATTTTTTTTTTTTCTTTTGTCTTTTTTGGGTTAGTTTCTGCAGAATTGAGGTTGGTTAATGTAAGGTTTTCTCTGTTTTTGCTTTTTGGGTCCCTTTTTTGTCCCCCTGATTCTTGGTTTGCTTCATTTTGATCTTCTTGGTTTCTTCTCTGGAGATGAAATTTGAGTATGTTAAAAATCACGTTTCTTGATCTCAAATGCATTTTTGAAATTTGAAGCATATACTAATGCTTGTCTTTTTCATTTTTCCCATGATGTAAGAGCCTCATGGACCCAGTTTCTTTCAATCTTTCTCGTATTTGTTATCCTCTGTGAAATTTATTATCTAATTAATGCATTATTAGCATTTGTGCTCTTTTCATTTTCTGTATCGTGATCTGCTTTGCAATCCTTTTCCTGGGCAAATGAAGAGAAAAAGTATCTTCCTCCAAGATTAGGCAAGAATTTGAACTAATTGGTGGAGTTCAAGTCATATTTGAATTTCTTTAGTCGACAACAATTCTTTTATTTACTATATAAAACAAGTTGAGGTGCCCAAGAAGCAGAATGTAGAAGGTAGGAATCAGTCAAAGTTGTTGTCTAATCTAATTTTCAAATCTTAGCATCATCAACTCAGTTCTTTTCCGTGTTTTCAATTAACTGGGTTTATCATGATGAGGGGCCTAATCACTTTCTTCAAAAGTAGGAGCAAGAAAGAATATTGTGTAAAGTTCCTTTCTTTGAAATTAGCCGTYTCGATGTCCTTTGTATTATTCAACTCTGAGCTGTCAATTTGCTTTCTCCTATTTATGTTCTTGGTTAAGGACAAAGATGCTTCTTGTATGTTTGTGAAAAGCCTGAAGTCTGATAAAGGCTACAGGGTGATAATAGTCACCTCAGAGTAGTAGAAAAACTTAAAAATGAACCGCCTGAAGTATGGGTGTTGATTCGTGAGGTTGAATTATGGAGAATGGATATTGAAATTCTTTGTATTTGTTGTCATTTGCAGAAGACTACACCATGGCTGTCTGTGCCACAATTTGGTGACTGGGACCAGAAAGGGGTGATGCCTGATTACTCCATGGACTTCTCAAAAATTAGAGAAATGAGAAAGCAAAACAAGAGGGAGCCATCAAGGGCAAGTCTTGGAAATGAAGAAGAGCTCATTTCCTCGGCCACAAGCCACTCTAACACTGCCCACAGTGATGAACACCACCATTTCCATCGGAACCATTCTGCAACTGTAAGATTCCTTGCTGGTCTTGTCCTTCCTTCCTTTTAAGGTTCTATGAGTTATAGTTTTTATGTTGTCAATATCTTGTTTTACATAGATTTTTCCGGGTTGTTGTAAGTTCTCTACAGAAGGGTTTGACAGTATTAATTATAGGCAATAAGCTAAGTAGTTGGTAGGTAGTAATAAACACACTGCAAAAGGATACATATTTTGAGGCATTTGGTGGGGCAGTTAGTGGGGTTCAAATGCTCCTTTCTATGGTTGCTTAACCGAGTGGATCATTGGGTAGAAAGTAGGTGGCAAGCTGTGATGGCCTGTTTCACTAGTCTGATYGGTAAAAAGTTGAGAAGATTCTGACTGTTGGCTGACCAAATTTGAGAACTCATTTGTCCTTTGAAACAAAAACTGAAGCTTTTGTCATCTTTTTCTAAAGGATCTTCAAGTTGATTTATGCATGCATGTTGTTGGGAACAAATTTACTCCTGATATTGATGAGTTTTTTGCACATTCTGACAAAAGTTAGTACTATTGTCCATCTCCTTTAGTGTCTTTAAATTCACTCAAATATGTAGAAACAGGATGTATTTCTTGCTTGAGAAAAATGGATGTGTATTTGGCTGATCCCTATTAAGAGATCAACATTCCAAACTTTGTCATGTGGCTACTCTGCTCTGTTGATCCAATGTGATCCTTAAAGCACTTCACATGAAATATGGAAACAACTTGCAGGATGTAGATGTAAGCCGAATTGGGAAATAAAAGTTTGCGCCAAACATAATCTTGAGAACAATTCTTTATCGGTTGGAATAGATAAGAATAGGTGGTGCACATGCATCAAGTGTTGGCAACCATATAATAAATAATTGGTCGGCATGCTCCTTATGGTTTAGATTGCTTCTTTAACATCAAAYAACTCCTAACAAARATTCTGTTTTTCATTGTTTAATTGAGAATGATGTTGATGATCATGTTCCTGTCATTAGAAGTTTAATAACTAAAGGATCACCTAAATAATTGCAAGATCGCATGTTTATGAAATAGCAAATACTGGACTTGTTCTTCGTTGGTGTTAAATGATTATCGAGACAACCTCCTTCTTGATAACACAAAGTATTATCCGAAGGCAGGTTTGACGATTTATTGCAGTCTCAAGTCAAGAGAACTTCTTGATGAACATATCGTTCCTCTTGATTGATCTGGTTCTCATTAGGATTTGTGCATCATTTTGTTGACAGACAAGGAGGAGCTTCTTCAGCTACTTCAACTGCTGTGTGAAGGCCTGAAATGTGCGGAAATATTAGGCGTGCTGGGTTTGTTTGATTATCTGTATGATTATGTATCTTGGAGTAACATATAGTTAACTCTTATCAACCTTCTTCAGAAATAGGAGTTATGAAGATGATGATCTTTGGGTTTCTTGACGATAGGCTTTGCTAATTCTGTGTTCTTCCAGAATTCATTATTCTGCCTAGTCTCTCCATATTCGCATTGTTCAGAAACTAATGACAAGAGGTTCCTCCATATAATCTTGAGGCCAAAGGCCGATGAGCTTTAAGCTTAGCTCAAACCTAACTCATCAAATTTCGGTGAAATAATCCTATAACCCAATTTGACTCGCTTTGATTCCAATGACAAATTATGCTGTTCAAAATCTAAGGGATTCCAAACTGAAAAACGTCATTCTTGAATCAATGTCTTTTAAATTAGATATTATTAAAATTCTCGTTGAGAATATATACTAATCACAATTTAGTAACTCACGAATCAACTCAGTGACTCACGTCTAAACTCTAAACTCATCCTCATCATAGACGAGATTCGTCGAACGTGCTTACCAAAATTTCTACCAATAAAAAGTTCAACAAAATAGTCAACCACTCTGATAATCTCCATCAAATGCAATACAGCACATGAGCAATTTGAAGTTTTGAAGAAGAATAACCGTAAGAGTTACCCCTTCACTCACCTACCCCTTTGTACACACATTATTCTACTACGGTAACGCCTATTGGCTCATTCTTCACTTTTTAAGTATAGAAGAAGATTGGGTTTGTGATCAAGACTTCTTCTTTAGAAGATCTTTGAATTCCACCAACAATGTGAATGTGCAAGATGCTCATTTAACAACTTCCATGGAGATGCCCTGTAAGGTTCTTTACTTTTATGAAGCTGCAGAAAGTGTCTGGCATTTCAGGAACAGAGCAAAATAGTGGGTATTTGATACATTTGACTGAGAAATAAAAAAATTTGAATGAAGTATTTATCGGCCTAGCCCGCACGTTTTGCGCGGGCCAGCCCCACTGTTATACATACGGTAGGTAGAAATTGAGCTCAAGCCATTTGAAGGGCAAAATCAACAACTCACCAAACCTTCCATTGCTAACCCCATCTGCCATCTCTTTGATGCTCTGGTAAGCAAAGTCGCAGCTTTAACGCTTCTCTTACTCTTCTTTTACGGATTTCAATTTTCAATATAGTAGTATAAAACCTTTTAACTTTCTTGGATTTCTTGAATTTGCATATAGGCATCCATTTTTGTTAGTTGTGAGATGGATTCTATTGCTATGGTTTTCCTGCTTAAGGAATTTCAAGAATTATTTCTTTATCCATTGCAAGAATTTGGATATTTCTTTCTGTAGTAACAGCATTTCTTGGGGGGGATGAATTTGTATTGTGCAGCCCTGATGGAGTGAAGCTTCCGTCGGTAACGGAGTCAGCCCGAAGCAATTTGACCCTAACAAATTCAGAAGGAAACTGTTTCGGTCAACCATTGGATATTCGCTTCTCTGAAGTAGGAAAGAAAGGAATTTGATTACCCTTTTGGAGTGCAAGAATGGAGGCTAAAGTTTTGCAGAATTTGCCTCGGTCGACATGGATGGATTCGGATAATGTTGCACGGAGACCTRTTGAATCATTGCATTTTAAGCAAAGATATAGAGGAATAAAGTGGAAAAAGCGTCAAACTCTTATTTCTTGTTATCTGCAATCTGGAAAACCCACAGATGGGCAGAGATCAGTGGCACTAAAGGTCTCTTGTTCTTCTCAGGATTTTCAAGGTAGTTCATGTTTTCTACAGCTTTAATTTGGGTAAAATATTAAATTCGTTCTCGTACTTAGTACCCTGATGAGATATCATTGACTGCTGAGCATCTGGATATATCAGATGAAAACATATTCTTTTGATGACTGGAAAGAATGCCATTATGAATTTTTATGAGTTGAGTRTGATATTGACATTACCAAAATGGCATTTAAGCTAAAAATATTGTTCTGGAAAAGAAGGAAGACAGATGTAAAAACATTTGCATGAATAATTCCTCCATCTGGAAACTTTAGAGTTATTGACTACTAGTGTTTTCATTTTCCAAAATTTTATTGTAGCTTCAGTGCTGGATTCCGAAAGTGTTCAAGTGTCCTTTGATGAAGTTATGCTCTTAAAGGTAAAATATATCTTTTGACATTTTTATTCTCCATTCAAGTGTAGAGAGAAATGAGTTCGCTGTCTTCCCTCCAATGTGACATTCAGTCTTGCATATCTTCAAGTAATTCTTCATATGGAATGTTTATTTCCTAGTTCGTATTCTATGTAGCTTCTGGACCTCAATGTATTCTTGCTATAATTGCAGAAAAAGTCAGAAGAGATTGAACCATATCTAGATGGACGCTCTGTATTCCTTGTTGGTGAGTTCAACTAAGGAGGGTTGATTTAATATCTTTTTGACCATATCATGATTTTTAACTTGGTTGATTTTCTCTCAGATGTGCACTTTCTCATTACTCAAAGGTTAGTGGTCACTTCACATAAAGAAATTGTTATATGAGAAAAGATATTTGAAAAGGAAAAATAGAAACTTTTTGCACCCAAAAAGACAAAGAGGATGATGAATGTGATCTTAGGAATAGTTCTACTGTACCATCCTTCATTTAATGACCTTAATCAGGAGAATGTATTTCTCAATCACCATTTCAAGTTGTCTGCTAGTATATTCCTTAAAAACCAAGTAAATATAATATTTGAATCATGGTAATTACATTTCCAACTGATGGCAAAATATAAGAAAGTAAAATTGTATCTCGTTTTTGCATGATACTTCGGTTATATTCTTGATTCAGGAGTTTGATTAAGAGTCAAGATTGTGGTAGTCAGATACGCTCTTAATAATCTTGTTTACCTGGGCTTATTAGGGTGGGTTCAATGTATTCTACATATGTGATCTGTTTGTTGTAGAACACTCATGCATTACTTTATTCATCTTGAATCTGGCAAACATTTGATTTTGCCTTTCAAATCTGATCACCATTGTATTCTGCTAAGAAGACCAAACTGATGGTGGTTGGTGGTAATTGTATCCTCTAGCATTATATAAGGAAGCATGAGAATGCAAGCCTATTTGTCGCTATACATTTTGGTCCTATTACCTAAATGCTTTGACATATAAAAATTAGCTAAAATTTTGCGGTTACYACCTTACTACCGTGCTGGTAACTAATGAAGGAAATCATGCAGGAAATCGTGCATGGTGTGCCACTTTCTTGATCTGTGGCCATCAAGAAACCAAATTGCCATCTTGTCTGGCTCGGTCCGTCAGTGTCACACCATCATCCTAATTTCCTTTTCCTGAATGTCACAGCTAACCCCAAATGTGCATGTAGAGCTTATTTGGTATTAGAAACTCTCCACATTCTATTGAATAGTTGGCATCTGGTGCTTTCCCGAGATTGGACTAGAACATATTTGTTGAGGGATTGGGAAGCTGCTGTTGTTAAATTCTAGTTTTTGCGAAGTCCTTATCTTCTTAGTACCTTTTCATTTTGGATGCATATTGCAGGAATGATGGCCTCTGGAAAAACAACTGTTGGCAGGGTTTTGTCTAAAGTGCTTGGCTATTCATTTTTCGACTGGTTTGTCTCATGATTATCTATTTCTCTTTGTAAACATTATATTGCTGTTTTGAACTCCTTGATGCTATATAAACAGAAGTGAGAAGATTTTTAGTTGGAGAATTGAATTTCACTAGTAATTATCTCCAGCACAGAACACTAGAAAATCGAATGATGGGTCTATCTTCTTCTTCTTCTTTTTTTTTTTTTTTTTTTTTTTCAAACATTCTGCTATAACTCCTCTAGTGTCTACTGCTAAGTCTCCTGCATTTACTCTGATGGTTCATCAGTGACGCGTTAATTGAGCAGTCTGTCGGGGGAATTACTGTTGCTGAAATCTTTAAGCTTCATGATGAGGACTTCTTCAGAAGAAAAGAGGTCAGATTTTATGCAGAGTAGTTATCTAGTTTTGATTATATTTGAATGTTAAAATCCTAAAAAACGAATGAAGATATTTGTAAACACAGGTATTTGTTCTAGGTTGTCACTCCCCGTTTCCCAAGAAAAATAAGCACAGATGATGTGGAAAATCCCTAAAGGCAGTAGTATACCATGACATATATAAGTGGATGTTGCATAGATATCATATGCAGGAACCCTGCATAACAATTATAGGGTGGGCTTCCTGTTTAGGCTGTAGATGATCTTGCTTGGTGTTAGGTTGTGTTTTGTGCTAGGCCAGAAGTACTTCTCATTTGGATGTTCTTTGTGAGGTGATTGTTGTATCCACTACAGCAATGATTGTATTACATGTTGGAGACTAAAGACTTTTAGAAAAAGCTCAAGTTTGTATCATTGAGTCTGACTATATTATCAGAGGGCACGTCTTAACTCAACATTGCAAAAATTATCGATATTGTGAATATATTAGAAATTAAGAACAGTGTCAAAGTCAGCAAAGGCATGTTATAAATACTGCAATTCATGATAATTTTATAAATAACTTTTAGAACAGTGTTAGATACTAGTAATACAATTGCTGTCAAGCTCTTCAATGCATTCACATTTACTAAGATACAACCATTTATTTGTTCTGACTTTCTTCTTTAGACTGAGCAACTGCAAAAGCTCTCTTCAATGCAAAGGCTTGTTGTTTCCACGGGTGGGGGTGCAGTTGTTCGACCCATTAATTGGTATTATCACGAGAGATATTAGCATTCAACTTTTGCTGTTTCATTTGGTGTAGTTAGTCATCTATTTACCAAGTTGTCTGGCTCTTTGCTGCTCTTTTGGTAGGAACTACATGCATAAGGGTATTAGTGTTTGGTTAGATGTACCCTTGGAAGCTTTGGCACGGAGAATTGCAGCAATAGGAACTGATTCTCGTCCGCTTTTGCATGGTGAATCTGGAGATGCTTATATGAAGGTCCACCTTTTACAATAAATATAGAAGGAACCTGAACCAATCTGAGTTTCATGTTCGATATGGTAGTCAATGGGCATTTTGTTGAAATTCAAACAATGCTTGTTCTCATGCAGGCTTTCCAGCGTTTATCTACCCTTTTGGAGGAGCGGGGGGAAGCATATGCCTATGCCAGTGCCAGGGTTTCCATCGAGAGTATGATTTTTACCATAAAGCTCTACTTTCTTCCTACCCCTACCACCTCCACCACCATCACCAAGCTGTCCTGGTTCTCACATTCTTTTTTTCTCATTTATGGATATTGGATCTTATTAATTTGCAATCATGATAAGAAAGATGGATATATTCATTTTTCAGAGATAGCAGCCAAACTGGGATGTGAAGATGTCTGTAACATCACTCCTACTGCAATTGCATTCGAGGTCTCCATCACTTTCCCTCTGTACACATTTCCCCACCCTAATCAATACATAGACACTCTTTCGTTGCGCATGGATACAGCTATCCGGTTAGATCAATTTTTGCGCATGTGTGGTATTTGCATGATTGTGCTTAATTGGCACTCAGGAAGTGGGAGTTTCTTTATGGTTTTGATGTGCCTGTATTTTGTGGAATAGTCAGTTATGTGGTGGTTGTATTTATCGTTCTTCTTTTTTAATTAAACGACCTAATTTGACTAGAAACATGAATAAAGGATTTGAAGATAGGTAACAGTTACAGAGAAACTGGGAATCACCTGGGCCTGCTTTGTCAATTAGTCCATCTAAAGCACATGGTAAACATGTGAAAGGTCTCTACTTYTTCGTTCTTTTGAAACTTGTGACGTAAGTGAAAACTTTGGTCTGCAGAGCTATTTGGTTTGGAGAAATGGAACACTTTTTCACGCCTAATTTGTTTMTTTCTATGGCACGATGAAATTATCACCCTTCTCATTACATGCAACAGGCTCTTGTACAGATTGAGAACTTCGTGAGGAAGTGAGACTACGCCAGTCAGAATGGCTGTATTGGAAACAATTACTTGGTTTCTTTTCTTCTCAGACAGATACTATGTCAAATGGGCAAAAGGGAGTGCTGTGCCTCACTCTTTTGAGTAATGATAACAAAGAATGGCCTGAATTATATATTTCAATTTTTCCTTTWMGTATAGATTTCGTGCCTTATGTATGTTTATTTATGTCAGTTCCAAGTACATTTTCCTTTTCTTGGGTACCAGGAACAAAGTATTATACTCAAGTTCACCTTGAACAATAGGTTTTGTTAGTTCATTGTTCTTTAAACTAGAAATGTTGGCAGATAGGACAACTGACAATTATATCAATGCAGTCTGCTACTTCTCTATCATTATCTATCGTAAACACCAAACGCTTCAACAATATCTAAATCGAGCTCGTCAAACCAAGACTTTTACGATTATAAGAAAGAACAGAATTATGATATTTAAACAGTATTTCACATGAAGGCATATTGAAATGGCTCTAGAACCTCATTATGACTTGATACAAGCTGCAAACTGCAGAGTCTGAAAATACATTTGATAGAAGGGGCAGGAGAAAGAAACTAAACCACTACCTTCACAAAACACTCTTAAAGAAAAACAAAGAAACTGAGTAAATCTTTTGAGATGTGACGTCCGAGTTTCAATGTTCTTCCTTTTATAGCAAGCTTTGGGAGACATAGAGGATCATCTTTCTCTTTTGATTGGTTCTTCAAATTGTGAACAAATAATAGATTCTCTAGAGATAAGAGTTAAGACAAAAATTACTTCGCGTAAAATACGTCTTGCGTCTAATAAATTCTGTATTGTCGGAAAAATCGTTTAGTTTAAAGTGATAAAACCTTTGCTATCAATTCTGTTCATGTAGAATGAAAGTTCTCACTGTTGCTATTACACAATTTCTGACCAGGTGGAACTTTTGTAGTTTCGTTCATGTTGATTTATACACGAGTTATCTAGCGAAAATAGTAAGTAGAGGTTCTAAGTAAAAAAAAAATGCAAGTACAAGAATTCTATTAAATGGCAATGGAATTGTGCAGCAGGTAGCTCAGTTTTCCTTCGAACTTAAAGCCCCCAAGAAGAAATGCTGGCTGCTGAACTTCATTACAATTTSATCCTTCAGATTCAATCATTTAGTTGAGACTGGTAATTCAATTCAAATCGTATATGTAAACTGATCAAGTGGTGAACAAGACCTATTGTGTCACGCTCAAGCTGTACAAAACTTGAATCATGCACAATCAAACAAAATCCAACAATCAAAGATGGATCAAAGCAGAACAAGCATCACCCCACACCCCAGTGAAGGGTTAAGGACTTGTAACTGATCATAAGTTCAGCCTGATACTTCTGTAAAAGKACAATAAAATAAGAGCGAAAACAGTGATCACAACAACAGCTAATGCTCAATGGATACACAAGCTATGGTCTTTATTGTGTCAAAGATAACTAATCTGAAAAAACCACCCCAAAAAAGATCAACTCCTACTAAATAGCTTGATACCAAAAGGGCATAATTACATATCAAGCCATCTCTTTGTTTATCCTATCTGTTAAATAACACCAATCAAAACTATAAGCCTAGCTAATCGTATCAAAGCTCCGCTGCTACATCTCTCTCAAATATCGTGACCCACAATAGCACACCTAAGTTACACTTTTTTGATGATCTGCACAACATCTTCGTCTTCAAGCTCATGCTCCTGGTTAACAAAATGCCAACCATGCAAGCGGAAAATCAGAAGAAAACCCAACTAGCAGTAAAGGAAGAGAGAGCAAAAACCAGAAAGAGGGGGTTCAGAGAGGTTAAAGAGAAAGAGATATTGTGAAATGGAATTACCTTGCCCACCCTCTGAGGCTTGTGTTTTGCGCTTGAACCCCAAACCAATGCACTGCATAGCAAAACCAAATTTCAGCATACAACAAGAAAATGGCTATATTCTTGTAAAATTCAAAAAGCTATTAACCCAAGTGCTCTGAAAAAGCGAATCATGTAAAAGGTAATCTGCCTGTGCTCTGAACTCAACAGCAGTGCAATTAATGGAGAAAAAATAGGATAAGTACACATCCGTAGTGACACTTTCAACTCAACCCATTCCCATTCCAAAAGTCACCAACATTGCAGTTGTCTTCCCTGGACTAGGTGGTATACACTACCCTTTTCTAACAGTGGCTCCCTCTCCCCAAAACAGAAGGGGGGGAAGCCCATGAAGGGGCCCCCATGTCTGTGAAGGGGTAGCTGTAATCCCAGTCTACTGGATTTTCAAAGGAAGGAAACTAGAAGAGCAAGGTCCATTTCCACCAGAAGACAGGAACGCAGGATATCATATCTCATACAGACAGAACCTTGACAAATCAGCATCAACAAACAGAGAATATGGGAAAGCAGCACTCACTATTTAAATTGTTTGAACATGTCTTTGTGGATACGGTTGCAGAAATCCTCAACAGTCCTCCTTCTAGATGAAAGTATAACAGGGTCCTCATAATCAGGATTCATTCCCTTTGGCTTTGTGTAAACACGTGTCAGATTGAGATATTCCCAAATCTTCTCCAGCAGACCATCAAGGTTCCATTCCAGGTGAGCACTGTATTAAACAATAGAAGCATGCAAGATGACAACAACCAACTTTCCCTTAGTTAAGCAACTAACTGGGTATATACTCAACTTTAGCAGCAAGTCATGAAGCTTAACAAGTAACATGCAGATAACTACTTGGATAAACTTCTAGACCTTCAATTCTTAAAGCCTTCAGACTGTACAATAGAAGGGGCTCAGCGCAAGGTAATTTGCATAAACTGCATTTGGATCATGTCTATTCGTAAATAATAAGAACCCAGTAACTTCTCCTTACTCCATCTAGAGTTATACGATAAAATAATTTAATAGAAAATGTCAAACTTTTTGCCAATCTAGAATAACAAAACAACAGAATTTGAGTAAAAATCCAAATCTCGACAAAAGATCCAGAATCTTCTATGCCGGGGTAAATTAGTAAGGCAGAGATGCTACAAGGTGTTGCATTTTGGGAAGTTCTGTTGTTATGGATCTGTAAGCCTCTAAAATTTATTATGGGCTCATTTAAAATCCCGATCCCTAATGTTGAGTAATTCCTCAAGCTTCAAACACTCTTACACTCAACTAAATATGGGGTTAGATGAGTCAATGCCTTTTTATCCTGCATCGTCTWTCAAATTGTKGAATGAACATATCACAGGGATACATATACACAAGCATGAGCAAACAAAAACAAGAYTCTTAATGTTTTYCATAACACTTAGGATGAGGTTGAARATGTATTTCAGGAAAATTAAAAACTACCWTGCAGATACGGAGCAAATTTAGCAAGGGTTTCTTTAAATTAATGAAACTCAATGTTTTCTAGCACTGAATTACACTAACAACTGAACCATCTGCAAATATGCTGGATAAATTTGAGTTACATGCAGGAAGTATGCCAGAAACCTTGGTTACACAAACACAGATAACTGTATCAGCAAGTGGTAGTGCCCAGTTGTTTGTCAGTCAAAACTATCAAATCCTATGACAATATCACCACCAAAAAGAGGGTCTATCTAGTTCCAGGATGTTAAAGGTTTGCAGAGGAAGTTGAAAACATCATTTCTGCATTATCACATTACAGAGATATTGACACCTAGATATCAGAAAAATTCAAATATCAAAGAAAGACCGTGTGCATGCTGGATCAGAGAATGATTTGACAAATTACAATTTCATACTTAAATGATTATAAATTCAATTGTTTAATGCAAATAATTCATAGATATTGCAAATTGAAACCAGCAGTCCCAAGAATAGAGACCAGTAGAGAATCACCTGATGGGGCAATAGTGTGGAAGTTTATCCAGAATCTCCAGCTCCTCAAGTGTAATCTGATCAATCTTATTAAGAACATAGATGCAAGGCATATAGACTCTACTGCCCTCAATGACATCTATAAGGTCATCAGCAGTCGCATCATATCTGAGATTAACATCAGCATTGTGTATCCTGTATTCACTACATATGGCCTTCACTGTCTCAAGGTCCAGATTTGTGTTGTTAACTGTTGATGTAAGATTGATTCCACCCTTGTCTTTCCTTCTGAATGTCAAATTAGGAGGTTCTTTGTTCAATCTATTATGACAGCAAGTTGAAAAATTAGACACTAGCATACAGAAAAGAAAAGACAACAGCGAACTAGTGTAACTAATGAAGATAAAAAAACAACATTAACTATAGAGAGAGCATCAATTAAGAAATGTTGCTACTRTAAATCATAAACGCCTACTCTACTAGCTAGGAAGCCTAATGCATAACCTAGACCTTGAAGGACAATGGAGAAATACGCTTTTCCAGACCGAGTCCATTAGGACAGTCAAGCACACATGCACCATCCAAAAAACTTTCATCTGCCACTCTGATATACTGGATCTCAAACTCTGTATGTTTTGGCAAAATCAAATATCATTTAACTCTAACCCACACATAACTGTTCCATCAAAATGAAGAGGAAAATTATGCGGGTCCACCCAGACGCATTCCTATAAATTCAAAAGTTCCTTCCCCCACCCTGATTTTCATATCCAAAGGATGGTCCACCAAAAATCAAGAACAACTGTCTAGTAGAATAAAACATACACAGACATATGAAGCATAACATAATATGTCTGCCAGCCATTAATGGGGAGGGAAGTCTCCAAACAGAATTAAACATGATTAAAACACATGAAAATCCAAAGTAAGAAATCAAGCAATTGTCCACAAAGCTAAAATGGTGCCAAGTCTTTGCAATATGTGCTTAAGGGACTCAGAGAAACTATGAACAAAGATATTCCTTCAAAAAGGGGGGGGGGGGGGGTTTGGGTTGAAGAGAATTGAAACCAAGCCAATACAGGAGCTGGGAAATTTCCAAGAGAACAAAAACCATGGCTCTGAGGGTACAAGGCAATCACTTTACTATCTATCAATGCTCACTTTCAAGAGAAAAAATGAGACAGATAAAAAATACACGATCAGGATAATGACGCACAAGAAATGTAAAACAGGTCCCTCATTGCAGTAATTACCTAATTCCAAAACCCTCCAACTCTTTTTCTATCAGACGTTTGTGAGTAATAGGCTTTATTGCATCCAGGACAATCAGAATACAATTGCATGTCCTTGCAGTACTGATGACCTGAATGTGAAGATCAACTTCAAAATCAATTACCAGGGAGATTGATAAAGTTTTCTTTAATGAAGATAAATTAGCCTGAACCCACAATAATAGATATTGATTAAAGCTGCAAAGTGAGAAAMTTTAAAAAAAGATCAACAATAAATAAATAAATAGAAAATTTCATGAGACATAAATAGTTCTATCATTCTCAAGATACGGTTAAAAACTGGTCCAGAAGTAATTAATTATCATATGATCATCATCACAATCACTTGGACCTGAAAATATCAGCATCAACACAAGGAAGAGACTCAAGAAGTTGACTGAGGCTTGCAATATCATATGATAAATTATAAGGTAGAAATAATGAGACATTAGGGAGAAATTTACTAGTAGTTTTTCAACATGAGTGAAAGAAGAAGGATTAGAAGCTTGTGGAGTAGCCAAGATAGACAGAGACACTAACTAAAAGGGACTGGAATATGGGCTATTGAAGGTCTTTTCCAAGACTCTTTACCGTCTTTCTTCTTTTCCAGAAAGAATAGAAGGGCTTTTGAAGGTGTAGGATACCCATTGTGGTTTCCTGGGCAAAAGGTTCTCCAAGGAACTAAATCCGTAGATTGTCAAAGGAAAAGACAAATCGACAGAATCTTCAGATAAGTAATTAAGCATTAGAAAAATGTACAACAAATTTGCAAACAGCAACATTTCCAGCATGGCATCTAAAGTCATGATGAAGAAAAAATTCATTAAGAAAAAGAATAAAAAGTTAAAAAAGGAAACCAATAGTTATTTGTACCTGTCTTCCTCTACCCTTTCCATCTTTTGCACCCTCAATAATACCAGGGAGATCCAATAACTGCCAAATCAAAGCAAGAAGTTTGAAGATGAGATGGTTAGAACTAGAGAAAGAGATGCAAAGTTAAATATATCATAATCCATGACATCCAGCAGTGTCATTAATACTACTGAAGGAAGCACGGAAACATCTGCAAGATGAAACTCAAAATGTAAGCACAAGACATTAAGACCTCATCAAGTTAAAAGCCATTTTTATGTCTTATCTTTTGACACGCTAAGGTAAGCCATGTCAGAAAGATACATAGGACCCAGAAAGCAGTAACCTCATTCTATCAGACGACTAAAAGAAGAACAAAAAGTACTTAAATCTTTTTATACATAGAAAAATGTTGTTTCGAAGGCAACAGATGTTCTTCAAAATATCAACCCTGGTATACACCTCTAACCACTACAAAGTCTAGGGGCACCTAGTTGATTCACAACTTTAATCCCCAAAGAGAGAGAAGACGGTTTCCAGTATAAAGTCATAATTACTGAATCAGAGGAATGAATAAGTCACACGCCTAAGCTTACTTGTGTAACTCATAAACTAATTATTCCAGTATCTTAAATGCCAAAAAAGTCTCCTAGGTGTTCTACAGATCCAAGATAAAAGGGGAACCAATTTCAAATACGTCTATGACATCTTCCCAGTTTTTCAAAAGGTTGTCATCAAATAATATTCAATCAGCAAAATATCTGATGATGAAGAATCCAATTAAAGGGCCAGAGGAAAGAGAAAATGTCACCATATGCATACGGCTGTGAATACCCTTTTTCCAGGAGCCATTGGCTAACGGACAATTTAACTAAAGCAAGTTCTCCTATATAACCCAGTTTTACTAATTGAAGAAATGCAGCACTTTAACTTTGTAACCATAAATTGTGTAAGAGATAGCAGATCCGTGCCACACAAGTTCATGGAGAAAATAATAATTGAACTTTCAAAGTGAACTTCAAAGCGCATCTCATAATTCCTTTACTAATTAGACAACAATAAATTACTAATAGGATATACAAGCTATAACAACTTGGGGTTTAAGAACAGCTTATAGTGCCGATAGTACTTTGATCTTGTCGACCCGATACATATTATTAGTGTTAACAGGAAATATAATATAAACCATTTTTTTTTTTGCAGAGAGGCAGCTACCTGGATTTTAGCTCCTCGATACATTATAACTCCTGGAATGCAAGTTAAAGTAGTGAACTCATATGAGGCAACCTGTTACACAGAAGTAAGTTGCTGTAAGGATAGTCTTAAGCTTTTGCAGTTGCCAGATTTCAAAATCATCAAGTGTTGCCTCAAATCTTTTTCAAATAATTGGGAAAAAAGGGGTATACCCGTAAATTCATAAGAAAATTGACCCAACAAGTAGATTTTTTTTCTCCCTCGTACTTGGTGGAAAATAAAAAACGGCTAACAGATGACATGGATTTACACTTTACAAATCCACAAGAACAATTGTTTAGCCTGTGATTATGTGGAAAGTACAAACCAAAGTTAACAAATGTACCTGAATGTATTCGGTCAAAATGTCCTTGCTAGCTCAGCAAAAAATGATATTTAGCTTGCTTACTTGCATATTTTGGTCAGTAATAAGAGCTCTTAACGAGCCGAGTTGAACTGAGTAGTARCTGTTTCAATTTCATGCATGTAGCATTTGAACAGTRTTCAGGTATGTTTGATTAATAATCGACTTAAATTTACATCCGGAGTTGTTCATTTGATTTATTGTAAAGTTTGAGTTTGTCCAAGTTTGACTCATTTAATTTGACAAGCTAAGTTTCATTGTCTCAGATAATATTAGGCTCATTAATTGATCGTGAATTGACTGTTGCTTTAGCTAGAATATTAGGCTCATTAATTGATCGTGAATTGACTGTTGCTTTAGCTAGAAACTTAATATCTTCATTCACATAAATTGATGAATAAATATAACTAATGCGTTCATTATAACAAGAAATATTAATTAACTTGTTCGTATACAATCTTTATTTTGGATACAGATCTTCCTCATCTGAATGGTTAATTTGACAACGAGATTAAACCAATGAAAATTTTGAACCTAAACATATATACACAAGTTTAAAAATGAACTTTCAATGCTCCAAGAACCCTAAATATTCTTCTAAGAAAATTATATTACTTTGTTCGTGAACATGTTCATGTTCGTTCATATATTATTCAAGTCTATCTTGTGTTGAAGCTTGGCTCTTTTATTACATCAATAGACATTATTCAGACACATATGAGCTCATTCAAGTTTTGGTTTGTTTAAGCTCTATCAGTAATCCTAATCATCATTGGCTGAGAGCCCCATCAATGGAACCGTTATGGCTATTTGATTCATCAAATTTCCTCAAATATAATAATAAAATGTGTTATAGCATGCATGATTTCAATACAAGAGCAAGTAGAATGTACAGGATCAGGAAATGGAAGAAAACATCACATCTGTCAATCACAGTTTGTGCGTGTATTACCTTGGTGTCAGTGGCAGTATGCTCATTTTGAA
This sequence comes from Rhazya stricta, assembly GCA_001752375.1. NCBI lineage: Eukaryota > Viridiplantae > Streptophyta > Magnoliopsida > Gentianales > Apocynaceae > Rhazya > Rhazya stricta. The sequence continues at coordinate 720,554 of MEJB01000094.1, forward strand.
GGATCTAACTTTATTTCAGAAGCCAGGCTTCTTGGTATATCTGGTTAATACATCTTTTGTGAGCTCAATTTAAATGCTCAAGTGGGATAGTTATTGGAGGTGGAAGGGAGCAGATTGGTTGGGTCTTCCATTGGCCATCCTGTGGCTGGTCTAAAGGGCCAACCATGAAAGAGCAGGAAAGTCGAGTCTGTCTTTTCTCATGCTAATAAGCACATTAACTAGAAAAAAGACACTAATCCAATTAACACAAGATGGCTTCTGCTCAATTTGTTCCCCTACTCTTGAGACTTCAATATCAATTAGTTCAATATAACAGAATTAACACATTCAGCGGCAGCAATATATATCTCTAGTTAGAAAAATATAAATATCTGGCATAACAAGCGTTGAGATAAACATAATTTGTAATTCTAGACATAATATTTCGAAGAGAAGAGACTTACAACATTTACAATCTTAACAGATATCACTTTTTCGTAAACAAGACACAGAAGGAACAAGATAAGCATGCCCTCACGGCCAAGAGTACAAACCTCTGAAAAAGTTCCAGTCAACTTATTTAACAGCGTTGATTTCCCAACAGAAGGGAAACCAACTAGACCAACTCTAGCATCTCCACTTTTTGTGACATCAAAACCTTCTCCTGCACCACCACCTCCCTTTGATGAAGGAGTAAGGAGTTCTCGTCGAAGCTTTGCAAGCTTAGCCTAAACAGGTACGCAAACATGTAAGATTCATAGGTAGCTGGAAAACGTAGGAGGATACAGTTCATTCATCTAAGCCTGGCATTAACAATTCACACCGATCACAAAGTACAGAGGCATGAAAACTCTGAAAGGTTGGTCATGCTCAAAGAAATAGCAGCTTGGTCCATTTAGCATCATTTGAAAATAACGACAACATACTGCATTGCAGTCTTTTTCACTTCAATGACAAATTTCAAAACCAGCTACAAATAAAACAATGACTATATGACGAGACTAACTCAATCTGCAAAATATAGAACAGGTTAAGTACATTTCAGTGACATTGTGGTATTGATACACTGTAAAAGATTTCCAGTCTGTTTTTTTTTTTTTTTTTTTTTTTGGGGGGGGGGGGGGGGCTTAAATTGCCTAATGATCACCAATACAACAAGAGCTGCAACTTTGAGTCTAATTCTGCCGTCAGATAAAACAAATATTTGCTCCAGCGAAAAATGATCTCTTAAGCTATCTCCTTCCTAAGAAACCAAATTTACCAAAATAAGTCCAAGGAGGCTAAGTTCTCACTTCATTCATCCAAATTTCCTTGAGAAGGAAAAAAAGTAGTTAGAAGCAACAAGTGGTTTGATGACTAAATTCACAGAGATAATGGGTAAGACACACGACTACAGGATTACCATAGCAGTGGATTCCCCACACCCCATTCTAACCAAGGATATAAAAGTAAATTATCAAGTCAAGAAGTTGAAGTAAGCCCTACATCTTACTTTCGTGGTCCTATTTATTTGAAACAATGAAATACCTAGGAAATTTATGCAAGAAATATAACGTATTTCGTAAAGAAATTGTGTTCATACAAAATGCATAGCTGTTTGCTCTTACAGATATGCATACAAGCAAAGCAGATATTGACTTGTTCTAGCTATAAAATGGACTTAATTTTTGTTAACAGCAGAAACCCCTAGTTGTAAGGCTGTGTACCTTTAGCAAACCAAGATGATGAGCAGTAGCTTTGTTCTTTTGGGTCCTTGCCATCTGCAGAAGAAGATAGTCAATCTCACATTAGTGAAAATCCCCGAAAACTGCCGAAGAACAGATTAGATATCAATGTCGGAATTACGGGTAAGGCCTATTTCCAGGAACAATCAGAAAATTGAGCAGAAACCCAACAAACCGACAGTCATTCATGGTAGCTTATTTCCATGAATAAATTGTTGAAACAAAGGAAGAGAAAATGTGTAGCCAGTTGTCTGGATGATCTGGTTAGAAAGAGTTTGACAACACAAGCCAAACAGAAAATACAAATTGGAGCAATAATATGATTAACATTCCACACACACACACACACACACAGACAGGAAAATCCATTCTTGCACAAGTGACAGTACTTTCGTGATGATGTACTTTCAACTGTGTCCCAAAAGATCCAAAATTGATACCAAATCTTTGCCAAGGATACAAAACAAAGTATTTTATGCTCCATTTGGCACTCAGGAACAAACATTATAATGTGATTGGACATGACAATCATATAATATGCGAAACATTTCCAAGAAAATTCAGTCATGATTATCTTCCATGCAAACCGGCATCCCATCATCCTTCAGCTAGCAATTTTTTTTAATTTAAAAAAAAGAATTTCTCTTTTCCCATTTACCAGCCCTTCTCCTTAACTAATGCTTCAAGCCTGAACTTGGTATTACTATCTTTCTTCTTCATTTTCAAGCACTACCTAAAAGTTTCTAGCTTGGATTTTCTAAGAACAGACAAATGAAGTTTAGCTCGCTTCTGTATCGCCACAAATAAACCAGAATAGACACTCATAGAAAATCTACACTAATCGAATTCACTTCACAGCAACCGCACGAGACTCTACCTTTACGGTAAATTTTCATAATTGGGGTGGGGGGGTGTGGGGGGGGGTGGGGGAATACAACTATACACACTACACATACATATACAATACCAGCAAAACCATTGAAATCACGCTATTCAATCTGCTATTCTTCTTGCACTAGTGAATGCAAAATCTACTGAAAATTTCATATAAGCAGAAATTATTGACGATTATGCATATTCAATCAGGATGATGTATTCGTTGATACGAAATAAACATACGAATATAACTACATCATACCTCATCTTCGATGTCTTTGATTTTCTGCATAACGGTCGCCATTGTTGAAAGCAGAAGGATTGAAGGAGAGCTCGGTGTTGAAAATGACGATGTAAATGGGGAGAAAGATTGCGGGGCTTTGGTGCGCTTCGAACTTTGCCTGCGGTTTTGGTCGGAAGGGCCGAATTGGAAAGATGGAGTCGAGCTTAAATAGGAGAGTTCTAGACTTCGGAGATTTCTATTCTAGTTTAATTTCGTTTTGGTCCCTGATCGTTTTATTTATTTCCCTAGGGACAGATTATGGTTTGTGTATTGTTATTTTAATTGAAAATTTTAATTTCTCATTAAAATTTTTTATCCATAAGTGAAATCCATTTTATGATTATATATTTTATAAATTTTTTAGTTAATTATATATATTATCATATAAT
>MEJB01000094.1:724374-803109 GCA_001752375.1 Rhazya stricta
TTTTTGTAAACATGGAAATGATGATTATATCCTCCAATAAAAGTCAAGTGAGGAACATGCCATTCTTTGCTAAAAGCATTTTTGTAGAGCGGTGGCGAGGCTTAAATAAGTGTTTAAAAATAATTTGGTGGCAAAGTATAAATAAGTGTTCAAAAATAATTTAGTGACAAAATAATTTTTAAAAAATAGTTTAATGATCTTTTGAAAGTAACTAAATAGTTGCGTGTCAAAATATTTTAAAAAATAATTTAATGATATTTTTAAAGAATATAAATAATTGATGGCAATTTGCACAATTTTCCTTATAGAAAATATGGGAAGAGTTATTTTAGAAAGTAATTCAAAAAATACTGTTAAAGTTAACATCTATTATTAATATTATTGAATATAATTTTAAAGCATTTTTTTTGAATATTTGTAATATGAATGTGTATTTTTTATTCTTTTATTTTCATTTTCTACAACTTAAATTCTAAAATTGCCCTGCATATATGATTGATTGTTTATTAGAATTTTTTGTAGACAAAAATTTCATTAAAAAAAAACTTTTATTCGCCTGTGATAAACATATTTGTTTAGGCTGAAAAATTAAATTTTTTATTTTTATTACAGTTATCCACAAATATATAGAAGAAATATGGATAAGTTATTATTGTTTTTTTTAAAGCTAACACCCGATTCGTGCAAACTTGTCATCATCGAAAACTTCGTTTAAACCTTGGTTCGGATGTCTCACTTTTTCACGAACTCTGTCTTCGAGCAAGGGAAAATTTATCATCTTCTAAACATTTATTTGAAATTTAATAATTCCTGATAATTCTTCAGGAGCATAAAAGATCTTTAGAAAGAATGCAGATAGAAATGAAAGATTGTGTTTTTAAGACAGAAGATAAAGAATTTCTGGAAAGAATGTATATATAGAGATGAGGTAGAAAGAGAAAGCAATGGTTCACGAGATTCAGGCAACACCATAGGAGTTCCCATCCGTCACCCACCAGAACCTCCATTATCTCTTTGATTTTCTGGTAATGGCAGTCGTAGCTAATGCTTCTACTATTTGGTATGATTTCAATATACTTTCAGAGTTTGTTGTTTTCCTCTTTCTTGGCTTTCTTGAATTTGCATATAGGCATAACTTCTTGTGGTTTTGAGATGGATTCTATTGAGATGGTTTTCCTGCTTTAGTCGTTGTATATATTTTTCCAATGCAAGGACAATTAAATATATATTTTTTTCTGTAGTCTATGGATTGATTCTATTGCTACGGTTTTCCTGCTTAAAGAATTCAAGAATCGTTGCATTTCTTCATCCAATGCAAGAACGAGTAAATAAGGAATATTTATTTCTGTAGTTAATGGTATTTCTTGGGGGATGGATTTTATAATTAATTTTTATCGTGCAGACAAGATGGTATGAAGCTTCAGTTTGTGACGGAGTCAATTCGATGCAATTCGACCCTAGCTTCTATTCAAAAGGAAACTGTTTTTGGTAGTGAGGTAGTGTTCTGTCTTGATCATCGCTTAAAAACTAGTGCTGCTGCTGCAAATTTTATCTSCACATCGACATGGTGCTTCCATTTGGAGAAACTTCCAAATTGCTTTGGTTTTGAAGCATGGCTTTTATAATTTGTTATCTGAGACCTTTCTTTGATTTTGCATTTTTTCACCAGTATCCATGCAGGCAACACAATAGGCTCACATCAGCAGAAGATCAAGCAGAAGTTTGTTCTCTGCCACCAACTTCCACTAGAGATAAAAGTTAAGATTTTTCTGGGTTACTATCAACTTACATAGATTCACAGTACATCCACTGGAGAGTCATAAACAGCTGAATTCTCACTCTTTCAGCATATATAAACATAATGTTTCTCTAATTCAAGATTTGCAGAAATACCTTCTACTCCAAAGAACAAATTTCTTATACAAGGCATGCAACTAACGAGCATTTAATTGACAAAGAGCGTAGGGCTGGAAGCTTTTAAGAAATATAAGACAAGACTGGAAACACACATAGAGACACAAACACAAAAAGTGGAGATGACAAAGGGATKACTTGMATCATTGACGCTATTTGAGTCTTATGAAGATGATTTAGCAAGAAATTCCAACTGGGACAGGCTTATGGTAGAGGTCAACTTGGAAAACATCACAGAACTCCTGAAGCAAAGACTTGAAAGTCATATCGATCAGTTGGTAGTCCTTAATGTGGTCTTTATTTTTGACTTCAAATCCATTAGATAAGACAGCATCAGAAAGCAGCCCCTTTATGCTTCCAACCTGACGATCTCGAATCCCACACGGGACAATTTGATGAAAAGGTCTAAGATCTGTGGTGACATTCAATGCTAAGCCATGATATGTTATCCATTGTGATACTTTTATTCCAACAGCTGCCAGTTTTTTATCTCCTGAGGGAATCGAGATGTTAGGCTAAGGATTGTATAGTCTTTGGAGAAAAATAATTATAAAAATGAAACTAATAAGAGAGCATTAAGAAATTAAGAAGAAAAAGATAAAGCGCAAGGAATAGARTACGCTCAGGAGTAACAGAAATCAATGCATCAAAATTTCTCCAGAACAACAACTAAACCACTTCAATGGCAAGAAAGGAAGAAATGAAAAGAAAAAAGTAATAAAGAGCCATTTTGAATCTTTATGCGTATTTTACCTACAATACTTGTTCTCAATGTAAAAGATATCTGTTGTGAAAAACCATCAAGTGCCATATATCTGTTGTGAAAAACCATCAAGTGCCATAGGGACAAACACACTAGAAATAATTATTTATCTCATGGGGGAAAAAAGTGCAACTTATAACTCCTATCCCAAATGTTGTTCCTCGATTTTTGTCAGCAGTTATAGATGTTTGGTCAGCCATCATCCTGTAAAGGAACTTATTGACAATCGTATACTTGCTACCCAGTGTTGGCAGCATTAAATCCTATAAGGCGATTGAGTACTGCAAAACCTGCCAATTGCAGACTCTCAAATCTAGCTACTTCTGCCCCCCAGGCCAGCAAGGGTCCCCTTGGATCCTTCTTCACATTTTCTTAAATGTCTAATGAAGCCCGATCTGCCATGACTTCATGATAGAAGCAGCAGTGTGAATCCAACTAGGCATTCAATTTCCTGCACTTCTTTGGAAACCGTGAATCATGCTAAACATCCCCATCATGTTTTATTCAGAAAACAAAAACAAGATTTTCATAGATCAACTATAAAAATCCACATTCAAAAGATAGCACATCACTAAGGTTCTAATCTTCAATATTTATCTCCACTCTGAATAGTTAAAGATCAAACTTGAAAAGCTCAAACCTTTACATAAAGGTAGATTTTGTGGTGCCATGGAAACATTAGCCAAAGAATGATCAACTTACCAACCCAAACACCAGTTAAGCCATCAATGCGTGAAGCTCTAATGGCAAATGTTGAGTAAAGTGCGCGAATTATCACCTCTTCAAGAGCCCTGAGGTACCAATGAAGATCCATTGGATGATAACGAAGATTGATTATGGGGTACATAACTAGCTACAAGAAAAGATGCACATAATAAGTCAGCAGAAGATACATTTCTACGGGAAAACATACATATGAAACTTGCATGGTAACAATGATCACTTCAGCCCCCAACAGCGTTAAACAAGATGAGACTGCATATGAGGAGATGACCTTTTAGCAGATTATACAAATCATATGTTTCACATTTTGACCAAGTTTTGGTTACTGAAACCACAGTCCACCAACATACAAAACTCAGAACTAAGTCAATATTGAAGTTTTCATGTTCAAAAAGCAAGAAAAATTGTTCCTGAATTCAAAGTGCATAAGAGCAAAAATGTAATGGTACAAACTATCATGTGAAACATAAACATGTRGTCACTTGTATAACTAACTTTCAGGTAGGTCCAGAATTACATAGAAATAACTTGCATTCTGAACCAGAATGTACCTGACCAGGTCCATGATATGTAACTTCACCTCCTCGTTCTGTACGATATACATCAAATGGAGCACTCTTCAGGTCAAAATTAAGATATGTTTCAGAACTGCCGGTACCCAATGTATAGACAGGTTGGTGTTGTAAAATTATAAGCGTGTCTGAAAAGTCTTCTTCATGTTCAATCAACAGTTTCCTCTGCTTAACAATTTCCTTCTGCCAAGACCAGGCATCAGCATATGGAACTAGTTTGTTGTGCATATCAAAAAATTCACACCTATGATACAGTTAAACTCAAATAGTGTTGAAGAAAGAAAAAAGCTTGGAAATTGAACACAATCTGTATATGAGGTTTAAAATTAATTGATACCTCCTTTTGAATTCACGGGCTACTGGAATTGCTAAATTGAGAGCCGAAGTACATTTAGGTTGCTTTAATTTTGATGAAGTTTTAGGTGGCTGTGGAGGGACTGAACTCAATACTGGACTTGCTAGAGCAGTCATATTATTGGCCATTTCTGTAATCAGAGCAAATCAAGACGTTGGAGCCCATCATTTTCGATTCTCAAAGTTCCAGAGATGAAGAGTTTCAGTTACTACAGTTCTAGAAAAAGGAACTTGTTCGCAGACATAAGTGAGCCTAAAAACCTGAAGACATTGCAGAAGGATACGAGAAAGTGAGCAATTCATAAGAGTGGATTTCAATATACCGAAAAGTTCTCAAAAGGACAGAACTTTCAGCAAGTTGTGAAGACTCCTAATGCCTAAAGGACCAAGACCAGTTCATGAAGCACAAAACGCCTGCCTCCCCACACAATAAAAACGGATAAAACCCAGATATTATTAGCTTAGAAATTAGAATATACTCAATCGTGGAATCCCTTATTCAATAAACACTCAAGAACACAAGCAATAAATACAAAAATAGAGAACAAATTCAAGCTTCAGTATATGAAGAAGAAATGGCAAGCCACACACATATAAACTTCAGCTAGCTTCCATATTGCCACAAATTAACCACTTCCCACACTAACAGACAGCTTCCACTAATCACATTCACTTCACAGCAACGGCTCAAGACTCCATCTTTACACCCCAAAAACTCAAGAACAACTACAGAAAAGCAAKATTTTCTAGGATTTCTACCAAATCATCCCCAGGCAACCTCATTTCATTTTCCCAAGATTTCAGTACAATTACATCCTAGTATGTGGAATTACATTCAGCAAACAGCATTCAGTTCAATTATTTTCAGCAATTTCGAAACAGGAATCAGAGATATAACTTGAAAAATCGACAATAGAGCATGAGGAAAGTACCTGCATCTAATCGTCRATGACTCAAAGACCGATTGRGCGGAAGTCGTCCTTCTGCAAACTCGCATTATTTACGTCTTTTACTCTAAAATCCAAACACGAAGTCCAAAATCAAATGTTGAATTCATAGCTATGTCAACAGCTTGAAAACAAGAAATCATCTCAYATCAGGGTTGAGATGGCCGAGTTGGTCTAMGGCGCCAGATTAAGGTTCTGGTCCGAAAGGGCGTGGGTTCAAATCCCACTCTCAACATTCATTCTTTTTGGCTTGTATTTTTGTCAAAAAATAAAGTTTTCCATAAATATTTTTTTTCCTTGTAAATTTGTTAAAGATAAAGAATACTTATCAAAAAGAGTCCTTTATGCTTGTATTTTTGTTAAAAACTAATTAGTAAAAATAAAGTTTTCCATAAAGCCTTTTTTTCCTCTTGTAAATTTGTTAAAGATAAAAAATATTTTCCAAAAAGAAAAATGATTGAATAATGAGATAATAATTTTTTTATGTAATAACGAGATAGTAACTTTTTTTATTAGAAATAAAAATTATTTAAACATTACAGGTGAAATTTATTTATCACGAATAATAAATAACAGTAAAATATTTTAATCAACATTTTTTTTAGATAACCAAATAAGTAGATTATTTGTTTTAGCAAAATTGTTAAAGATAAAAGAATACTTTATTAAAAACAGAGATGGTCAGAGAATAAAATAGTAAATAAGTAGATTAAAAACTCAGTTTATAATCTTAAATTCCATTAATATCTCCTTATATATTGGGAAAAAAAGGAAAACTTAATTAGTGCATATGGTGGTATTCGAAGGCATATGTTAGTCTTGCAACCGCATGTTGCAATCCTCCTGTCAAGCCTTTTCAGCTGTAACTTTATCTTATCCTGAGAGAGAGAGAGAGAGAGAGCACGATTTGAAGGCAAACAATGTCTACTTTAGCGATGTCATCTCTGTACAATTGTTTCTTCAAGAACTACCAATCTGCTTTACAATACAGTAACAACAGAAAATGTGTCACTGATCCTAGAAAATGGAAGATCAGAGCCTCCTCATCGGCTGCTCCCGGTGTTGATCTGACTACACTAGAATTCGCCATTGCCAAGGTTCATTTTTTGCACCCAATTTGTGTATCTTTTGTTTTTAGTCTTAAAGATTTGGCTGCCTTATTATAAAAGAAAAAAAAGGAGAAGGGATTTTACGTTTATGTCTCTTTTAGTTTTGTACTTAAAGTTGTGATTCTTGAAATGGCTGCATGCCATATTTGAAGTATGACTCGATATATCATATGGCTGTGCTTCCTTACATGAATATGAATTGAAATGGTTGTTCTGGTTTTGAGAAATTATGCATTTTTCAATGTCTAGTGTGTTTGCTCTTTTGCCGTTTAGTTTGAGAGTTTTTGTGGCTAGGTAGCTAGAAGATTCTGCCATACCAAAACGCCTAAACTTAATAGCTTAAGCGCCTTTAAGTATTATTAATTTTTTTATCTGGGCCCTCATGTGAATRTGGAATTGTAAACTTTCTAATTTACCTTTCCAGGTCTAATTTTAAGATTTATAGGGGGAGAAGTGATAAGGTGTTGATAGCACTGTCCACAATGTAAAGTGAATGGGGTATTTGGTTTTGGACTGAGGATATGAAAATTAGGAATTGCGAAGCTTAATGGCTTGAAATGATATGATGTGCCTCATGTGTTTTACAATTTACAGGAATATTTACATCAGCTTTGAAATTCCTACAGAGGAAAATAGCCAAAAATGTACGTGAAATRGCACTTGTTGTCTATAGGAGCTGATATTAGAAGCCAGTTGAAAATGAATARAACAAAGAAAAGAAACAAAACTAGAGATGCATTCATAAAAATTACATGAATATTTATGAGCGAGATAGGTWGCAGTGCTCAGTTGAATGGTTTTCTGACCAATTTAATGTTAGAAGAAGGAATAATTCAAGATGAAAAAGATAGAGTTGAATTGCTCGATATGTGTGCCTGCATGAGAGCAAAGTATTACTGCCAGCTTTCAAGGAAAAAATCAGACGACGTAAAAAACTATGACTTCATAGGACGGAGTTCCTTAGAGAAGAAAATATTTCTGTGGATACTTTTTCAAATTTCAAGATGACAGCAGAAACAAAGTGAACACAAGAAAAACGTATGTTTGTTATATATGCTGTTCAGCTTCAAGGGGATATGATCAGAATATACTTTTTACTGGATCATCAATGATCAAAAGAGGCGAGAGTTACTTTTGGTTGTTCTTGTTCTATTTGAACCTCACAGAACATAGGGTTACCTATAGATAAAAGATTAGTATACAACTATAACAATGAACTTTCAGGATACTGTTTCACACAAGAGGAAGAAGAAGAAATTTAAAGAAAAAATGGGCATTTCTAGACTCTTAAGTCATTAGATGAATCTTAAGACTATGCCACCTTTTATACTCCTAAAACTTCAGAGGATGTGGCAAGCTGTTGCTGCCAGTTATGTGAACAGCCTCATAAACTTGGCTGCATGAAGTGGAATGTCACAAAAAAAAAAAAAAAATTGGGCTCTATTACTCAAGGTAAGTGCAAGTTTTCCAGAATGGTCAGAAAAAGGGTTGATCCTAGTCTTTGATTATCAGTTAGAGTAAGAATATTCTAGAAAGTCAGGTTCTTGTGTTCACAATAACTTTCTAAACAAGTTTCTTGTCAAATATGTCTTCCGAGTTCGGTCATTTCAGCGTTGAGGTAAGGCATGAACAATAAAATTGTACTTTTGGTCCTGCACAACTGCACAATCCTGTCAACTTCAATTATTCAGTACTCAAGGTGCACTTTACTTATCGATTACTGCCAATTTACCTGAAATAGAACCATGATTTCATTTATGATACATTGAAGCCTTGATGTGAAATGTTATTCAAGATTTTCTTATGAATTATCTGGTTTTTCCCTTGAGTTTATCTGTTGTTACTGTACACTAGATGATAGACCTGGAACAAATATAAGCAGAGTTTGACCGAAACCATGATACTATGATTCTCTGTATCACATGATGGGTGCTTCGCTCAAAAAGTTCTTGTTATCAATAAGTGCCAATTCACCTGAATAGAACCGTGATTTCATTTGTGATACATTGAAGCCTTGATGTGAAATGTTATTCAAGATTTTCTTATGAATTATCTGGTTTTTCCCTTGAGTTTATCTGTTGTTACTGTACACTAGATGATAGACCTGGAACAAATATAAGCAGAGTTTGACCGAAACCATGATACTATGATTCTCTGTATCACATGATGGGTGCTTCGCTCAAAAAGTTCTTGTTATCAATAAGTGCCAATTCACCTGAATAGAACCGTGATTTCATTTGTGATACATTGAAGCCTTGATGTGAAATGTTATTCAAGATTTTCTTATGAATTATCTGGTTTTTCCCTTGAGTTTATCTGTTGTTACTGTACACTAGATGATAGACCTTGAACAAATATAAGCAGAGTTTGACCGAAGTCATGATACTATGATTATCTGTATCACATGATGGGTGCTTCGCTCAAAAAGTTCGTGCTTTCTGTGGTCTCTGTTCCTTCACATTGTGCCTTGAGTATATTCCTCTGAGGCCCATATTTTTAGTAAAGTTGGATTTTCCTTGAATTTATTACGTATTCTCTRCCTAGMGTTTGGATGGCAATGAGTCTAGGTAAAATTTACGCTTCAGATAGTTTCTGATTGATGCAAGAGTTACACTCTGTTGCAAAATCATTCTTCTTTATTTGTATTGATCTTCTGATGCTTTTCTGGCTCCAAATATATGGGTCTTCAGAGCATGAAGAAGACTTGGAAACTAACTTATCCCAATGGCATGCCCAAAACCTCCATATCAGCTGTAGTTACAGTCTTGCCGACCAAAACAGGACACTTTGAGGGATGAATTTATTAAATCAACAAGACTTAAATTCTCCTAATGTGGCAGACGGATCTATTGAAACTAGCTTTCCTGGCAGGAGTGAAGTTTCCAATGTTTTCCCCCACATAATTTTTTAGCCCGAATGAAACAAGCTAACACGCATGCACATATAGAGTCATTCTTTTTTACTCACAATCTTCAATGTCAAGCTCATTAGAAATCAGGATCGGTCTGCTCTCTGAATTTGCTGTTGCTTAATCATTTCTCGAAGTTTTCAGATTGCTTTTGCTCTATAATTTTCCGAAAATTATTTATGTTTTTTAACATGCTGCAGAAAGATAGTAATGCAGTTAAAGAGGCACTTAATCAACTGAGTGAAGTTGGTTGGGCCACCAAATGGAGTTCTCAACCATATGTTTCACGTCGTACGGTCAGTCCTCACTGAGAAATTGAAGTTCTTGGAAAGTGCTACTTTAGTCTCATCTGCAAACCCATGCATACAATATTCTGAAAACGGACATTTATTTCCTGCCTTGGTTAGTTTATATTGTTCTCTGCAGGAAAATAAAAACTGCAAGTGTCTACAATTTGTGTGACAGACATCTCTTCGGGAGTTGACTACTCTTGGTATAAAAAATGCAGAGAACCTTGCAATACCAAGTGTTAGAAATGATGTAAGTTTTCTGCAACTCGTGTCTTTCGCTGCATGTTTTYTCCAGCAGAAGTGCATTTTCACAKAGAATTGGTCCAACACAAATGGCTGTTTTTCTGTTCTTATGTTGCTTTTGTTTTACCCGTCATGCCTTAAACAAATTGCATTTGCTGACATCTTCAAAAGAAGAAGGAATTTTGAGCTATATTTTGCTTAATCTCCGATACACCTCTTTCTTTGGATTTTGGTTCTTCTCTTCTATCGTAAGTAGATTTAATATACTCAATAGTGTTTAAAGGACTGGCATTAGCTGTAGGTGATTTCRTTAAATTGATTTTTTCAGTGATGCAGGCAGCCTTTCTCTTTACAKTGGTAGGAACCACAGGGTTTCTGGGCATTCTGACCAGCCAGCTTCCTGGGGTAATAYTATATCTATACTGTATGTACTTGCCTGTGTCAATATGTCATGTATTCTTGCCCGCTCTGAAGCCTAAAAAGATACCTGGTCTGCATTTACATAATTATCTTTATGCTCTCTTATATGAAGTTCATCTTACACTGGCAGTAAAAGAATTGTCTATGCTTWGGGCTGGTTCTTTATTTCTCTCAATTGAGCCATTAGGGGACTACTGCACTAGAGGCAATTGATAGTATTTCTTTGAGGACCTAGTGAATCTACCTTTCTTTATTCGGGACCAAGGATTGTGATAACATTTTCTTTCTGTTCATCTAGCTCCCTAGATATAGTTTTCTTGAACTTGTTTGTTCATTCTTTTTCATTCCTTTGACATCAGAAAGTTTGTCCCAGTTCTAAAAAACCTAATCACTTCTTTTTGTTGTCAGCATCTTATCGTGCTTTCTATAGAAGAGATGCTTTTGAATAAAAGGATTTGCTATATAATTTTCAAATAACTCAACTACACATCTTGRGCAGTTTGCTGAATCTTGGACCTTATTTATCAGGAYTCCAAATATTTTTATGATTTTAGTTTGAGAGAATCATTCCAGAACTGTGTTTTATCTGTTGAAAATTCTTAAAGATGAATAATTGATGATTTTAGTCATCCTATTTGTCAATATCTTACAATTAAGTCAGCAAGTGTGGACCTTTTATTAGATTAGTAACACTAGCAAATATAAGTCGATTTGTTTTCTTAASGATGTCTTGATTTTCTACATGCTACTATTATCTTTGTTACTTAAACTATTAAATTCATAATTTTTGACTTACAAGTGCAGAAAGTTTACATTTTAAAGCATGTAAATAATTTTTTATCACTAAWTTTAGGACATGTTTTACTTGGATCCTATTTGTTTCTTTGATTGATGGATTTTGCTTATGTTGCATGGCAGATTATCTTCAGTTTATATTCTCCATAGCCTATGTAGTATTTCTTGTCACCTGATTTCACTAGGTTGATATGCTTGATTATTGGATTGTGAGATTCATCCTTTTGTTTGGTAATACCTTTTTCAGGATTGGGGTTTCTTTGTGCCATACCTAATTGGAAGCATCTCTTTAATTGTTTTGGCAGTAGGGAGCATTTCACCTGGGTAAGTCTGTTTTCCTTAAAATTCCTTGAGATAATCTGTAGTATATAAGTGAGATGGATGCCAAGAAGGAACACACTAACCTTTCAAAGTATCATCATTTACTCAAACTTAAATTACAGAAACACATTAAAGAAGTACAGACACATGCAAACCAAACGCATACACTGAGGAAAAAATGTCATGTATCTAAATSCAGTTGTCTTGTCCATGATGTAGGCTCCTTCAGGCAGCCATTGGGGGATTTTCATCATTATTTCCTGATTACCAGGATAGGATTGCTAGACATGAAGCAGCACACTTCTTAGGTGATCTTTTTCTTGGGATATCTTTAAGACAAATACAGAAAATGCCTTATCTGGTGAAATTTTATTGAATAGGAAATTACAAGCTGCTTTCTTTGTGTGTAAATAGTTATGCATATTCTTCTCTTAGAAAAATATTTTCTTGCGAAAAATCCTGATAATTATCTGGTTTTATGTTCTTTTTGTGTTGATGTTTAGACTACTGTTTTTTGCATGAATATTGTTAACATCTGGTGACAAGTTAATAATTCTTGAAAGCAAAGTGTTTATTTTTGTTCCAAMTGCAAATTTGGCATCAACTCCTGCCCCMAAAGAAAATARCTTTCWGCATGGATTGCTGCCTTTTGGTCCTTTCTAATTAAGCACACTTGAAGACCCATCCATGATTTTCCTTTTTCCGAATGTTACATGTAGCTTAAGCATGAGCACTTTCAATCTCTTTGTATAAAAGTCATGCATTTGTGAAATCAGATTGCAMTTTTCKCTCTCATTTGCAACTGCTGCATTAMTGGGCTTATATTTGACCTTTTAAATTTCAGTTGCCTACTTACTTGGTGTCCCTATCCTTGGGTATTCACTGGATATTGGAAAAGAGCACGTCAACCTCATTGATGAAAGACTGGAAAAGCTGATATACAGTGGACAACTTGATGCAAAAGAACTGGACAGGTATCTTTCTCAAAGCCCTAGTTTCAAGAGCCTTTAAATTGAACTTGCAAGCTTTATGCTAATATCTTTTCTTTATTTTCCCTGATCCTTGTTCCATTTCCTCGGTCTAAATCTAACTTATAGAGTCCATAGCAGCTCTAATTGGATCTTCACTTCATAATAATGTTAATTGTGTAAGAAACATAGCGTGGCATGCCTTGCTATTTGGTCCAGGATTTGATGTAGAACTGGCACTCTGAAAGTTTGTCTCCAAAAACCAACTCAAGAGGACCAGTCGGTCTCTATGGGAGAGGCAATAAAGGAGTTTATGAGCTGACTGAGCTTAGAAAACCTCTACTGATTCAAATAYTGGTCATTGATCAGAATCTGCTATACACAAGCAAAGAGCGCTGCAGAAAATGATAACATTTGGAAGTTGATGTCTTAATCCCATAGCTGCTTTCATGGAGGCAAACAGAATTTAGCAAGTGGCTGGACACTCAAGTGGAAAGCTGTGGGTCTGATGATGCAGCCAGTACGAAGATTGGCATGTCAATTGGTTGTGATCTAACAAAATCAGTGCCCTGCATTTGGACATCTATATTTTAGGCTTCTTCTGTACAGGTTTTTATTGGAAAATTGACTACCGGTGATACATCTTGATTTTTTTTTTTTTTTTTTCAGGTTATCAGACTATCTTCACTGTTTGATCAGAACACTCGGGCTAACATCAATAAAATACCTGGATGATCTATTAGCTAATGCGATGTCCTTTAAGTAGCCTACTTGAAGAATAACGATAAGGCCTTTGTCGAGATGGGTTATTGCCCTTCTAGTGTAGATTAGACTTTGCTGAACAATGTCATAGTTTGTTGCATATGGAGTGATCTTTAAGGTGTCTGATTCCGGAATTTATAACTCTGCAAAGCAAGGTTCTAAAAAAGTTTAACAGTGATCTAGGAATAGTTGATTGCTGCAACCAAGTTCATTATATCTGAATCAGTTGGAGTTGATTTGGCCAACAGAAAGGGAAATTGAGATGATTCGGAGATTGACCACTTTCCCTCTCCTCTCAGGTTGGCAGTTGTTGCAATGGCTGGATTGGCAGCTGAAGGTCTCAAATATGATAAAGTTGTTGGCCAATCTGCCGATCTGTTCACTCTTCAGGTCTCTATTGCCATAGCAAAATGCTTTCTTTATATGAATCTCCAGACATGTAATCTTACTTTTTCGTCCTCCATCATCTCAGAGATTTATAAATAGGAGCAAGCCACAGCTTAGCAAAGATCAGCAACAAAACCTCACTAGATGGGCAGTAAGTCTTCTATTAGCCATTTATATGACTTAAGATGTCTATCTTGCTGATCTTCCCACTGCATTCTGGAAGTTCATGGTTAAATTTTGGAGGCAAATAACAGCTCAGGACTATGTTGCAGGTCCTATTTGCTGGATCACTGGTGAAGAACAATAGGGTTCTTCATGAAGCATTAATTTCTGCAATGACAAAGAAGGCAACAGTACTGGAGTGTATAGAAGCAATTGAGAAGGCTGGGTGACTTCTAACTCAATCATCATCATTTCTTGGAGTAAATAGGAATACAATGCATAATGCAAATCTGCAACTTCATTCTTTATCAGACATTCATTTTATTTCTGGTGAATGCTTTAACATTTCAGACAAAGTATGTATGTTTGGGCGAGCTTTAGTATATACGAGGCAAGTTTAATTGAGTTTTAGTATTTTTCAATAATTGTATATATACATATACATAAATAATCTTAAATGCGAAGTATATGAAACTCGAGTTTTAAAGCTTTGAGTCTAAGAAAAGCTCATTGAAGCCTCAAACAAAATTTAACCAGAGTTCAGTTTCAGAAGTTTGAAACTTTTACTCGATCCAATTTATTAATATCGCATCATTAAAGTGATTGCATTTTGAAGGAGGTTAAAGAAAAAGCATGACTCGTTAACAAAACTATACTATAATGGCAAGATAGAGTACGGATCAAGTGAAGCAGCAGCCTGCATCCCAATCCTCATGCATGTTTGTCTTTGAGAAAAAAGAAAAATGTAAAGGGTCATACATTTTGATGCAATCAAAATGAGGGCCCTTTCTTCTTCTCTCTTTATAACATGGGAAAAAAGAGTTATTTAATTTGTATTATATGATTCAAAATTAATTTAATAGTTGAAAATACGATGGAAGCACTTAGATTAAGGGAAATGCATTATTAGAACAAAAAAAATGTACAATGATAATAAAATATCAATAAAAGTCTAACAAATAATTCTAATGGTCATAAGCACTTGATGTATAATGATTGGGGTCTCTACGAGTTCGAGATCCTCGATAGAGAATCAATTCATCATGATCAAAATCAGCCTCGTTGCTATCATCAGCATTGTAGATACGGCACCTAGCAGGTGCAATAATATCACTCTACGAAGGTGATATGGTTTGAACTTGGGTGATGACCTCATCGTCAGTCTGTGTAGAAGGTTATGGTTTATAGTCGAGTATAATTCAATGAAGTTGGGGAAGTAATTTCTCTTTTTAACTTTTTAATTGGATGACGATTGCATTTGGTTTATGCGATGATATAAATTGATCGCATTTCACAAATGCGAATGTAGAAAACCATGCACATTCCATAAATGCGATCTTTATAAGGATCTGACGCATTGTGGGAATGCGATAAACTTCAACGGAGCACATTCAGTGAATATGATATGACCATTATTGCCAATGTTTGAATAGTTCCGTCCATAATACACCCAATCAGAGAAAAAACCCCTCACCCTCTCTCTCGACCCCTCCCTTGATTTATTCTATTTTCTCTATTGGATTCTCAGTTAGTTGATTAGAAATCGAACTATCTGACAACTAATACGAGAAGCTTCTGTACTAGACGCTGATGTATGTATAAGAGAAGCAGCTATCTCTTCTAATTACTACCCTCGTCCAATAGATTTCTTTGAGATTCACCTTTAAATTTGAATTCTCTGTGAAGGCATGTGAAATTTGAAGGAAATGTTAATTCTTTCCCTCTTTTATTCCTTAAATTTCCCTGTGTTTACCGATTGGTTATTTGGGCTTCCGTTAGTCCTTGTATAAGGGGTTGGGCTTCCGTTAGTCCTTGTGGGTTGGGCTTATTTCAGGTGGATCTATACTTAAAAGGTACTACCAAAGCACAAATATCGTTTACGTAATTTGTGCTTGAAACCAAAAATTAATTTACAAAATTCTCCATTGACTTTKTAAATATATATAACTTTTGAGATTACAGCCGTCACTACCAATTTTACCCTTCCATTGAAACCTTACTTGCGGACCCTTCTATTCATGATCTGTTTAACTCGTCCGGCGTCCGTTTGCCTCCAACCGCCGCCCTCTCGCCGCTGCTATTTTCCAGTTGAATTAGCTGGTACTTTTTATATATCAAGAATTGCTTTCGTTGCACTTAATGCCCATTTGCTACCATTCTTATGTGTTTATCAGCATTTCTTAGTTCATAGTACGTTGGTTCTCGTCTTCTTTACTTAGCATTGATGATCACTGCTGAGGAATGATAGTGCAAACATTTTGGAAAAAATAGATTTATGTTTTTGGGCATGTATTAATCTATCCCGACCCAGTTCCTGCTCTTTTCATTTGTTAATTTTTCATAGATTCTGAATTAGCTACTTTGTCTGTTAAACAGTTTTCAAGAATGGAATTGTTTTAAGCATTTTGATKTGCATAAAGAGGAATTAGGTTCTGAATTTCAGCAATTTCGAACTTCAGCTAATRGACAAAAGTTGAATCATTTTGCTTATTAGCCCAAACTGATTACTTCTTCTTCTCTTCATGTATGCAACTTCCCGTCCTGAATCCCTTACTATGAATTCATGAATGGAAAGTGTAGGAAAGTAATCACTCCCGTAAATTTGGCTAGCTGCTAATAGTTTTTTTCCAGTTTAACAAGTTGTTATTCTTCAGGTCTTGCAGATGCATTTTCTGTACGTATTTGTATACATATATACAGAAATATATACATATGTTAAGGGTGTTTTTATGAAGAAAAGGTCTACTTAAAATCTTTTTGTCGCTGCCACCATTTTTTGCGTTAAGCACAAAATATATATAAATTTAGTAATAAAAATGTTAATCTCTTTAAGTTCTGTTTACAAAATATATGCAGTTATTATCAAAATTTGTTCTTTAGACTTGAGGACTATTTCTAACATTGGTTCAATATTGTTTTGATGTTTGCTGCATCGATAACTATCCTACTGCTTTCCAATGAAAATGTTAATCTCCTTTCCGACTCAARTTACTCATTTATTGCCTTGGACAAAAGTATGAGTCGTGATGGCTGAAGTTTATAAATTATCACTTACTCTAATGCTTAAATAAGTGCGCGATTTATTTATTTGTAAACTAACAAGCCTCCTCTACATATGGTATAGTCTCTTCTCAATGAGCTCAACATGTGCATAGACAGAATGAAGGATAAAAGGACCTCTTTTATACTCTGTTGTTTACTTAGTGCTTCATCTTCAGACTGAAGCTCCCAGAAAAGGAGTGTAGTTTATTTGTTTAGACTGTCCAACAGAGTTGTTAAGTGGACATGATACAGATGTTTGTATGTTTGTACAATCATTTGTATACATCCATATGTGGCTCTATGTGTATGTAGGTAGGGATAAAAGGGAAGGGGGGAGAGAGAGAGTTTCAGCTGGTCCAGATTTTTACCTTTTTTTATTGTAGAGTTCTTTCAAGAAGAAAAACTGAGAGCACCTTAAGTGGAGTATGTTTAGTAAATTCCAAATTGTTAATGATTTCAGTATGAGCTAATCTGCCAACGGTTCTTGCTGTGCTCTGATTATTCTTTTGCTAGGTAAAGATTTTAAAAAATAATGAAGTTATTAGCATGGTTAGATATTTTCAGCTGGAGAAGTCATAATTAATTTATTTAGCATAAAATTACAATGAGCAGCTACATAATAACAGATAGGTTCTTGCAAAACTATAACTTTCTTCAGCAGTAACAGAAAGAATGTTAACTCAATAGGAAGTTTTTTTTCTACTCCATATTTTATCTCTCATCAATACTAATACTTGACTTGAATTAGGATTCTGGGAATAGGGCATGAAAAGGAAGATAGATGATATGGATATTGTTTGGCAAACTCCAGCAAACCCACCCGAGCGTCATGATTACATTTTCTGCAATGGTAAAAATACTGACTCAAAAAGCAGGTTTGGCAATTGATTTATAGTTATCTGTGTTTATTGCTCTGCAGGCATACGATTTGTCAGACCCTACTACTTTGAGTTCATATCTCATGTATGTATAGTTGCTTTCTTGCTTGCATAGGCAGAGCATGTATAGGATTCTTTCTAACATAAACTATATAACTTATTGAACATTCATGTGGATTGGCAGGTCAAAAATCGATGGGCGGGAAAGACTATCGTTAATCTATTCACAGAAGAATTTAAAGGAAGACCTCGTGACTACTATGTGAGTTTGGTTTTCATTTGTATGTAGCTTTTTCCTTCACCTTATGATAGTTACCTTATAGTTCAAATAATGTAATTTTTACCAATTATAATTATTCAAAATGATGATCAAAAGTTTCTGTCATACAAGCGACTTCTGTAATATACCATGCATGCACAAACTTTGTAAACAATTATACATTTGCACTTTGAAGCTTCTAACTTCAGAAGAATAGTAGATGCTTAAGTGTGCGTCTAGTTATGGGCTGGTATGAACATAGGTATCTGCTGTTAAAGCTGGACGAATTCGAGTTGATGGTCAGATAGTGCCTATTTCGTACGTGGTTCAGCCATCGCAGAAGATAAGCCATTTTCTGCACAGGTTAGTCATCTGCCACTCACCATAGTAAGTCTGACATTGTCAAAAGAAATAAATGTCTCTGAGTACCTTTCCTTTCAACGAATTGTGATTCTCTTTTTACCCTGCTTCCAGTTTGATATCTTAATCTGTATTTGTTTGCGGTTGCTGTAATAAAATTATGAGTCATTGATATAATGAAGGATGTAGGCATGAACCACCAGTAATGGAATGGGATGTTGAGATACTACGCAAAGAAGCAGAGGTTTTAACTGTTTGTAAACCTGCATCAGTCCCCGTAAGTTTTTTGCAGTTAGATAGTCAACTACTTATGCTACTGCTCTATTTACATTCTTTCATCATGTGTTTTGATTACATTCAGATCTTTGACTTACCATGATGCTTTATTCTTAGGACATGTTTGTTGAATTCTTATTAACTGTTTGCAAGGGAATTTTTCTTATAATACTTTTTGGTTTGAGAATATAATTGGAGTTTTGTTATGATATATGATTGATGCTAATTGAATTTTCCCAGGATTCCTGCACATAACCTGTTTTATGTTTGTTTTGATGTTAAGCATGGTCCCCTTAACCATTATATCTGTGCAATTAATCCATTAAAAATACCCTGCTAGACTGATGTCATTGTTCATGTAAATGCTAGTCATAGAATATAAGCTGTGAAAATTATCCACACCCAATCTTGTCATGACTGCTTGACCATAAAATCTTATAAAAGTATCATGGATTTTAATTTGATTTATCAAGTTGTATTATTGTTAACCATAAATGTGGAACTTCTCTTCTTTCTTGTTTTCGTTTTCCTAGTTTTCACTTTTTTCCGGGCTCTCGTGCTCCAGGAAAAGTTTTAAGCGGCTGAAAAAAAAAGAAGAGAAAAATTCATTGTTAAAGAAAAAAAGTTGAAAAAGGTTAAATTATCATTTTCACTTTAACTGTTTCAAAATGTAAATACAATTTGGAAAAGCATCTCCAGAGTAAATTTGAGAAAACAGTTTTRGCTAGTTTTTATGAAAGCTAAAATCACATTAAGGAGGGGAAAAAACAGTGAGAACACCTCAGCATGCATTTTGACTTAATGCTGAGAGAAACGTACTTTAAGCATACAAGGTAGATCCTTTGTAAAAGAAAGATATTGGGAGACATGATTGAAAAAGCATTTGACATTTCCATTTTAATTTCTTTGGACTTGTCAAAATGATTAACTTCAAGATATGTGCTTTGGCATTTGGAGGCACATCAAATCTGAGAATTGAAGGGTAAATCTGGAAATCAAACCACGACATTCTCCTACTCAGATGTTCCTTTCTATTTTCTAGGAGAAATTTTCAGTTTCTCAAGGCTTGATGTCTTCCTAGTTTTTGCATTTGACTTATTTATATACGGGATTAAGATTTTGTCAGCGGTTGATCTTCCTATATTGTGCATTTGGCTTATTTACTAAGTGCTTCAGATATCTCTCTTACTCTTATAATATTTTGCCTATTAGATGTCTAGAATTCATTTAACTGTAAGTTTGTAGGCTTTCATGTGTTCCAGACTTTAGTTTCTATTTGCRATCATTTTATTAAGGCCAAACTTATTGTAGCTTCTTTAGTATCTGAATATTCACTTACTCCTAATATGCAGGTGCATCCGTGTGGGCAATACCGTAAGAACACRGTTGTTGGCATCCTCCAAGCCGAGTATGACTTGGCACCAATGTTTCGTATCCATCTTTTTATATGRAGCAACAATCRTTTTACTGATTCTTTTAGGGTTTTGTTACTTGCTTTGAACTTCAAGCTYCGGGAATTTCATATATATTCCTTGTATCTTATGGTGGTTTCATGGTGCAATTCTCACTTCTACCTTGACTTGAAAAATATTAGCGGTTCATCGTCTAGATCGACTTGTTTCAGGACTCCTTATCTTGGCCAGAAATGCTTCTAGGGCTGACCTTTTCAGGCAACAAGTAATTCTACTGTTTTATTTGTTTGTTCAACTTTTAGTCAAATTAAAGATCTTTCTTTTTGCCAAAAGAGTTTACTAAGGCCAAAAACATGAAGTAATGTTGGGTAGACACATTGCTCTTTGCCGTATACCCATTTGCTTGTCATTATTACTTCCTACATTTTTTCCCTAGAAATTTGTTTATATCTTTAACCTTTTTATCGTTCTTTTGGTCTACATTCCTGTGCCCCTATGATAAAATTGAATTTGGGAGATATTGATACAAGGATGGTCAATAGTTCTTCTAAACTGAAGCGTTGGCCCTGACTAATGATGTAACCAGTATTCCATTTCATAAAGTAACAATTTTCATGAATCTTATAGTTTCAACTCAATGGTTCTTGTAAACAATTTGGTGGCTTTTCTATTGTCAAGGTATATATCTACAATAGCTTTTGTGCTCTGCTCTCTAAGCTAAACTTGTAATTGTTTGGAAAAAGAATTGGTGATCTTGGCCTTTTAATTGTTTGTTGTTGGTGGTGAATGTGGAAGTCTTACACTTATGCCTCCCTGGTTCTGTAGATTGAGGCAGGAATGGTGCAGAAACAGTATATTGCTAGGGTAATTGGAGTATTTCCTGAGGATGAGGTATCTTATTTCTAAGCCTCAAATATTTGTTTAGGTTGTAGTTTCACAGTATTACAGACTACATTAGCGTCTTCCTTGTTTTTTCCCCTGACATCGACTCTTCAAATATTTTCTCCAGCAAATTGTGAATGCAAATGTGAATTATAATGCTCGAGAAGGGAGGAGCACAGTGGAGGTATGCATGTCTATTGAGTACCTTTGTGCTTTAGGTGGATTTAGAACTGTACAGTATATCATCCAGTTAGAGCTGAGCTAATATTAAATATCAAAGGGCATGGAATAAATCTATATTTCCTCTGACTGTACTGGCATTGTAGCATGTATAGCATGCTTTTTGAATCTAGAAATAAAACTTCCAAGCCCTTAATCAGTACAAAAAGCTCCATTGCCGTTGGTTTCATTCAACCACCTAAACTTACATTTGGACGATATTTCTATTGTTTGGGTATCATGAAGCAGCTTTGATTTACTTTCCATACATTTGATTTATTTCTATTGTTTGGATATTTCTATTGTTTTGGGAGTCTGCTCATTTTTCCATTTGTTTCTCAGCTATTCTTTTGGTAGTCCTCTCGTCGGTTGAACTCTCTCTCAGTCCCTCATCCTCCCCCACCACCTTTGTCCTTACAAAAAATAGAAAAGGAAAAGTATAAAGTGAAAGAAAAGGAAAATCTTGTATTTTTGGGTGTATTAGAGAGTGACAGGGACATGTTCTTAAGGTTACTATTTTATCTTTCCACCATCAGGTAGGCTGTACTTTATCTTGTATTTTTCAATCTCATTATATCAGGCTGCAACAAAAGGATCTAATGGACTGATTCCAGTCRTGGGCCATATTTGTTCCAAGATGAATTTATCTTACATAGACTATCATTGCGAGGAATTATCTRTGCAGCCCTTCTTTGTTTTATGCCATACATATCACTGCTAAGATTTTAAAAGATCTTTTTCTCTTGTCTRAAATATTCTTTATATCGACCATCTATAAAAGTTGAATCTTCTYGTACTTTCTAATTGATTTATGGATTTTGGCATTCCTTTTAGGTGAATCTTGTTTCATTTCATGCTTTTTCCTCCACAAAGATAAACAGCACCAAGATGCTTTTGATTTCTTAATTCTGGTCAGGTTATGCATGAAATCTGATGAGGAATCCCRCACATAGTTGTTTGCAGTTTAAATAGTTTGAAGCTTTGTTTACCGACTTTGAATTCTGTCACATACATTGCGGGTCTGTTGAGTGGCAACTAATTTTGTAGGGAAGAAAATCTGTCATTTGCTCTGGTCTTTATAGCTTCACATCTTTTGTGGCCAACCCAGTTTTACAGTTACAACTATTCACATTTTTTAACATGTAATATGCTTCTTAAAACCAGAAAAGAGTACTTAGGGAATAAACCCTAAAGACTTTAACTTTTTTTTCCCCCATATTTATGTGGTGATTAATGGGAGCTAATGGATGTCTCAGTAATAATCACTTTAACTTTTTCCTCTGAGATTGAAGACCTTGATAAGGCAGGTGTTATCAATTGGAACAATTATCCATTGGGGGTGCATATTTTAGATTTTATGAAACTGCAGGCCGCATGCTGCTAATGTTGTTGTGATGCAAGAGATTCATTGCTTTTAATGTGATAGCTTTATCAAGTTTCTTATTTTCTATAGTGTCCAACTCAAGCTGAGCATTCAATATGCAGATTCGAGATGGTGATGGAAATGGCAATACTCCCCTGAAGGGGAAGTCAGCTTGTACTAAATTTACCAGGATTATTACGAATGGCACGCACAGTATTGTCCTMTGTGAACCCATCACCGGCAGAACACATCAGGTAAATGTTCTTTGGGTTTCAAGGACTTTTAGCTTTTATTTTGGTTAATGCTTTATGAACTGGTTTCTTAGGCTCTCTCTTACTTTGTTGTAATCTTGATAATCACGTTCTTTCTCCCAACRTCACAYATTATGACTTGCACCATCACCTTCTTGTATTCATTTTAATCTGGATATTGTTTTAACKTTTTGAAAGCATGTGTCAATATTACGCCTTCCTTTCATTTTGTTCAAGTAATCTTCACTTGTATGTGATAGGATCTTCAGTTTGAATTCTGCAGTTTGCTTCCTSATTGGGTTTAATGCATTCAGCTTTGTGTCACAGATTCGTGTACATCTGCAATATACCGGTCATCCTATTGCCAATGACATGCTTTACCTATCTGGATCTGTTGTCGAGCGCTCAAATGAAGGTTTAAGTGCAGATAGAGCTGCAGCTAAATCAAGCCTTTCAGTAGATCAAAATTCTCATGAGAATCRCAAAGAGGAACCTGATAACGACTCAAAGGAACATTTCACCATTGATCCTATGTGTACTAACTGTCCGAATTTGGCTCCTAAAGGGTAAGAAACCTTTCTTTCTCTCTCTTATTCCCACACTCCTAYGTGCATGCAAGCACTAATACATGAGGACATTCTAATTCACTCCCTTTCTTTAGACATCATTTAAGTAACATCCTGCATAATGCCTGGCTAAGTTTTGAGTTTGGCCAAGTTTTCTTTCGTGTATTTGGGGGTTCTGTTTTTGCATTTTAGCTTATTATTTCATACTTCCCTCCCAATCGCCCTCACTTTAGATTATATATGTTTCTAGGTATTATTATTCTTTTTCCCCTGAACATGCTTAGATGGGAATTGAATGATGAATTTGCTGCCTTGCCTTTATAAATTTCAGATATGATGGATCTGAAGAGGGTTTATGGCTGCATTGCGTCAAGTATAGTGGACCAGGCTGGACTTATGAATGTCCACATCCAAATTGGGCAGTCCTCAGCTGAGAGATGGGGGAAATTAAGGAATGGAGATGCAGTTCTGGGCAACAAGAGTTGAACTGAAGACTTTTAACACTCGGTCGACTGTTGCTGTGAGAAAATTGTATTCATATGGACTCCAATGACAGGGAAACCAAATTATTAATATGATCTTGTGAAGGCTCACCCCCCAATCTCCCCCATCCCCCCTCCTATACTCATTGCAAACTTTCTCTTCAATTTGTTAATTGATGGAGAGAATTAACTTGAATTATAGGCATGGGAGTTATTTGCATCACAAACTACTATTCTTGAGCTTCAGGACAACGAGTCAAAGTTGTTGCCTCCATGGCAATGAAGGGACAAAAATACTTGGATGCTGCACAAGACGAAGCACTGGATGCTCTTGAAGGTGTGTTTAGCCAAGATTATATGTGAACTCAGCTATTACCAGAGCTCATGTCCATATTAAGAGCATGAGAAGAAGAGTCATATCTTGAAATAATGCTCGTGGACAATGATGTCAATCTTCTTTATTGTTTAACCTTAACAGTTAACTTAATGTTTTACTGTTTAAGTTGTAAGCTTTTTCTTTTTTCAATTAATTATTTCATTCTACAAACTYATTAAACCCAAATCAAGATAAAAAGAAGTAATATAGCACGTTTGACAATTATTGCTACTCAACAATTTACTATTCTTTGAACATGTCTTTCAATTTTTTTCCTTTTTTTATCATTAATTATTTACATTTTTATTTTTATTTCTGTATTACTACCAATTTAAATGACGGAATTCGATGGCTGTTGTCATGTGCAAGTGATAGAGATTTTTGAATCGAAGTATTATGTCAATCCAAGTSATTCTAAATATGAAGAAACTAGTAAGGAACAAAGGAAAGAGCATTTTTCAATTCCTATTATTCTTTTACAACTCTGACTCTGCCAGAAATTGTTTTCCATAAGGAACAGGCAAAGAGATTAGTTTCTGCAATCTTCCCCCAACAGCTCTTTTTCTGAAGTTATTGTGATCATTAGCTTCGAAGGCATCCAAGATTTTCCTATATATCAGTAATGATGCCCAAAACAGGCGATTCTGCTCGCTGAGTTCAACGCTGCAATGCCTTWCTGTGCTTCATCAAAGCACATTCTTGCTCTTTTAATTTGGCCTCTCATGAAGCTTCTCCTTTTCTCCGTCACTTTTCCCCTTAGTATATCATCTTCTGATATCCCAGCTCTTACAAGTTCATCTTGTGGAAGATATATCCTTCCCGTCCTTGCAGCGATATGAATCCAATGGAAAATGGTTAGCATCAATCACTTTTAACAACATGGATTTCTAAGAATTATAAAAATAGCGCGATCATGGTTTATAATGTATTCAAACCCCTGTATTTTTTCCATTTGTTTCAAAGATTCTTTGATCATTTTCACCCGTAAAGTACTCCAAATATGGTATAAAAGATTAATGATTCATGTGAAGTTGTACACGTATTCAAGATCTTACTCTTCTCCAACGTCTCTGAGTATGTTTGTAAGCTGGTCGGCAATGCCAAGGCATAATGCAGCACTGCTAACACTCTCTGTTGAGGCTTTTGATTCTGGTGCAATCCCCATCACAGCCAAGCTCATTAGTCCTACCGTTCCAGCAACATAGTAGTAGTACATGTAAAGCTCGTCGAAGTTTTTGTATCGCGATTTCTCCAAATCCATCCTCATTCCCTTAATTATGTCCTTGAAGGGCTGCCAAAAACTGTCCATGAGGCTTGTATCGTATATAACTGTCACTTATTTAAGATTGCTATCTGTGTAGTGGTTTACCTGTATATAAACATTGAATTTCGATGGAGTATCAGATAGAGCAGCATCATGCATATCATAAGGGCGGCCTTCTAGACATCTATTAATCTTTTCTCCCATCTATCAAGAGCCTTTGGTGTGATATGTGAAGCATTAGGTCCATCTACGAGTTCATCAGTTCTTCTGCATCACACTGAAGAAGAAACTACATATTTCGGTACCTTCAGGTGCATTGTTAGCCTAATATTTTATACTTTTAATATGAAAGGCAGGAAAGCACACCATATATAGCCCATATGGCTCTGCCTCTCTGGGTTCATTAGTAATGTTCCTGAAAATAATGATGAAGAAGTTCAATTAATTGAAGTATGATCATTATATTTCGATTTCTATCAACTAAGCTGCCATTCGCAAAAGTTAGAATGATTGTAAAAATGAAGAGTGAGCAATCAAGATTAAACAACCTGAAGCAGAATCAAGAATATAATACTTACCGGGCTCTCTTTGATATAGAAAACCATAATCAGGGCTAAAACTATCAGAAAAATTACCTTCTGGAAAATCAATTTGATGAAAACTTACATGAATTCAGAAATAGAAGTTGAAGAACAAGAAAGCCAGTTTTGCTTTAGTGCAATCACTAGACTTCCCATTTGCGTTAGGAACAACCGGATTCCCCAGTACAAGGCGCGCGAGTATTCGGACAAATGGTTCTAATACAAGTTAAAGATATCGTGACTCGACTAAAAAGTTAGCCGTTTGGTACTTCGCCATTAATTCGTCAATTAACGAAGATGGAAATGAACAGAGAGAAAGAAGAAGATGAAGAGCAAGAAAGTACCCAAGTAAAATGTCTTGGCAAACTCAGAACAAACCCCCACATTGATCATAAGCTTCATTAAGAAAATCCCTTTTTCTAGTGCCATCAGCTGAAACCATATCTTTCAATATTCGATCATTTTTTCTCTCCTCTGTTCTTTCACTAGAGCTGCTTGCTTCAAGACCACATCATAAACCTTCTCCTCTGACGTTCTTGCAACAGCAGTGGACAATGTTGCAGGCACCACTCTACCGGGAAACTTGCTTTGCAATGAAATCTCGACCTCCTCTTTCCTTTTCCAGTAGCAAAACGAAACACAAACCGCAAATCCTCACTGGGACAAACAGCTGAGACAGTACAAGACATCCCAGTTGCAGGAGAGAAGGACCTTCCCGGGTTGATCGGGGATAATTTTTGAAGAGGGCTTATGAGTGCAAATTTGGTAACTGATAACTTCAGTTCTTGGACATTTCGAAGATTGAGGATGCTATGCTGCTAGGGGGGACAACGAGGAATAAGCTGCGCTTTTTGCATATTTTCTTCGGCTGTTTCTTATACAGAAATAGGATAGTTAATCTTGGGCTACAGTGAAAGAGAGGATTTCTTGTCGGTCTGTTACTTATAGCACGTAAACATTTTATGCATAATATTCTGTTTCCCAGAAAAAGAAAAAACCAAAAAATAAAATTAAGTCGTTCCATGTGAGGTATCCTATTCAAACTGGAAAGAGCTATGCGTACAATTACACCATTGTTGGCCAAAGAGGAACTTTGTTTTGGCATGCACAGATTTCTTGGTTAAGATCAACTGTTTATGGTCCACTGATCATTCTCCTCAAGCGTATGCCCCTTATCCTTTCACCAAACCATACAAGGAAGTTCCTATCATATTCGGTATTCATCTCTTTCATCTTTTCATTCTCCTCAAGCGTTTGCCCCTTATCCTTTCACCAAACCATACAAGGAAGTTCCTATCATATTCGGTATTCATCTCTTTCATCTTTTCTTGCTTCTTAAAAGTGTTCAGTTTGCAGATRATACATAATATCTTCTCGTAAAATGTCATCATGATATTAATATCACTCTTGAATTTTAGTAATGAAAAGGTAATATTGAATTATATCTTCAATATTAAAAGAGTAAGAAACAAACTTTGTAAAGACTCATAASCTCCATCAAGATGGAGCCATACACAGAGGTCTTTTCCATTTTTRGACGTYTTTTTAAAAAAAGGACTCTTAAAATGAATGATATTGTTGAAAGAGTGGCACAAACGAAAGGAACGTATTCGTCTAATGCGTTCRATAAAAATTTATCGCATTTTCTGAATGCGATTTGTCCTTGSATCAATTTTAAAAAATTTWAAAAATGCATTCCTCTTTTCCATGCTCTCTGACGACACCCACTAAAGCAAAATGAGGAAGAAGACGACGAAAATCTGATTAACTTGAACCAGACTTTTATACTATATTTGTTTCTAACTTGAGACAACATCCATACCTGCAAAAGGAACAGTTCCTTCCTCTCTCACGTCACCTGAACCTATAGATTCTGAATATAAAGCAAATCAGATGGTGGTCGCATCTCCTCTCAATTTCATCTTCCTTCGATACGGCGCAAGGTTGAGTTCTAGTTTTTGCTAGCAGGAAAGTTAGTGTAGCAGGTTCTTTTTTCCATATCTTTTGCTGAAATTRTTGAAACAAGTAGAGAATTCAAYGATACCATCCAYTATGTTTCCAGCGAACGTGGAAGGAAGAAACACATTCAGCAAATGCAATGAATTTTTACCAAACGCATTTTATGAATATGTTTCATCCATTTATATCACTCTTTCAGTAGTACCATCCATTTCTGGAGTTCTTTCTGAAAGGATGTCCAAAAATGTTCAAAACCCCATAAGCAGGGTCAAACATGGGATCTTGCTTTGTAGCTCTTGGGTTGTATATCTAGTCATAGAATATAATATATTGCATATACTTATATTTTCCTTTAATCCATCTCATTTCATTTTTAAAGTTATATGTTTAAATAAATAAATTTTATTTTTGTAAATCTAATGGAAGAAATGCCTTTCATTAAATATGTATATTAATTATCTTTTTTGGAATGAATTTAAATCTAAATATTTTCGGAGAATATTGAATTAACTCAACTAATATGATCTACCCYTGAAAGGTATATTCCAATATTATTGTTCTTGAAGTAACAATATGTTGAATCAATTATTATATTAAAAAATATACTGTTATTGTGCTATTGAAGTAGCACTTATTTTGAGAAAAAAATACTTTGGTGATATTATGTATAATATATCCTGTTGACATTATTTCTTAGTTGTATTATGAAATTATCACCAATTTTACATTTGTTGCACTATATATTTGGCAAGAATTAAATATCATAGACCATTAATGATAAAATCCACCTTAAAAGGGCATGAAAAGACCATAAAAAAAGGAAAAATAGATCCCAGTATGATCATGTAAAAATACTAATTTTTCTTCGTTATCATCTCCATAATAATTTGAACGTACACACTTATCTGTCGTATGACAATCATATGGATCTCTACCAAAAGATAAATCTAAGAAAAAAGGGAAAGTGGAGATAAAAAGATAAAAAATTTTCATGAYCTTGATGATTCAATTGATTTAGATGTCTCCATCCTTTTTGCCAGTCGAACAAAAGACATTGACCATTTAATTGGTGGCAGCATATTAGAAGACAAAGAATAAAATTTATTTCCCATGCATTTTCCTAGATGGACATTGTTTACGTATTTATGGACTTTTTAAGTTTTTGATGGAGTTTATTTATGTTTTTTAAGTTTTTATATTTCTCACTATTTCATCATTTGGTTGATTTATTATTACCTTAATGTTTTTCTATAAGGTTTTTTTAAACAATTACTTTACTTTATTATATATTCGCAGATGTATCGAGATATTTGTCTTCTTGATAATGTAATTGTACAAACCATTCTGCAATACAAAAAGTATTTTTTCCAAGTTAGCGTTAGTTGAAAATAATATTAATACAATATCAAGTGCAACRATACAAAGTTTTATATGAGTGATGTATTCTATTCCTRTAAATGCAGAAGAAATTTGCTTAGCTTTAAAKATATCTGCTGCAACRAATACTATATTAAGAGGATGCAAAAAAATTGTGACAAGTATCTTTGCATAAACTCATTTTTTATYTGAAAAGAAGCAAATAAGAGAAAAACTGCCAGCACTACCATYTAGAATGTATTATGGATRCATAAAAATAATTRAATCAAACAATATCACGAACCCTAAGTTCGTYGACGTAAAAAGTTTTATATTTTGGCAYRATCGACTTGGACRTCYTGGAACAATAATGATGAGTCSGATAATTAACAACACACAAGGGCATAATTTAAAGAACCAAAAGATTCTTTTGCCAAATAATCTTCCATATGTTACATGTTTACAAGGCAAGTTTCGGCTGAATATTGATCAATCAAATGAGAATAGTAAAGTTTTAGCAGAACAACAAGTGTCCAATAACAATAMAATCTTCATAAATTACTAATTATCTCATAACTTATGGGAGACAATATCTTCGCATATGATCCTTGAGAAAATGAAAAATGTGGACCTAGAACCACAGTCCCTTAAATACTGTCAAATAGAGATGATTGACTTAAATGGAAAGAGGCCATACAAATTGAGTTAAATTCCTTAGAAAAAAGAAAAGAGTTTGGAACCCGTACTTCGACTCCTGCTAATGCTATCCTTGTAGTATATAAGTGAGTTTTTGTAAGAAAAAAATAAAATTATGAGATATAAAGCAATACTCCTGGCATAAGGTTTCTTTCAAAGACCTGGAATAGATAATCGGGAAACCTATTCGACTATCACGTTTAGATTCTTAAKAAGTTTAGTTGTGTGTAGAAGGCTTGATATGTGCCTTATGGATGTAGTATAATTATATGGTTCACTTGATAGTAATATTTACGTAAAAGTTCCGAAAGAATTTATTCTCTTCAATTCTCTTCTTCTCCCTTTCCTTTTYAATTTATAACACATTCAAATATATTATATTTAGTACACCCACGAGAAAATACAAGATTAGAACAAATGAGTATCAAACTCGAGATTATTTGTTGTGAAAACACAAATTTTAAAATAATTTAGGAAATTAGTATGAAATGAAGAATAAGATGCAATTCCTCAAGAAAGGAAAGAAGAAATGYCACATAAACTCAAATATTTACATTTTTCGCTAATGCCCTAAAATCTCCCACCCTCGTAAAATAGAACCCCATATCCTGCAACTCCGCTCCGCCGGCTACTTCGTCGGCCGACGCTAGTTGCCTAGCCCACGGCCGCCGCCACTCTTAATAGTAAGCTCTTCACCACCGCCAAATCGATGGAAGTTAGAAATATTTCTGAGGATCAATTTTGATATTCATTTGTTCTTGCCATTTGCATTGTTGTTCTGTTTTGAAGTTCTCCTCTGTTCATAACGCAAATGTTTAATTTATTCTTATTACTATTACTTGTTTAATTTGTGATTATCTTCTCATTTTAGGTTGTTTAGTGTAAAAGTTTAGAAAGTAAWAATTTCATGTAATAGATTTGGGCCTCTAGAGTATTTCTATAMCTAGCTTCAATTTGTGTCGTAGGATTTATGTGGACTTTGGTTTCTCTTCTTAATCATAGTAGATTAGTCAAATTGTAATACAAATAATTTCCTTCTGCATTCTGGTTGACCCAATAGAATCCTCTTACTATACCTATTCTAGAAGCAATTGTTCTTGGTGATTCAGGGCCTGGCCTAGGGCGAAGTAACTGTGACAATAGCATTTCAGGCAGAATGTTATCGAATTTTGATTTGCCATGGTGAACTTGAATTTTTCGACGACTTTAGTGGGCAAAAGCTAGAATTTTATGCCAACTTGGCATAAAATTTCSGAAAATTTTCTAGTTAGCTAGGGCAATTGCCATCCCAATAGCTCTAGCACTGGCTACAAATGTGCACAGTCACATGGTCTATTCTGTCTGATGTTTAGGTGAATCGGGTTTTGTCCACTTTGCTCCGGTGCTTTCAGCTTGATTCATATTCAATCATTAAGCCATTCTTAGGAGCAGTACTAATGAACTGGTTAAGAATGTTTAGCAAAGCATGTTAACTAGTACTTTCTAGGAGGGTTGCTAAAGAACAGGTTAATTGGTGTGACAGGTTCAATTTTTCTGCGTATCAAGACTAGGGGTGTTTTATTTGGTTGGAAGTGACAAACCATGAAATGAAATTTGGTGATGCGTTTGGTTTTTTTCTTTTTTTCTCCCTGCATTTGGGGTTGGTTTTGGAAAGCTGATCTATTTATTTATTTATTTATTTTAATTTTTAAATATGAAAAATTGAAAGCCTATTAAGATTAGCTTTCGTACGCCTTTCATTCACCACTAGAGTGAGCAGCCGGCAAACCCTTCTGTCTAAAATTCACCTAAACAGCACAACCCCTCCTGTCTGCCACTTCTTCTCCCTCATCTCTTCAGCTTCCCCTCTCTCCTTCTCTTACCCCCAACCTGCCACCACTTGCTCCTTCCCTTCATTCTCTCTTTTTCTTTTTCTCTGTACAGAGCCACGACCAAGTGTCTCTACTGTCCTCTGGGGCATGGGTGCTGTCCACTGGCTGGTGCGTCCCCTCTGTTCTTCTCCTCAGATATCTTCTCCTGTCATCATTCCACTGCCCTCATGTTTCGCATTTAGCAATTGATTTTGTTATWATCTGTTTTGATCTCCTCTAATTTTCTTTTCTCCCCTCAGGTCCCAGTCCGGGATTGCGTCAAATAACATCACCTGTGATCAGTGGTTGTGAAGAAGAAGGGAAGCGGAGGAACCAATCTCCAAGGCTGAAATCAAGATTGGTGTTGGTTTTGGACAGCCCCATCTTTAGAACTCCATTTCAGCATTCTCTGTTGATCAAGTAAGATATAATTTCTTCAATTCTGCAATATAAATTTTTTATTATTCTATGTATCTTGAATATACACCTGGAAGAAGAGAAGGGAGCAACATAGGAAAAAGAATGAGGTCATTGGACTTGGAGAATAGAATGCAGGAATATAGGAAGAAAAACAAGGGCATTGGACATTTCGACTTTGTTTTGCACTTTGAAATGGGTCCTAAAGATATCTAAGATGGGGAGCTAAAACTTACTTCAGTAGGGATAGTAAAGCTAGTTAGATGTAAAGATAATGGGATAAAAGGTGGAGTACAAAATCATTAGTGCTGGTTTTTCGTTCTTTTTTTTTTTTTTTTTTGGGGGGGGGGGGTTCCTAAAGTTATTCATGTATTTTTTGTAAAGTATCCTGGGCTTGAGGTTAGGGTTAAGAAATTGAACTAAGAAAATGTTTGAATTGAATTTCTGTGTATTAACTCTTTTCTTGGATTTCGGTTTGAATTGGGCCAAATTCCCAAACGATAAAGAGATTTTTTCCAGTTCTCGCTTGGAGCCGAATAGATATTTTGGTTTGGTTGGGTCTCTTCCAGAATTTGTGAATACTGAGGTTCCAATGCACACGCCTTTGAAGACTCTGTTTTTGATGTGTAAGATGAAAAATGTGGTATAGGGAAGACTGACAATGCGAAAAGAGAACAGATCAATATAGGATGGAAGAGTTCTTCAATTGTATGCTTTATTGGTGCTTGAAACTTCTTTGATAGTCTCAATGCTAATGGTGAATTTTAGATGAAGGTTCTTTTTGCCTTCTTTTCATGGATCTGCAATGATTGGAGAGTTAAGTTGTATAATTGATCTTGTGCTTGATCTTCGTGGCTGAGATTGTGTTCTGGAAATTCATAAGTATTTGCAAAGTGCGATGATATTGTGAGTTAGAGAACTTAGATGACGGTGATGGGATTTTAGCATCTAATACTAATGTTGACACGTATAATCAGACAAAAATGTGCTTTGAGCTTTGGGAATTCTTTGGCTTTTCCAGATTAATGTTATATAATTTTTCTGGTTTTAGTATCTTTGTTATTTCTTCAAATTTGATTGCTATAGTTTTGCTACTCTGTCAAAATTCCATACATAAGAAATGAAATGGGATGAATAGAAGGTTTGTATTTATTATGCAACATATACATTGCCGTATATTGCTGTTCCTTCTGTTCGATAGTCTCTTTCTTTTGTTCTAATTATTCCAAACCTTTAGCCATTTGCTAGAAACTCTTGCATGCCTGCTTGGATTATTTACCACTTTGAGCACATAGTTGAAAAGGGAAATGGAGGATACACATGAAGTAGTGGACAACCTGTCTGAAGACATCTCTGTGGAAGCACCTCAGGAGAAGGAAGAAACTCGTGAGGAGATGCTTTCTAGGCATAGGTGCTGTACAATCTTTTTTTTCGTTATTCTCATCATCTTAGAGTTTGATATACCACTGGTGGTTGTTTTATTCTCTCTTTCTCCCAATCTCTTCATAGTGTGTGAGAATGTTGTATTTCTTTGTCCTTAACATTTTAGTTTAATCTTGGATACAATTTTACACAAGCAATTGCTTGCTCTCTCTTGTTTGTGTCATAATTCACAGACGTTATTCTGCTTGATTCTGCAGGAAATTTTACTAGGTCAATTTTGAGTTTTAACATTGTAAACACAGATGCTAGGAAGAAGAGGTGAACTCCATTGTAAATTATGATAAATATATGTGCATGGTGTGGTTTTTATTTCATTGGTCAATAGTAGAAATCTGGAAAGGATATTGAAAATTTTGTTTGTTAGCATCATATTAATGCCAAGAACATAAGTTTGAGCAAGGTTGTGTTTCAAGTGTTATATTTTAATCTGAAGTATTATTCCATGTATTCCTTGCTTCTACATCATAGACATCTTATCTAGGTCAGTTTTGAGTTTAACATGGCACTGATATGCTATAAAATGTGAACTCGATTAGGATACATCTTTTATAATTCACTTTCACTTATTGCTCAACTTTCAAAAATATGGAAAAGGATTCTGAAATTTTGAAGTTAGCACAATGTAATGCCAAAATGGGGGGGAAAAAAAATTGTTTTGAGCAATATTGTGTCTCAGGTATCATATTTGAATTACACATTATTGCAGGAAAGAGATCTCCCAACTGCAGAACAAGGAACTTGCACTTAAGAAGTCTGCTGCAAAAGGCAGTAAGGCTGAACAGAAAGCTAAGAAGAAGCAAGTGGAGGAAGAGGTATCCCGTCTTTCGGCCAAACTGAAAGAAAGACATRCAGAGGAACTTGCTTCCTTAGGTTACAGTGATGATAACAAGAAGGAAAAAGGAGATCTTGATAGTTTGGTCAAGGCCATAGCTGGTGTTTCAGTCAACAATCARGCTGACAAAGCAAAGCCTAGTAAGAGCGTTAAAAGGCGTGAGAAAAGAGCTCAAGAAGAAGCTGCAAGGGAACAAAGAATTCAAAAAGAGCAGAGTAATATTGTCAGTGATCGTACTATTGAAAATGAGAAGTTAGAAAGAAAGCTCATACCCCTTGGTTTAACAATTAATGAAATAAAGCCAGATGGGCACTGTCTTTACCGAGCTGTTGAGGATCAGCTGGCCCTTCACTCTGGAGGCTCTTCTCCTTATTCTTACCTAGAGCTTAGAAAAATGGCAGCTGCCTATATGAGGAATCATACATCTGATTTCCTCCCATTCTTCCTTTCTGAGAATCTGTCTGATGGGGAATCAGACGAATCTCTGGCAGAAAGGTTCGAGAGTTATTGTAGAGAGGTGGAGTCAACTGCAGCGTGGGGGGGACAGTTAGAACTTGGTGCTCTCACTCATTGCTTGAAGAAACATATTGTGATATTCTCTGGATCCTTTCCTGATGTTGAGATGGGCAAGGAGTACAAATCTGAAGGTGGCTCATCAAATTCAAGTGTCATGCTGTCATACCACAAGCATGCGTTTGGGCTAGGTGAGCACTATAACTCGGTCTGCCCTAGTTCAGGTTAGGTAGGCATGACTTTTCTCGTGTCAATATACACCTCTGCACATTTCCATACTCTTGCTTATGTTTATGTTGCAAAAGGGCAACTTCAAGATAAAAAACTACAAACTACAGTTTGGTCCTCTAAATTGTAATATTGGAGCTGATGATAAAGCTTTGTTGTGCATGATTTTGACTGGGCTAATAGTTGAGTAACGATCTTTTTTTTTGACATTCAAGGTCTTYAAAGAACTAGCTTGAGAGCAATTATTATTCCATTTTCAATGATCCAAATCCTTTTTCTTCACAAGATTTTTTGTATCATTCCTATCAAAAAAGCTTTCATAGATGAGATATGCCAATCCTTTCCTCTCCAACAACCCCACCACCCCCCGCGCAGCGGGGGGGGGGGGGGGGAGAAAAAAACACACACACACACACACAAAAAAAAAAGAAAAAAGAAACATATATGGCATTCAAGGGAGAGATGAGGTATGCAAATGATATTTGCAATACGATATCATTGTTCCTGGGAATAGATGCTACTCATATATGCTGCGACTCGATAGTGCTAGTTTTTTCTTATCAAAATGAGGAAGAGTGATTCTGTTCCATGACAAGTTTCATATCTTGTGTGCCAGTGATAGATTCTACTGTACAATGATAATATTTGGTGTAAGAATATATCGAATACTGAACGGCCAAACATCATCTCCAGCTTTTGAAGATTAGAAACTGGCCCTTAGCTCCTGAAAAGGCATATCAATCTCAAGGAATCACAGTCTGGAAATTTATAAGGATTACGTGATTCGATTATTGATATGATTTTGTTCAGATCTTCATGTGATTTTAATGTCTGGAGAAACCTGATCTGCATACAAGTTTTTTCTTTTCACYCTTTTTGTACGGATATCCATCAAGTGGGTTTTGACTTGTGAAAGAAAGCATGCCCCAAAAGGAGGTTCCTAAAGCAACAATGGGTTTCTGTGGTTTCCTGATTTGGACGTGGGAGAAGAATTTCACCAATTCCTTTATTCAGAAATTTAATCTTCCCTGATTGGTATAATTACTCAATTAACACATGTTAAGGTAGCCTAAAAGATTATTATGTGCATGCATACTTGAATATCAAGAAGAGCAATAGCTAAATCTACCGAGATTAGTTACATATAACTCGTTAAATTTAACATAAAATACAATATTCATATATTTTTCTATTATRAAAGAATTTTGGATCATCTTCTTCTTCGAAGAAAATTAGATTTRTCAATGCAATCTGGATAGAGGAATTGGGTAGTCTAAAAAATAAACGAAAATAGATAAACCTATTCTAGATTTGCTCGCATAACTTATTATCATCTTCGATGAGTGATTTAGTCAAAATGAGAATCTGCATACATACTTGAATATCAAAGAGAAACAAGAAGCTAAACCTATACTCGATATGAAGAAAAAGGAGAACAAGGAATTCAAGAAAACAGAGGAGGAAAAAACATGGAAGACCTCAAGWGCTCATGCCCTTGTATTTCATTTCTATTGCCTTTTGTCTTTCATYGAAAACCAATAATCTTGCATTCGATAAGAATAAAAAAACGTTTTCTGCATTTCTTCTACTTATTCTTTTCCTKTTTGACATTAGGTATTTATTCTCTTTAACTTTAATGATTGTTCTTACATCATTTTTTTTCCCTCTCTTGATACCCGATATTCCCAGTTGGTAAAACTAATATGGATTTGGCCTGAGTATCGTTTGCAACTCAGGAGTGGTTTAGCCCAGATGTATACGAAAATTTATTTTGATTAAATAGTCCAATTATCAATCGTTCCAAGTTAAAGAGCTAATTACTTTAAGATTTGAACGGTTTGCAATGCTACCCCTTCCCTTGTTTGGTTTATAGTTCCGGTTTTCCTCAGATAAAGGAAAAAAGAAACAAGTAATTACATGAATGTGTATGTGAGTAAATTCTACATCTATCCAGATTTGTCTAGTATAAATTCTCAAACATCTTTTTGCTCTTTCTTTTTCATTTGGCTCCGTCTTGAATGAGATATGGCTAAGATTAAGGTTTTTCAAGTTGTTTTCAACAGAATCCGATAGAGCTGTAAAGGTGATAAACACTTGTCTATTTCCTACATGAGAAAACAATGCGATTCCTTCTATCTCAGACACCTCAAAGCCTTTATCAAAACATTTGCTCAAGCATAATCTGCAAAGCTTATCGATATAACTTTTCGGAAATCACACAATCCTTTGACTACTCTCAGAACTTCACAATCCTACCACTTATATATATATATATATATAGTTTAATGATGTTCAAGTTCCAGCAAAGCAAACATAACTCCATAAGAAAACAGGACATTTGCGTCACCTCGTCTGCAAGTTCTTCTAGGTTCTGGTGTTTAATTTCGCCCGAAATACAATGGATAAAGTGACGAAGTTGGGATCAGCAAGCCCTGTGGTGATTTTCACCAAGAGCAATTGCTGCATGTCCCATACAATCCAACTGCTAATAAGCAGTTTTGGGGCGAACCCTACTGTTTATGAGCTTGATCAGCGTCCAGATGGACGAGAACTGGAGAATGCGTTGGTAGCAATGGGATGTGATCCAGCTGTTCCTGCTGTGTTCATTGGGAAGAAATTTGTTGGTGGTTCTAATGAAGTGATGAGCCTCAATGTTCAGAGCAGGTTGAGACCATTACTTATAAAGGCCAAGGCTATATGGGTGTAAACATCTAGCTAAAAGATTGAAGCTTTATGAGCCTATTAGTTTGGAGTGTATTTTCTTTTACTTCTTAGTCTGTGCTTCGTGTTGATCGATTTAGATATACATAGCATTTTAAGGTTATATATCTCTCGATATTGTGTAATAATATGTAGACTGATCAGTTACAGCTGCTGCATGATTTTATTGTAATGAAGAAGGATATAAATAGTAAAGTTTCTGCTTTCCATTATGGTTCTTGGTCCCATATTTTTATGACAAGTCTACCAACTCTTTATCCGACTGAAAGCATTGACAGAGATCCTATAGTCATCAATGACACTGCTCCAACTGCAAGACCAGAACCAAGTGCAACTTCTCCTTCCTAACCAAAATTATGAACTTGATAGGTATAAAAACTTCCAGGGTTCAGACTCTCAGAGTTCCCCCCCAGCTGAGATATTTTTGTGGACACTCCATRTTGCATGCATTTGCTAACAACATAGATTTTGAATGGTGCAATCATCTGATGATTCATGGAAGTGGAACAGCTGGGGAATATTATCCTTAAGTGTCTGAATGATGATGCTTCTGAGATATGAAAGCCTAGAAACCTCTAATTCATTAACGATCATTATTAACAACCTGAGGATGGTTCAGCAGACGAGACATAGCCGTCATTGATGAAGCGAAAAGGGCATGCTCAAACGACAAAACCAAAACCTGTCATACCGAGTTATTTGTATCAGAAACTTCACAAATTATATATCTTAGAAAATATATAATATTTTAATTATGATCTATGACTCAGATACATAGCGAAATTTTCCTATATATATATTACTAGAAATGGACAAATTCAACCTTCGTATACTAGAAATTAATAATTAAACTAATAAAGGATAAAAATGTAATTTAGTTTATTTGTTTTTAATAATTAAATAATGAAATGTGCTAGAAATTAATAAAATTGAAAATATAATAGTCACATGATTTGATAAAAAGCGTTAACTGGAAGTTTGTAACCATTAAATAATGAATATATTAACTCTAATTTAGTCATAAATAATTACAAATATTTCTAACATGCGAAGATATATTAGCATGAAATACAAAAATGACCTCCGTGAAAATAGTTAATATAATTAATAAAACAGATTATCTCATTAGAACATCATCTTCAACCTCTACTCATTTCAMTAAAATAAAATATCTTAAAAACTGCTTTCAAAAAAAAAATATATATATTTTACTTTCCAAAATATTAAAAGAAAAAACGAGAAAAAAATTATATTAATTAAAGAAATTAAACATAAATATAATGCTAGCACTGATGAGCTCGCTTGGATGGCGACTTGGTTAATGAATCGCCACTATTATTTATAAAATACACACTAATAATCAAATAAATCCGAAACCAAAAATGAAGAGTTAAAAAATTTGCTAAAAATACAAAAATAGAAAAGAAAAACTAAAATACTCATATTAGTTTTTAAAAAAAATCAAAATGAGTACTTGCAAATTCATTTATTTTCTTTCTTCCTTTTTTAAAGCTAATCTTGAATTTCTCCACAAAAAAAAAAAAAAAGGGAAAAAAGAAGGAAGAAGAAGAAGAAGAAGCAAATCTAGAAAAACACTGTACCGAAGTATTTTTTCATCATACTGAATGGCCAATTTGAGAAAGACTTTTGTCTGCTACAAAGTTCTGCAACCGACCTTTAGCCTCAATAAGCATCTCCTTCAAGGAACCATTCGATTTCGGTCGATGATGATAAGGATATCTACGATTGTATCTGTTTCACTATTTTATTCATTTATCATGTGGTGTTATTTAGAAAAGAATCTACAAATTATAAGCATCTAATCATCTCCATTTGGTTAGAACAATATTGTTTAGCAATATTTGAGAATCTTGTCCCTCGTCTTGTACGGGTACTTGCGTTTCCTTTTCCCCTTTTCAAATTAGTGGCCCGAAATATATTCTTGCTTCTTGGGGGATATACATGCACTATTATAAGATGATAGAACACTTGGATTTGCAATCTCATTAAGCATAACAAGGGTTAACTCCTTAATCAGCTTAGGTCGGTGAAAGATTAGGTTTTTATTATCACGATGGCTCTAATATTTCTCATCAAATGTCACATTTTGATGACTTTGTTTTTCACTCGTAGCTTTAAAGTTATCTTAGATAGTATCATCATGAAGTGAT
This sequence comes from Rhazya stricta, assembly GCA_001752375.1. Taxonomy (NCBI): domain Eukaryota; kingdom Viridiplantae; phylum Streptophyta; class Magnoliopsida; order Gentianales; family Apocynaceae; genus Rhazya; species Rhazya stricta. The sequence goes on from MEJB01000094.1 coordinate 764,410, forward strand.
AATATGTATAATTTCTCGTTAGGATGACATTACGTCAAAACGCATTAAAGTCATAAATAATATATGAGTGAAAAAGTATTAAAGCTATCCTGATCAATAAAGATATGTCGGAATCCAGACAAGGGAAACTCTATGTGGAAAACTGAAGAACACAATATTATCATATTTCCTTTGCAAAAGAAACAAAGGAATAGTAAATATTATTAAGATAAGAGTTGTTTTTCAGCATGAAAAAATTGTAGGTAGACCTTCTGAAGGTTAGAATCATAGTGAATTAATTATAATCATAGATCGGAACTTTTGTACGTCTGTTTTGAAGAAACACAACCCACTTTTGTATGTGTTGATGAAACAAACGATATACTTATGCAGAATAGTCATCGAACCTTAGGAAAGTTGAAAGCAACCCTATCTGCTTTTCCATTTTCTGCATGAGAAACCAATGTGTCGAGTGCTATATGCAACTTGAGATTCCTTTTATATCAGATACATCAAAACATTATCACATAGTGCACTGGAGAATAATTTTCAAATCTCTTCAACACGACTTTTTGGATTATCAAGTCTAAATACTCGTAAAAGTTTGCTTTAGCCACCACCCTGAATTCCCTATATATATGAAGCCAATGATTCAAGTCCCACCGAAGCAAGCACAAGCTTTTTACTATATACATCTCATTCTGCAAGTTCCCAGTTAACAGGTTATCAATATCGAGTAAAAGAAACAATGGAAGCAGTGAAGAAGTTGGGATCAGCAAACCCTGTGGTAATTTTCAGCAAGAGCAATTGTTGCATTTCATATACGATCAAGACGTTGATAAGCAGTTTTGGGGCGAACCCCGTGGTTTATGAGCTCGATGAACATCCAAATGGGCGTCAAATGGAGGAGGCATTGGTAGCAATGGGATGTGATCCTGCTGTTCCTGCTGTCTACATAGGGAAGAAGTTTATTGGTGGTTCTAACGATGTCATGAGCCTCAATGTCCAGGGCGAGCTGAAGCCGTTGCTTATGAAGGCTAAGGCCATATGGATATAATTGATTTATTCCTGGCTAGTACACATCTAAAGTTGAACGTTTCGCTTCGAGCAGTTCCTAGTCCTGCCTTTTAGTTTATTTCTAAGACAAAATAATGTTCTATCGAGTTAGATATGATAGTTTACTTATAAGTATCTCTCAATACGACGTGATTTACTATGCACTCATGTCTTGTATTTTCTTTGTTGCAAAAGTTTTGTAGAAATGAAGAAGAAATAATAGGTATAAATATTACAGTTTGGAATTATTACACATACTCTCATATTTTTACTTTCTATCTAGTTAATAATGGTCTTTGTTATTGAGCTACATTTGCATTGTATGTATGACAAGAAATTACAGACTTGATATGCAAAAATGCTGTAAAATTTGGCAAAGTGTTTGAAGAAAACATTAGGATTTAGTTTTACTCGAGTATCCAAAAAAATAAAAAATGAACGATCTTTACTTGAATTAGGCCTTAGGTACATACTTTCTGGCTAGGAGAAAGCAAAAATGCAAACCTTAACCTCGATGATAATTTTGTTAATTCTCACAAGAGAGACTCATAAAGAATCACAATCATCAAGGACATTATAGTACTTAGTATATGAGAGTAATGAACACTAGATGCATATGATTAATTACTTACCTCAACCTTTGCATTCTTTACTTTTGATAGTCTTATTGTTAACATAAGTGTATAAGGACTTAATGATCGAATATCTAATTTGTAATTCTTTTAGTAATATTGTCGTCATAATCTTTAAATAATCCTTAAATTAAAACAGGATCTAAGCAGCATTAGGAGAATATTGAATTTTCTGTCTTGATAAGGATAGAAGAGCAGTAAAGCAACTATGCATCAAAGCTGTACAAGAATTAACTTTGATCATTGACCGATGAGGTCCGCACTTTGCGACTAATTGTTTACCCTTGCACTCTTTGAGTGTGAGTCCTTTACTTTCAGACATATCTACAAAGTCTTTTATGGTCCTCTCTCACAAAGCACTGAACCAGAGCTTCTTGTCAACACCACGCTCGTTCTCCTTTCTAATCTAAATGGTATGAACTTGAACTTGAAACTCTCAGGGTCGTCCCATAGCTGAGGCTCCGATCTCTGTGATTCGCCCATGCATTCACCGTGGAAAAGTTTCGCAAGTTATATGGAGAACTTGTGCATTGGTACAATCATCTCGTGACTCATGGGGAACGAGTACTCGTGATTCTGGAAATAATCTCATTGTTTCACTGGTGATTCCTTGTAAAACATGGCAGCTTTAAAACATCTGCGTCATCCGATTAACAATCTTCATGATTTTTTGTCTGACTTAATCCATCTAAAAATAGTCGATGTTAATAGTGAAAGAAAATAATAATGGCTAATGCAGCGAAATGATTTTAAGAAGTTATACGGTTAGGAATCAAAAGGCTAAAAATGCACGAGGTAGGTGAAATCAAGGATAACTCGTCAAACAAGGAAAGACAGTTGAAACAATAGAAGAAATGGAAACAACGGACAAATCAGCTATCGGCTGAACAAGATAAAATTGTCTAGTCAAGAATTCAGGACACGTATTACTTGCCAACCAAAGAATGAGGATGTGGGCGAATCGGCTAATGGTCCCAGCTTCTTTCGGCTACAAACCAGCAAGAACATCTCAGCCAAGTATAATTAAGAAAGGATGAAAGAAGATAAGGACATCTTTATCAATCCAAAAATCAAGTATAATATCTTCATTTCTAAATCTTTAGATTATTTTTTAGCATTGTCTATCTAGTTTTATGAGTAATTTCCTGATTATTTTCCAACTTTTGACTGTGTAGAGAGCTAATGTTATSTCTTCTYACATRGTTTAGTTTAATGACGTTTGAAGTTATTATTTCACTATTTCTTAAGTCATTTTATCTATTTAATTTGCTTTCTTACTGTTTGCATTATGTAATTCATTAATCTGCTTTAATTTATCAGTACGTAGGTGTAATTTTTCTTAGCTTTAGTCGAATTGATTCTTTACTTAAGTTACATTTACTTATTACTTTAAAATTTATTGATTTGCTTAGCTACAATATAAGTTTGCTTTCCAGTTGCAGTTAGGTCATTATAAAATTTCTTACAATGTTTTCATTTATCAGTTCTACCGAGCCTCTTAGTTTGCTTAATTGTTTAGGACTTGTCTTAGTCATTTCTATCGGCCACACATTATCTCGTATTAAGTTAATCTGTTTTGTTCCATTTTCTTGCATATTTTGGTTTGTATTTTATTTGTACAACCTTAGCCGATATCTAAAATTCAATCATATCTTGTTAGCCGGTTAATTTGTACACTTTATCGAGGACTTATTTAAAATTAACTAAAGGACTCTATATATAAAAAGAAGTTGATACGGATCTGACAAATCAATCAATAGACTAGCTAATCAGAGCTCAAGTCTCGTTGTGCTGGAAACTTATTCGATTAGACAATTTTAGTACAGCAACAAATATCATAGCCCCGCAAGAACTTTGGTCATTGTTTGGCAAGGTCTGCACTTCGCCACTAATGGTTTAGCCTTAGGCATTGTGAGTCCTGCTCCTTCAGACATTTCTACCAACTCGTCGGTTATCCTCTCCCACTCAAAGCACTGAATTAGTGCTCCCAGTGTTAATGCCACTACTCGATTCGCAAGGCCAGCACCGGGGCAACTTCTCCTTCCGAATCCAAACGGTATGAACTTGAACCTGAMTGCATCGCTTTCTTGCCTCAGAAATCTTTCTGGATTGAAACTCTCGGGTTCCTCCCATAGCTGAGGGGACCTGTGAATGGCCCATGCATTCACAAGTAACAAAGTTTTACGTGGGACGTGGAATTTTCCAATCGTACAATCAGCTGATGATTCATGTGGAACAAGGAGTGGAGCGGCTGGGAACAATCTTAGTGTCTCATTAATGATGCCTTGCAGATATGGCAGCTTAGATACTTCTGGTTCGCCGATTAAACAGTCATTACCAATGGTATTATGAATCTCATCTTTAGCCTTCTTCAACACCTCAGGATGGTTCAGCAGAAGAGACATAGCCCACTCTATTGTAGCTGCTGAAGTGTCAGTTCCCGCTGTAAGCATAATCTGTCCTCGTTAAGGAAGGAGTGAAGTTAGAAACTCATTTTTTAACACTCTAGCTAGCTATTGAAACTTAGTCAAAGCTTGAAAATGAAAATAGGTTTTTATCTATGACTTACAAGTATAATGCCTTTGATGATTTCATCAGAATAATTTTCAGGATCCATCTCTTGCATGGATAGCAAACCATCCATGATTGTCCTTGCTTCTCCAGGTGAAAAGGACCTTCCATTTCTGTACCGACTCTCATCTAACAAATCTTGCAAAAAGGCATTAGTTGTTTCCTGAAATGTCTGCATTCTTTTCTCCAGGTTCTGGAAATCAATTAATTGCAGTAAAGGGAAGAAGTCAATTGGATTTAACTGATGCAACTCAAACATTTCCTTTACAGTAATCCGGAATTGTCTAGGCTTACTATCCTCCATCTCTGCTCCAAAAAAACGCTTGCCTAATACCATTCTTGTAACTATGTTCATAGATAGCTCTAACACCCTTGACTTCATTTCCACCATTGCAAAACTTTGGTCTGAATTTTGATACAGGTCTTTCAACAATGACTTGATTTCATCTTGCCGTGTGTCTGTGTACATGTTCAATCGACTTGCTGAAAAAATTTCCACTTTAGCTATGCGATGAAGGTTTTTCCAGAGAGGACCATAGGGTGCAGCCCCTATGGTTGTGTAGTTGTAGTTCAGATACTTGCCTGCAAGAGAGTGAGGCCGATTTGCAAAGATGATATCATTTTTGGTGAAACATTCTTCAACAGCAGACTGAGAAGATATTACAACTACAGGTCGGCTACCAAACCTGAGGTAAAGAATTGGACCGTATTGTTGACAGAGATCATGTAATCTTCTGTGAAATGGTTGCTTTGCCAGATGAAGATGGCCTATTATTGGGAATAGTGGAGGACTCGGTGGCATGTTCTTTTTGCACCTATCTTTATCTACTGAGAATTTTGACAGGAAAAGGATGAACATGAAAAACAATAGGAAAATGCTGTAAAGGCAACAACATAGTTCCATGGTTCTTTCTTTCAGAGTGAGAGTTTGAATTCATAAACCAATGTTGGTCTATCCACCTTATATAAATGTGTAATTGAAGAGGGCTAAAGTGATCTTTTACATGCAAGAGCATATAAAGGAAGGAGAACTTATATACATAAATCGGGTAATAATTTATTATTTAAAAATAATTACTTTTAACTTGTCGTTTGAAATAAGTTATTTTCTTTACGTTTTCTTTTGTTTTCCTTTCTCTTTTTTTTTTTTGGGGCCGAAATAAGAACTTTTGAAAAAGAATTGCTGATGCGGTTCCTACTTTTATAGAAAAAAAATGTCATTTACATTCATTATTATTTACAATAATACCAAAAAAGATGGTCATTATCCAAAATCTTTTTTTTTTTTAAAGTAGCTTATAAAAATAAGCATACACCTAGGGAATCGTGCCACCGATGCCTCCAAAAAGTTTTAGAATTTCTTTTATTTTTTGAGAAAAATTAAAATAGTGCAAATAATTTCTTACTTTCCTCTCCTGTTAATTTTCAAAATTTTTAATATTATCTTATGATGAAAAATTTCCTAAATCCTATATTTTATTACATTAAATTCATTCCTATTTATGTACCATATTTATGCCATTATCAAGAAATCAATGATGATGGCGATAGCATAAAACATATGGCTTATGATTGTGGTACGTAGAAATGAACTACGTAAATGTAGTCGTTAACAAGAATTGCATCAGTGGCTTTGAATTAAAAGAAGATTTGGTTCGCTAGTTTCCTGAATTGAGTTGCTTTGCTGTCCCTTCCCACATTCAATATGAACTGCTTCTTCATTACTCAGTAGGTCTCCATAAATTTCCAATGACAACTTCATATATCTAATTTGACAACAATAATTATTATTCCTTCTATCTTGTCAGATTTGAGGAGGCAACATTTTCTTTTAAATGTTGGAGGGGCGATTATCGCTCCTAACTCCGTCCTTGATATCACGTTATATTAGAATATGCAGATCTAAGAAAACTTTGAACTTACTGTTAAAATAACATATTTGATAAAATGAGGGGGAAAAAATTAACTTTATAGGTTGAATGTTTTAAAGTATTTAAGTAATTACCTATAAATTTATTCTGGGGCCTCTGAGTTGGTGTCATCCATTATTGTCATGAGAGATGGATAAAACATATCTGGGAGGATAGGATGGTATACTAGATGTTTTAATGTCCATCTATTGTAAACACCTCATAGGTAGAATCAAGATGAAATTCTTAGGTGCAAAACCTGCTTTGCAACATTGACATTTTCTATTATAGATTAGGCTGTTCCAGATTGATCAGAGTCTCAGATGTAATAAGTTTCTGGCAATCAAAGTAATAAGTTATTTCTTGAAGCATTCATGATCTATGATTACAGCATAACATCTGGTTTTGTTGATTTGATTAAGGACAAGAATGAAGAAATGCAGTTGGTGGTTAAAACTGCTATATACTTGATGAAATGAATTCCCTGTCTTTCTTGCTGAATCCCAGCTCAGAATAACATCAACTTGAAAAGGGTTTTACTAGAGTATGATATTATGAGGTCTGTACATGTGAATTCCCTGGTTATTGTTTCATACTCGATACGTCATAAGTTATGAAAACTCTATTGCAACACATGAATTCCTTCTACTCCTACCTCTGAAAGAGCTGTCTTTCTTTTCTGAAAACATTTAAAATCCATTCAATCACTGCAAATTAAGATTGAGAGCAGGCATTTCTACACAGCAGCAAGTTCTGGCCCATAACAGTAAAGAAGACCAGCTGATGTTTGCGTTTGGAGAACTGTCAGGCTTTCAGTTGCCAAGCATATTGGTTGAAATGTAGTTTAGCAGAGAGGATGCAGGTTTCCGGATAATGGTTATTTTGTATTGCCACCATTAAAGAGTCGAATTAAAAATCATAACTTGCGTGCAAAACCAAGGGCACTTGTTGCAGAGTCGAAGTACCATCCAACAATCATCATAACCTCCCATACATTGCAAGCATTCCTCGTAGTCTCTCTGCTTCAGCATTCAAGCTATCAAAACTTGCAGAGCCAGGTAACCTCCAACCCCAATTCCCAAACTGCATTCAAAAGATTCCGCCAAAAAAACATTAACATAGAGGACCATAAAAATATCCTTCAGAAATTTATCTGAAAGCCCTTTTGGCTCTCGTTGTAGCAATCAATTCTTTTTAATTTGTTCTSTTTTCAAATCAACAACTTCTCCTGCTGACAACATACTTTTGCATTGTTAATTAAGTAAATATTAAATCRGCCAGATAAGAACCAATTAAAAAGCTCAGGTAAAAAAAACTAGTGAACTAAGAGAATAAAGCAGAAGGTTCCATGAGAACCTACTGCTGTTTTAGAAACTCATACTCTTTTAAATGGATAATTKGATATTTAAAACAGAAAAYAACAATAGTTAGTGCATCRAATAAATAGGAACAGGAGAAATAATAAGCAAAGCTATYATAAGTTACAGGAGCTCTACTGGAACCTTTTCAWGGYAACTTTAGATTGAACTCCTAGTTGRACAAAACTGGCTTGATATCCTCTYTAATCCAAGACTTGATTATATTGCTGARTGGCCCAGACAAAAAGAAACCGAGTTATATCCATATGACATTTTCCTGCCTTCTGTTATAAGGTCATCCATCAAATGTGGTCTTTAGCAACTATAACGATCATGTATGGCTAAATAAAATTCTAGTTACTATATATGCAGCTTTCTAGTTACTATATATGCAGCTTCCTTTGTACCTGAGTTGCTGGAATGTTCATCCTAGCTGAATTTCCCAACCCAAGGATATCCTGCATAGGTATTATTGTGGTTCGMGCTGCTGAGGAAACTGCAGCCTGGATCAGAACCCATGAAATTTCATCTTCTTCACTCCTTCCAAGATATTTTAGCACCTGATATGGAAATTAATTAAATAAAAAGAAGAAAAAGAAGTTCAAAGACATATTAGCWACTTGCCATGGCCAGAAGAAAAGTATGTAAAACAAGTGGAAAGCTTTTGCAAAGTACTAAACAAATACAGATAAGTGTAGCAAACTTTTGCAAGAATAATTAAATTTACATTATACTTACATGGTTTTTCTCTTCTTGTGGCAAGACATTCCACCATCCTCGTATCTAAGAYAAATACAGGTATCAGAAGCAGTTTATATCTCAAATGATACAGCAATTATCAAAAGCATGTTTTCTGAATCTATAGCCTTGTGATATAAGGACYTGTTTCATATACAGCGCATTTTTCCCACCTCTTTGCCACAAAAAGTCAATCTTAGGGAAATAAAAACTACATTAATAACATAAAACAWACCMTTTACAATTTAATTTCCCATATACAACCACCACYCACAAAGTAATTACGTGCATGAAAGTATCTTAGATGCAAGWAACTACCGTGTCATTATCATGAGTCCCAGTATAYACAACTTGGTTGCGCTCATGATTGTGAGGCAGGTGAGGATTCTCTGCATCACTTCCAAAACCTACAAAAGAATCTATAGATCACATGCAGTCCTATAACATGTATCTCAAAGRAGGCCCCTCAAAAAGTTCAGAAGCAAAACAAGGGAAAGAACTGTTCAGATACCAAACTGGAGGACAGCCATTCCAGGTGCACCTATGGACTTTCGAAGCTCAACTACGTCCTCAGTAATCACTCCCTATTTATGTAGTAGTACAAAGAGAATTAGAAAAGTGAAAAGCATAAGCATAGGGAAGGTCTTAAATTGTAACAGTTTTACTTCTGAGGAAAGCTATAATCTTCCAAAAGTCAACCACACTGTTCATTTCAAAATTCATAATCAAAATAAAGCAGTATAAGCAACAATAAACAGTATGTTACGAACTTAATCATTTGTCACAACTCCCACTCATGAGCCATGACTACATAAAATCCCATACTTTGAAATAGAAGACCAAGTAATGAGCCTAGCAATATGCTGCAACTAAAGGAGAGAACCAGAATTTGAATAATGAAACTTGTGCAGCTTAATTCAGTTTCAGTTGTCAAATAATTCTACTTATTAACAATTTGAGTAAAAATAAACTGTCAATGACTAAAATCTTCTGAGTTGTTATCATATTTGTTTCTGTGATAACCCAGCTTAAATCCAAAGATTGAGAAAACCAAAGTTCTTTCTTATCCATTCACATGACATACCAAATCTTCTGCTATGATGTTAATCTTTCCAACAGCACCGAAAATAGCATCGAAGAAAGGCTTTCCAGGTCCTGCCTACTGGCAAAAAGTATTGTTAAGAGGACATTTTGTAAGTTCTAAGGATATTTTTCACCAAAAACACCATCAAGCAGATCTGACCTTCCATCGTCCTACCATTGCGACCTTAGCTTCTGGAGAGTGGCACACAAAACAATTGTCACTACATGTAAGTTGGAATTCAGAAAATTCGAAGAGATAGCATTAATCTCACCAGCAGGAACAGCCCAAAAGCCAGAAAATCCTCTGAAATGATCTATCCTAAATTCATCAAATAGATTCTGAGCACGTTTTATGCGGCGTACCCACCATGAAAACCCATCCTTTTCCATTGCTTTCCAGTCATACAGCGGGCTTCAAAGAAATATGTCAAGAATAAAAAACAAAGTTGCCTATGTGGATACTAGATAATAGCAATTCACTTATATAACATTATATGTACCTAGAGGTCACTCACTGCATTATACTGTTGCCTTATATTCAAAGGGACGATTTTGTTTGTGCGCACAAAATCAGGTAAGGTAATTACTTTACAAGGAAGAAAGGGATTTCTAGAGCAGAAAAAGAAAGAAATTCAAAGAATTGGAGCATAGCTAGGAGACAGGGTTTGCATGTGTAAACATACAACTAAACCCAAMGAAGCCTTTTTGCATACATCCACATGAATCAAGTTTCTGARTTCAGTTTCACTTCAAGTAACTTTGTTTAGAAACACCAAAAGTTGTTAGTTGTTTTTACCACTAAATTTTACAGTGAACTTTATTTGTCTTTGTCTAGACCTACATACACTGATAATTTKGAGAATTTTCATTTTAGGTCKATTGTGGGTCCATGAAGAGCACAGCCAAAATGGCTTAATTAGTAACCAAACATATCCAGKGATTGGAAAATAATGAGTCAGAATGGAACTGACATTTGTGCACTGAACAATGTTTATAATCATAAAGGAATCAAAACAAAAATTACAAAGATGAGACACAGAATAATYAAAGAATAAAGTAGATATACGCATTTCCTGAAACTGTACAAACCTGCCCCAAAGCTGACCAGTTTCACTGAAAGCATCAGGTGGAACACCACTGACTAGAAGAGGAAAACCACTCCTCTTCTGTTGCTCCATAGATAGAAAGTTAGAAGTCTATAAGACACTTTGAAAGTTTGTGAAAGAAAACATAATACCCAATTATTTTTCCAAGAACTACTAACCAGCAAAAACAGTTTCTTATATGCCCACACATCTGCACTATGATAACCAACATAAATCGGCATGTCTCCCATTATACTAATTCCTTTTACTCGAGCATAATCACGAATCTTTTGCCATTGCCTTTGAAATAAGAACTGTTGAGCAATGAATACRTCAATCTGAGCAAGAAAGAGGATATTAGCAGTCGCAATAAAAAWGAAGATAATAAAATGACATCAAGTCCTGATGGGATATAACATGGGCAAGCAGACAATGGAAAGCTAAGATGGATCTTACAAAMTCCTTCTTGCTGTGGTAAATCTCTTCCAGTGCTACAAGATGACGGTTTTTAAGTGGTTCAGGCCAATCATACCAACTGAAAGCATTTAAATAGTCATCAATGGCAGCAAAATAYGCGGCATCTTCAAGCCAACCTGAGAAGTCGTAAAAGTAATTAAAAAGAGTCAATGAGAACTTGAGTTGAAAAAGACATAATTAAGCAAACAAACATTGTTAAATATTCCTCATATAATATAAGTTAACAGCGCCAACTTAACTTGGATTCWAGGTAAGCAGTGAGTAAAACAAAATCAATCAAGGTCAGTTCTTAATTAAACTCAGAGAAAACATATTTTCCTTTTTCTGCTGATACGTGTGCAAGYCAGAGTCCTCCAACAAACTAAGTAAAAATGTAAACCCAAAAGGACTTAAACACRTCTTGTTTTTAGCATTATAAACCAATAAGAATCACCAAAAGTGACAAGATAAATTGAAAAGATCAATGGAAGTTTTTAATGGGTATAAAAACAAGAAGAAGATACCATAAATATAAGAAACTTAATAACAATTAATTGAATCCCAAAATACAACTAATAAAGGGTTTCAACAATGAAGCATATCAATTGCCAGGTCATTGGAGCATGCATATCAAAAGAGAACATTAAACAAGCAACAGGCGTAACAAGTACTTTATATGAATAATGATCTGGTTAACTTTCTTATTGCTGCTGTCCAAGAGCTAACAGTGAGGTTAAGCAAGGATTAGAAACTGCATATTGGCAATATTGACAATGTGATCTGCCTAAAAGCCTGTGGTTTGATTAGCATAATGGGGATTTGGAGCCAATAATCCACTTTAGGTGTGGGGATAGACGAGATCCCTCTTCACCTCAAGTGTATAGCTCATATTTCCTGTAATATTTTACAATGATGTTGTGGCAAATATTGTACATTAACTAGCTAAATTATCAGTGTTTACCGCAGGAAAAAAGTGTACATAGTATAGGAATTGTGACATGAGTGGACTGTCCAATTAGGTGGATCAACACCAAATCCTACATGAGCTAGAGAACCTCCAAAAAAACTATTCCAATCAATTAGGAATTCATAAACTCTTATTCTGGCCAAGGCGAGACACCAAAATAATGCATATCTACACAAACATAAGATGAAAATTCAACCTGCCTCATCTAAAAGAAGAAAAGAGAAAGTAAGCATTAGTAGCCTAAGAAATAACCTCTACAGACTTTTATCAATTTATTCAATTTCTAACCTGACAAATACGTTACTGCTTTTCTTGCAAAATTCATAACTCCATTCATATGAAAGACCAATTTCAACTAGCATTGTCTTACAAAAGCATATTTGCCAAGAAAAGATACATAAAAAGGGATAATGATGATGTAAGGGAATATCAGAGGATGTTTCCTTCTTTATCCTTCATACATAAAATTAGTATATGAAACATAACTTACTTGCAACATTTGGATCCTTCCGGAAGCGCTCAAGCTGATCTTTGAGTTCRCCCTCGCTCTTGATAAGCCTCTCTGCAGCCTATTAACAGTTTCTTTCTTAAATAAAGACAGATACATTCTTCGAATAATAAAATTTAGTAGTTCCTGAATGCAAGAGACATGCAGATGTCATCGTTCAAAATGTCTCAAGTAATATCTTGAAAAAATTCCATGATGTATACATGTAGTCAGAGTACCTTCTCAAACGAACCGTATATAGTACAGAACAATGTTGTTCATAGTTTAGCATAGATGTTTCTACTACATCAAAAGCTCTCTTGTTTCCCTCTCTGCAAATCAACCATGAAAAAGCTAAAGGAACAGTTTTGAGAGCCTTGGACCGCATAAGACAGAAAGGGATTCTTTTACAGATAAGATCTTCCAGGAAGGCAAAAGAACAAGGATATCTAGGTTCCAAAATTAAACGGAAAAAGAATTTATATTTCAAACTTTGAGTGGTCCAGCTGGTGAGGGATCAAAGTGACATTGGCTACAGAWTTGATAGGCAAGAACTGAATCACCAGAAAATACAAGAAAGGACACCTCCTGGAACAGCTATCTCTAACCATCTTCAAATCTTCCCAGTTACCAGTACTTYGTGTGACACTACCAACAAGCACCAAATTGGTGCTCCTAAAGTTCAGAAAGAAATTGAAGCTAATTAGCTTGCTTTTCCAGGACTCTCTAAAACCTTTATCCTATATAACATCCAGTTAATCAGTCACAAATCTGAATGGGAGTAAAAGAATATAGATCTGAACACACGATGATAAGTATCACCTACAATATGGAGCCTACTTATTAGGCATTAAACCTTTGGCATGATCCTTTCTATATTATAAAAGGGAATTGATCAGCATATATTCAATTATGTTCAGACGGTTGAGCACCTATCACTCACTTCAGGAGAGTGAAACGAGATTTAAAAAGAAAGAAACCATAACAATGGAAGCCATTGAATGCAAGTAAACTTACTGATCCTGAATCACAGATTTGTCCACAAGCATATATAAATAGCTTTAGTTCCTTAATATCTCAATATTGGTGGACTTAAAGGATCTCTAGATAATAAGTCATAGGACCAGAAGAGTTTTTGAAATCAGCCGTTAACAAGTAAACGCTATGTCATATTGCATTTATAGAAAAAATTGCATTTTCGTTTCCATGTGAACTTCAAAGCTTCCTTGTGTTTAATACCACACCTGTTCCTATAATTCAACAATTTGTCTTACAGTATCCTTATTCCCCCTTCTTCTTTTCCTTTTTTATTTTTTCTTTGTAGTTCATTTCTAGCCTAAAATATAGTTTCGATTCTTTTCTCTTTTTTTATTTATTTATTTTTTTTTTTTGTGGGTTTGGGGGGAAGGAAAAATATAGAAGAAAAAGAGAGAGTTTTTCGGTAGAAATGTTAAGATTTAGAATCTGAACTGTTTTTGACATGTACAATCACAATAAGTAGAGCATGTTTTCATTTGATTATATAATGAGCTGAATCTAACTTGTTTTAAGCCAAAAGTTACTTTGAGTGCTCTCAGCAGCTTCCNACAATAAGTAGAGCATGTTTTCATTTGATTATATAATGAGCTGAATCTAACTTGTTTTAAGCCAAAAGTTACTTTGAGTGCTCTCAGCAGCTTCCTCTCACCACACCCCAATGTTAGCTTTACAAAGTTTTGAAAACATTTCTGAAGAACAGCACTGAGATTTGCCACCCAATAGCTTTTTATGGTAATAGCTTCTAAACTGAAAATCTTACTCCCTCCTTTTCAAAATGTAAGTCATCTTAGACACAAATCTCCTTGTTAAATACAAGTAAGTTTGGTGCATTTCAATAGATATTTAATGATACTTTTCCAATATTACCCCTATTAAATATGTTTCATTTGCATAAAAGAGTATCTTTTGGTTTCTATTGAGTCTTTTAATCCTACCCCTATTAAGTACAGGAATTTTTTGTTTTTAGAGCTCTTAATTTGCGTGTTTGGCTCTAAAATGACTTACATCTTGAAAAGGAGCTAGCGCTTAAAATGTTTCAAATTGCTTTTGCAGTAAACCATTTTCTTTTAAACAGCTTTAGGGAGGCTAAAAGCAAATATGCATAGAACTAAAAGAAAGATTGAAACCGTACAGCATGCAGAGATGCAAAAGAAAAGCTGAAACTTTACCTTTGCTATCAATGGATCCTTTATTTCTGCAACAGCTGAGAAATCCACACGGTCCATATCACTGCAAGAATATAGAAATGAAAAGTGCAGAGTTCCAACATTGGTAAAACTAGACAAAATCTCTTAGGATGTGCTTGTGTACATATTCTTACAGTGGYTCTGGAAGCTCTTCCTTCATCAAAAGACCATCTTCAACAAGCTCTTCAAGAGAAATTAGAAGGGTGTTACCACAATTTGCATCCTAGAACCAAGAAGGGGTAATTGTCATCTTCAAAATTAGAATCATTAATAACATGATAATGCAAATTGCCTCTGCATTGTAAGCTAATGATGGCAACAAGGACGAGCAGTTTCTTGAAGAAGGTTCACTTGATATGATAGAAAAACATGTAGATGAAGCATTAGTGGAGGAAGTAAATGTACTTCATTTATCTACGGACACTCTCAAGAGCAACATAAAGTCTATACTACAAGAATTTTAAATTCTTCTTTACTTTCCCAAAAAGAAGAACAAAGACCTCCGAAAGTTTGCCTTAGAACTCCATGCCCNCATAAAGTCTATACTACAAGAATTTTAAATTCTTCTTTACTTTCCCAAAAAGAAGAACAAAGACCTCCGAAAGTTTGCCTTAGAACTCCATGCCCAAAACGTTTTCCATTTCCTGAAGTTGGGATTTCCTTCCTGCTACCAGTTTTCACGTACAAAAAGAAGGAACTACATATATGTAAAGGAACAGTCACCTGGCCAGAATACGGTGAGCCTTCTTCATTAGCTCTCCTTCCTGGTGGAACAAGAGGAAGAACCTGCATACATGCAGATAAAAACCTATATATTATGAACTAAACAGGCAAGGTTCTCTAATTCATAAAGTCATACAGTTTAGAAACCACTGTATTTGGTCAGTGRTCCAGCAAAAGGGCAACGTAGTAGTATCTTTCTTTTCACCACAAAGAACACAGTTCACCCGTTCCCTTAACCTGTCCTAGTGCAAGTCTACCAAACCAACCTAATTTTCTGTGATAATCCATTAAATGTTCCCACACACCCTAAAACTGCTTTGAGTAAGAGGAGTACACGACAGTATCTCAAGATTATTGTGCAGTAGAACATATATGTACTAACAGCTACGTTAGGCAAGCAGTAAGCAAAAGAAATGTTCAGAGCTCTGATTAGTGAGAACCATTTATTCTTTCCWGCAGCAAAACTTCTCAACAGAAATCTAAAAGTGAATGATAACATATCTAATACTATAAACTGACTGGTCACATTCGGCATTGTATAATACCCTTGAGCAGACATTGATGGAAAGCAAGAGAAAAAAGGATTAAACTGGCACCAAAGTAACGAAGAAGGATGAAAATAAAAAACAAAAACTAAATCATATTCTCGGTCAGTGAAACGATAAAGACATATGAGAAACCCAAGTAGATAGTTAGGGGGAAATAGTGAACAACATTTTACCGTTGCATATTCAAAATTTATAGCAAAATGAAGTGGCAGATCAAGGTAAACCTTCCAGGCATAGCAAATGGCATACCCTATTCTTCAATAAGGTTGCAACTGAAATTTCAAAAAGTATTTGTTCCATGAAAGAGATGTTATGAGAATTGATATGGTATCTAAGACCTTGAATGCTGTACTCCTCATGAAAAGTAGATCAGGTACTTGGGAGAGTCATTTCAGTTCGAAGAAAGTTGTTGGGTTACCATTGTTATAATCATGTAATGGCATCGTACAAAGTATTGTATGGATAATTTCTTACAAACTGACTATTGTATCAGACCATGTAGTGAAACCTATTAAAATCTTATATCATTTGCCACATTCTTTTCCTTTTAGACAAATTGGATAACCCTTAGTGGGAATGAAGCCCTGCCAGGAGAGAACACATCATTCCAAAATAAGTGTTTGTTTCAGGACTGGATATGTAGACCCTATTTCAGTAGTATGCGGATTTTAATGGAGTATAGCCWTAAAGATATTACAGGAGAGATTGCAGAGGCAATCCCCGAACACTATTATTATGGTACATATGACATTTTCAAAATTATYCCAAAACCACATGGACTAAACTAGTAATAGCACACTACTCCTTTCATTGTAAAATTTCCTAGGTTAAAAAGCAGATTGAAAGAATATAATTATCAAAAAAAAAAAAAAGGGAGAAAATATGGACCTCTTATTAATTACCCAATTAGAGTTGGATGAAAGATAGTATGGAACATGTGCATYATTTTTTAATGCGTAAATAATGTAAAAGAAGTATTAGAACTTTAAAGTTATAGTCTGCACTAACAAAGTAAATATTGTTAGACCAGACTAGAAAATACAAGGTATAATTTGGAATCTATGCAAAAATTTACGACTTCTGATTACTGCACTACCGTTAAATTGGATTAAACATTTTCTGCAGGTAGAATTTTGACAAGTTTTTCATTATTTTGTAACACCACAATTACAATAGTTACACAAAATTACAATAGTATGTAAACTTTAGCATATATATGTACAGCCACATACATTTGGAGCTCTGTATCACTTTGGCTTTTCTAGTGAAACAGATGTTTTCCATGGGCAACAATTTACAGTCCTTCGAAAACCAAAAGAAATTGAAAACTAAAGACCTTTTTTCTTAGCGTATCATGTTCTTGTAGGTTTTAAGAAAATATTTAACATCATTTTTCCTGAACCAAACATTAAAGAATACTTCTGCATGGAAAACGTTTTTTTTTTTTTTTTTTCTTTACTCTTACTGAATATAGTTACAACTTCCAAATCTTTTTCAAACAATTGAAAGATATTGTCTAGGCATCAAAATTTATTTGAACAGCTGCCATCAAGATTCCTCACCTTCCTCAATTGCCACTAGCCAACAAAGTTGACCTGATGTTTTGGTTATTACACTGAAAGCCATAAATATCTATCTTGATTATTAAAACAATCAAATTTCTTAGGATTAATTCTTTTCATATTTTTATCACCACTTTGGCCAAAAGAAACGGAACTGAAATTTATTTTCATGAATCAAGAATCACATGTAACTTAAAAAAAGAATCAGATCATCATTTGACTAATGAGTAACCATTACATATTTATTTTTCATATAGAAAAGAGGATGAATAGAGTTTTACGTACATTACTTTTCAATTCTTATTGGCCAATCTAAATCTTTTGAAAAGTTAAAAAGACAAAATTTTAGTACTACTTCCAAGTTCGACTCAACTAAGGTATTAAGCACAATAAAATGCCAAACTTTCGATATTATTGAGAATTCATTTATTTGGCTTTAAAAATTATATCTCAACAATTGCAGAAGCAAAATCTACAGTGGCACCAAGTAAAACCATTGATCRTCATATATGTTACAATCCATTGTCTCACTTCAACCTTATGGMCAAAACCAGAAACACCAATCAATCTACGCAYAAATTTTACACGAGTTTATAAAAACTAATGAGAGTAGTTGAAAAAGGACCTGCCAAAGGGAGCAACCAGCATCATGAAGCCAATCAAGGAACCGGAAAGCCTGAGAGCCAAGATCACCAATACCATAAGGTCCAGGAAACGACGTCGGATGGAGTAGAATTCCCGCTCTTCTGCGATCACTATCAGAATGCTGTGGAAGCCAGTCGGCATAGTCCTCGGGCAAGTCCTCACCGGCGGCGAAGATCGCACCTTTCTGGAACTGCACTGCAGTGTGAAGCAATTTTGACTCCACCCTGAATTTACTGCAGAAATTGGGACTGGATTTGGCAGCAAACAGAGTCCCAGAGGTGGGAGGGGGAAGAGAAGTTGGGAGGTGTGATACAGAATGCATCTGAATTGCCATTGCCATTGACATTGATAAGAACTGCAAATAATCAGGAATTACATACAGAATTGCACGTACGTATAGATGACTGGGTGCTGGAAGAGGGAGGAGCTGGGGGTGGGGAAGGGAGTCGTGGTTATCAGGGGTTTAATATGCACTTTGGAAATTGAAATGGATAGCTTGATACAGTGGCAAGAGAGYGAAGGAGYGGAGAAAGTTACTCCTRTACTATATAATGCRAGGACTCAAGAAGCATGTGAGTGCATGTGACAAAATGATCTATTTTGACCTGAATTAATGGAGTATAAAAGGTAAATGTGAAAAAACAAGATAATTCCTTAATTTTATTGAAGAATAAAGTTAGAGGAATTAATTATTTTAAATGTATTTTTAATAAAAATTCTTATTAAATGTGTATTCGATGTATTATTAATTAAAACATATATTTTTTTACGATAATTGACAATCGAATTACTTATCGTCAACATAAATATACTTATTTGAAATAGAAATTGATTTGGTTTAAATGGACTATTAGATGCTGACTTCACCAAAGAACCTTCTATAATGTGTACAGAAATGAATATATCAAAATCATTCTCGAAACCCTTTAAGAAATTAAATTATTGACCAACAAGATTATTATTATTTTAAAAGTAATTTTGAACGGTCCCAAATCATCTAATTTCATGGGGTTGAATRTCTAACACGCARAGGAAGAAGAAATCCCTCCACATTGTCCTTCAGTCCCTCTCCGCTTTTACATCCTAATCAAACGAAATGAATGGTAAAATACATCATCTAAATTTTTTATTTAACTTCCTCAAGTGAAAAAAGTATACACTTTAACTCCTTTTGGTTATTCTTTCTTGGYTAAATTTCTATAGAATTACAAGTAGACCGTCCATCGAGATAAAAGTTAATATAATACGATCTAAAATGATTAATACTCATTTAATTCTATGGAAGATTAAGATTTACACACAATGAATAAAGTGTTATCCTTCTATACATATAAAAATACGTGTCCGCAAAAATAATATCTCTTTTAAATACTTTTTAATTGTATATGTATATGCGCTCGAATATCGAACGATAATCTTGTAAATGTACATTATTTTTTAGTATTTTCTTGATTTTTTATACTTGTATATAGCTATGAAGCTGCAAAATGGAAGAACCAAGCCATGCGGATGCTGCTGATCATCTTCTTTATAAAGTAAGTAATTTTTGTGTTATACTTCAAATTTCATCAGACCAATCACTTAGCTCCTCAGCATAGAACAGACCATCAACGATTTGGTCGATTAATGAATCAATGAAAGTGCTGCAACTGACAGTAAAGATCCGTCCTACTTTGGTACGAGCACTAGAAAACCAAGCAAAAACAGCAGCACAAGCAACAGCTCCTACACAAACCCCTGCAGCCTCAGCAATACCCTGCAAATCCATCTTTCTGAACAAAGAATTACCGGTCACAATCTCCGTGGTTACCGTGGCTGCAAAAACAATCTGTAGAGTCCAGTAAAATCAGAATCTGATCATTCCTCTCCTACTAAAGAGAATTAAAGATCAAACACTAGTATGAAAGTTGCATGATAGGAACATATTTGATTTTTATTAATATGAAATTTCTAGCAGAAAGATGAGATGTAGGTACCATGGCAAGACGTCCAAAGATGATCTCAAAGTCCTGACTCTTCTTAGAGCTCTCTATATACTCGGACAAGGTAGCAAAAAAAGGAGAAACTTCATGATATTCTCCATTATTACTGGTCTTAATCACCCCAGCTCGATCAGACCCGTAAGTCCTAAGAGTGCAAAGCCTCGGCTGCAACACGATTTTTCCATTATCAGATGAACTTAGCGAAACCTCAGGTAATCTCAGCTTCTGAACATGCAATTTCAGCCCTGACTCCGCCTCTGAGATTGCCGGATTCTGCGTCTTCAATTGGCAAAAAACCAGCCTAGCCAAGGCCATTGCAAGAAAAGAGAATCTCTGGAACTGATTCAAGAATCAAGAAGAACGAAGAAGAAGACAGAGATTGAGTGCCCTAGAATGATTCTTTCTCCAAGGAATCAAAGCACTATTTGTGATTGACGTGGGGTTGGTGGTGTCTGAGGAGTCCACGTCTGTGAATTGCAGGTGTTGAGTGATTATTGGCCTGCTTTGGTCGTCGAAGAAATGGAGAGACGTGGAAGAACAATGGTTCATTAGCGTTGCTTTCAATGGAACAGTTTGGATGAAGAGGTGATGTTAAAGGTATTCTGAACCGTTTTATTTGGAATTTTGTTAGCAATTAAGAATAATTCAATATAAATTTTTTTATTTTTTAATCAGTATTTTCTTTTTCGAGTTACAAACCTCGAGTTTTGAGAAAAATATGAGAGAGGTAGACTTAACAATTCTTTATATTTAATTTTTACAAATTGAACGAACCTCGAAAAAACCCATTATGTTTTTATTTATGTAATAAACGAGTCAAACTTGAATATAAAATTTTGAAAGAGGTACCATCAAACTAGAACTTAATAAAAGAGATAGCAAGGTAGGTAGATGACAATCAAACTAGAAGCTAAGGCYGTGATCGGTAATTTATTTGACAAAAATCTCTTTGAGTTCAATTTTAATAAWAAACTATTAGTATTTCAATTGTACATAACGATGCTGAARAAATAACGAGTTTACAAATAATAAATCTGAAAAAAAATGTTTCAATTTGMAATCTACAAAAAGTTACTCAAATTTACCTGATAATTTGTGAAAAAATGTTGAATTTAATTAATAATAATTAATCGAATAAACTTACAAGTGGAGGGTCATTTAAATAGGAAAAATACTAACCATAATGATTAATCTCAACAAAATTAATAAAATATGAAAATACTTAAAAAAGTCTAGAAGGTCGCAAAGAATCTAATTTGAGGCTATAAATGCACCGAAATGTCCAAAAATCTTCTTACATTATGGCAAAGTAACGAGTCTTGCTTATTTCTTTATTTTCTCAAAAAAGGATCATATTTTGTACTTTTAACGTCGAAAGCCAAACTTGCGTAGTTACCAGTTTAGACTGATCACCAATTATTCCTCAATATCATGGCCTGCATCCAATATTGTATTGAAAATCATAAACTATATTTTCTAAGAAAAATTMTACTACTTTATATGGTTACAAACATTCATACGAACATGATCATGTTAGTTTATTAGCGTCGAGGAAGTCCTGTGGAACCATAAATTAGCTACGATGGGGAAAGAAGTAAAGAAGATATTGATACATAAAACCACAAACAGAAACCAGAGAGATAAGTGTTCGCTAACAAAAAGATAGTGCCATTTTTGGTTAGGCCCTTGTATACTTAAGCAGTGCCTGGTGGAGGTGCTTTTGGTTTGCCCGGAGTTGGACCTCTTGCTCTAGTCAATTTAAGCCCTCTATCTTGCACTACCATATTTTTCTGCAAAACAAAGAACCAGTAACACCATATACAGAGTAAATATGCAAACCTCAGATATTCAGAGATCAATGTCAACTAAAATCCATGGAGAAAGAACCTTATACCTCGCCTACATCCGAGTTTGGCTCTTCACCAGTTCTTTTTCCTACAGATAATGAATCGAAAAATCAATCAGTTCGATGCATCCGTTACATGAGTTAACATGGAACAAGCAAATCAGGAAGAGAGAAAAAATAACAATAATAATAAAAAAGTAGATCAGTATGTGATGTTCTTGCCTTCTGAAGTTCTTCCACAAGATAAGATGAACTCGATCAAGCCAAGAAAGTTCTTCTTCAGATCATGCAGAAATTTCTCCATGAAAGCTTTCCTGCTATGCTTCAAGACTCAGATGTAGTTTGTGATTTAGTTTCTGCAAGCTTTGGAAACTGAATACTGAGACACCCTACCATGTGCAATTTCTCTATATAGAACTGTGGGGAGGATATTATTTTATTTGATTGGAACTCGTTTTTGAGAGGAAACATTGTCCCGTTTCTTCCAGCAGGGGGTATTCATATCTATTTGAGATTAATTTGAATTCGATTTGAGAGCTTTTTTAACAATCCTTCAACTATAATTTATTATTATTTGTCTGAAATTTTATCGTGAATCAATTTATTTGTCTGAGATTTCACGTGACATCCCGTATAAATAATTTCAATCTGCTGTTCTACTACTCTCATTTGATCCCTTTCCTGGGTACAAAATTGCGAAGACGGGCAGGCTTTACCACAGGTCTTAGAAAGAAGATTAATTAGTGCAATCGATCACACCATTCTATATTATCTGGAGGGATCCCTTAAGTGTACCTTTTGGTGCCATCGCAATCGATCTTTGAAGAAATGATCTACTTTAGAGAATGAAGATTAATGTRGAAGAGAGGAAATGTAATGTGACATCGGACACAAATGAAAAGTACATACCATTGAAACTGTAAAACAGACAAATAAATAATATTACCTCTACGTTTTAACCTCAATATTACCTTGTTTGAGTGTTCTAATTAACCCTTTAATCCTTCTCCCTATACAATATACATTTGTCTAGCCCCTAGCTTATGCTATTTCACATTATCAAATCGTAATTAGTTCATGAGAAGAAATTATGATCAGCAACATGGACTAAAAATCATTATATCCGCACAAAGAAAATACTCAATTCAGGTCCGTTGTTCCCATCAGGACTCAACATGTACAAAGTCTCTGAATCTTTCGATCCCACCACACGTTCAAAATGTGCTCGCATGTAAGCCATTTCGCCGTCCTGTCCTTCCGTCTCCGATTTACCGGGCAATACGCCGGCACCCATGGATACCGCCTTAAGAACTTCCATGACCTGCAAATCTTCTTCAGTGGCTTCCCTCTTGAGGCCATAACCAATCTTTTTACCATTACAATACATCGTCCAAACTGGCTCGTCGAGTACCTTGGTCTTGTCTTTGTCCGGCCTCTTTTCACATTCCAATGCAATTCTAACCATCCCAACACTCATCTCCCTTTGCAGGAAATTAGTCTGCATGGCAAGTTCCACCACCAATGTTGGTAACGTCTTCGGGTTTTCTTGTATGGAGAGACTAACACGTCCTTTACGAAATCCAAACAACGTGCCCGAGACCCGCGATCCCCCAGCACGACTGTCCGGTAACAAGCCACCTGGCAAGGAAGGAAGCTTGCAAGCAGCTGGCGTAATAATGGGAAATGATCGAAAAACTGATCTAAAAACACGAAGAACTTTAGGCTTCCCCTTCTTCTTCGACGAAGGCTTAACAAGAGACGATGGTGTGGGTGGTGGCGGAGGAGGGGATGATGCTGATGATGACTGCGAACTAGAGCTAGGTTTTGGCTCCCCCATTACTGGACGGTAAGAACCAGCAACGGGAGAAAACCATGCATGAGAATGAGAGAGATAGAGAGAGGGAGAAGGGAAGGGAGAGAGACCAGGTGCGGTAGTTGAATCAGATGGATTTGAGGTTTGAGGCCAAGTCTTCTTATGAAGCTGAAATTCAGGTGATCGATTTATATGGCTATATATTTTGCCATCGGATTGATTTTCTTGAAACAAAGTTTTTCATACCTTTCTTGACTTCAAAATTTTCAAACTAGGATGATTATTAAGGATCGATTAAAGAGATTACTTCCTAATTATCATGATTAGTCCTCTTTGGAAATTATCATGATTGAACATATCCTAATCATATTCTCATCAAAGGAAATGGTCTTTTAGGTTTATGTTTTGATATTTCATTAACGTAAATCCTATTTCTGTTTGATACTTTTTAACATTCTTAAGATTCATTACGTTCTCTCCCGTATAAAATAAACATTAATAATAATTCACCCTTCCAGGGAGTTCTATTAGGTTAAATTGCTTGACATGTTTAATCTGCAGTGTACGTGAAGTTATGATCACAACATTCGTTTTGGAAAAATATCAACATTAAAATGATTCATTAAAGCCGTCAATGTATTAATTCCTTTTCTATTTCTTGTTCGTTTTTTTTTTTTTTGGTTTCTTTCTATGAATTTGGTAAAAATCGGACCGATTGATAGCTAATGTGCTTTAATCTATTTATCAATGGCAGTATTCATTTTTTAAAAATTAAAAACTAGTTCAATCGCATTTCACTATGTAATTGTAAAATTCTATTTATACTTCATGCCCTTTAGATTTCTTTAAAATGGAGAATTTAGTTGTATTAGTTTATATTTGCATAAGGTGAGTTATTATGTAATTCTGTAAACTGAACCCCAGACGCCAATTCAAAATATGAACTTTCCCATCCTTGCGCCTAATGGCCATATTTGGCTACAGTAAGGAGAAAGCAGAAAGGGAGGGTTAGTGTTAGAGGGGCAAAAGGGGTATTTAGGGTTCTGGGGGGGATCCATTTAGTGAGTAAATACGCCATGAGGTTTTCGAAAACTCAGTCCGTTACTCTCTCAACGCCGAATTTCGTGTTTGAGGTATGAGGTTGAGTCTAGTGTAGTTCTGATCAAAGACAAAGCGAGGCCTCATAGACATATTGAGGGGAAATTCAACTGCGAGATTCTTGTAGCGCTTGTTGGCATTGCCGCAAAGGGGATCTCGATAAGCCCCGAACCTTCCATCCAGTCCTTTCTAATCATAAATCCTATAATTATTTTATCGATTAGTTTGTTTTGGATCCTGCGTCTCGGCAAGGAAGTTTTTACTTACCTATCCTACTATGATCAACCTGTCATATATACTCAGTTCTTGAGCTTAGTTATGACCAAGACTGATAAGCCCGACTCCAAGTCCTTCTATATAAATCCTAAATATTTATATTATTTTTATGRAGGTCTAGGCAGGAAGTACTACCTATCAATATATATATATATATAGTTGAAGCTTTATTGAGAATTTTGTAAAATATTTTATTTTTTTACATTTTATTTTTAGAATGAGCTAAATTCACGCTTTTAAATCCTAAATTTATACCTTTAGTTAATAATTTCCTTTTGTGGTCATTGACATTTGCCACATCAATCTATCAACTTTTATYAMTTCTAAATCACCATTTTCATCGAYGTAAATAAAAGACCTCCAAATCCCTCATTTTCTTAACAAACCATCTCAAGCCATRTAATATCATTATGAACATTCAAATCATTTTTTATCTTCAAACCCCTTCCGAAGGTTTTTGCATTTATGTTTGATTAAGAGGACAGTTTAGGAATAAACAAAATTAAAGGATTCATAGCACAAAAGGTTAAAGAGTACTAATGACAACATCATATGATTATTAATCGCGGGTATTGATTTATCTATATCATATCTATATTATATTAAAATATCACAATCCTTCACTACTTAAATATTATCAATAATAATATTACTTAAAATATGAAAGGTCATAAAAGATAAAAGTAATAAAATTTTAAAAACAAAATAGGAAACTGTAATCAATAAAATTTATTCATATGAATGTCTTTTTGCATAATTATTTAAATTCAATTTGAATTTTAAGTTTTCAGATCAAGTTAATTAAAATATGAAAGATCATATAAGAATAGTAAGAGAATTTTACATAATATTTTCTTATACGTATGTATATATAATCTTCCTATAACTAAATAATTTATATAAAATATAAATAAAAAAASGATTACATGGAGAACTATATACAATTAATAGGTAGTAATTCGCATAGTCCTCAAATGTGCACAAAATATCATATTAAAATTCTAAGATAACAAATTAGCAAAAGATAACATAATTGTAAAAATAATTATTAAGTCTAAACACACATGCATTAAATCTAAACTAATACAATAACACAAGAAATTAAAATTGATAACAAATATGATTACATTGTAAAGAAATTAAAATTGATAACAAATATGATGAYATTGTATCGGTCCAATGACAGGAGACATATTTTTATTTTCCTCCAAACTATTTTCTTCACGTTCAATTTCAAGACTATTTTGCTAACTTGATTACGACATTAGGAGAATACTACGAATTTATACATTTACAATAACAAAACTAAGTGATCCTAACAAAATAAATATAATAAAATTGAAAATTAAAATTACAATTAGTTTAAATAGCATTATATCGAATCTTCTAATTCACGTGATAACCATTTTGTGTTTAAGGAATATTATCTTATATATTTAAAATATTTATTTGACACAATTTATAAAATAATACAATATCATATTATATAAAAAAACGTACAATTCACGTTATCTTATACTAGTAATATAAGTTGTGGATTTAATTCTTATCTATATTTTTAGAAATTTTGTTGAAATCTTTTTATTCGAATTTTTGAGTTAGAAATAACTTTTTATCTATTTGAATTTTATTAGTAGATATTTGAAGTATTTTTGGAGGTCTGTTGGATATGTTTTTATTTTCTATTTTCTTTTTTAGGATAAGAGTATGGTTGGATTGATCCGGAACCGACTTGAGCTCACATTTTGAGTGTAAGTTGAGTTTGCGGTCAAGTTTCTTAAGCCCATTTGGGCTTGACGCAAACCCAACCCACCAACCCAAGTACCTGGACTAATAATAGTAAGTGGCTGGGGATGAATGAAAAAAAGAGGGCGAGTTTGAGGCGGTGGCTGCCAATAGAGAGTGAATGAGGGCATGACGCGGTGGAGCCGAGGAAAAGGGGGAGAAAATGCAGCATTAGTCGAAGTTTAGAGAAGCATAGAAGCTATGCAGGGTGACGATACGGATAGGAGAGAAGTGTTGCGATGGTGGCAATGATGGATGGGGAGGGAGGGCAACGACCGTAGCTGCCAGGGTTTGCTTTGGGGCGATGAACATGGTGTGTTAGGGTTGTACGGAACATACTATTTCTTTCATTTTATGATATAGATCATTTTTTAAATGATATCTTTTTTTGTAAAATATAAGATATTTTCTATAATTAAAAAAACTTATACTTTTATCCTTATTTATATATAAAATGAAAATTTAGATGTTAATTCTTTGAATCTTCGACTAACTTTTTTTAAGTAATGGAAGTGATTATGAATATCTTATATTCTACTTAATAAAAGTAATGCAAGTGATTATGCTAATCTTATTTTCTGTTTGATAAAATAAATTAAGATTTATTTATTAATTTTTTATCGTATTTTCTACGTTTTAATTCAATTTTATCATCCAGACAAGTTTAGTAGAGTAGAGGTGAAGGAATGCTCTCTGATTTGTTAGGATATATCTAGCAATTTATATCATTCGTAAAAAACTTTAAGAATAGAGGCAGCAGAGTACCTTTAGGTTCGAAGTTAGAATTTAATTTAAAAATACTCACCAATATCTATCGAGACGAAGAACCATATATTAATATGTTTATATCAAGTGTATTTGGGCTGGTCCATTCACTAAAGTTGTACTTCAAGGCCAGGCATTTGGCTTAATTATTTCCAAACTTTATTGAGTCGATTTACATTTTATTATATCTATTGTCGGGATTATTTTGAAGAATATGTTATAAATATAATTTTCCTTCTGAGCTATATAATGAAAGTTTAATTATTTTCCTTACAAATTTATATTTCGTGACTATTTTGATCCAAAGTAATCATATTCTAAATATTATTTTCTTTTTTTATCAATTAAAAAAGTCTAATCTTTTTAATTTCAAAAGTCAAAATTCGAAACCAGTGCTTCGGATGGTCTTGCACCTCATTGCTATATATTATTTTTTATAATAATTAAAATTCGATGTGTATTTATGTTTAAATAATATAGCATTCTATCCCAAGGGAATGGATGGGAAGTAGCAGACCCGTATCTAATTGAAGTGACCTGTTATTTAGGTAAGGCAGCTCATTTTGAAACACCGTGGAGAAAACGACACGGTCTCACTGGCCGCTTTGTTCTTTGCCATTGTCGAGTCGTCAATTATACATGAAAGAGTCCCAACAACAGTTCACCCAGAGTCCAAATCTGAAAACCAAACCCACAATGCTCGTTGCGGGTACGAGCGGAAGATTGCCATGGCGGGCCTCAAAATCTTAAAAGAAAAATGAAATGAAAAGCAAATTCATTTCTTTATTCTGTCGCATCGGTACTGAGTCATACCGTCAAGACTCTGTTCCTTACTTGTTTAATATTCTTCTCTTTCATCTAATTCAACGCTGCACTAAAAAATTGGTAGTAACAGTCCCAATTCTTCATCTTACTTTCTTTCCCTTTCGTTTCCTTGTGTTCTTGATGAATTTTTGCTGAAATCTGTTACCTACTTTTCTTCATTTCTTGAAAGTTCAAACCCGTGTCTTGCTTTTCTTCTTTCTTTGAATATTTATTAAGTCATATGTTTGATTTTGAAGATGAGTTCATAATTGAAAGCTATAGAGGAACATGGCTGATATGGGTTCAGTTGCTAGTGATGATTCTTCTGATAATTGTGCTACTTTTTGGATTTGGCATCTTTGCTTTGGATCTCCCCGATAACACCAACGGCAGCTCTGCTTCGACTTCTTCTCTTAGCAGTAGTCGATCCCATGGGGAAAAGCCATTGATCAACGGAACCAGCTCTACGGATAGCTCTAAGGTGTGTGAATTTCAATCTTACTTTTCTTGGGATTTTCTCATACTGTTGCAGAGTCTGCGTTTCTGGTATTTTTCCTAAATGCTTATTGTATGCCTAAATCAACAATTTMATGGTCCTTATTTCAACTAATAATATAAAGGCATTTCTTTTGCTAAATCATCTTAAAGCTCCCAGTTTTGGAGTGAATTTACCGGTAGCTTTCGTCAGGCATATATCTATATATCTTGTCCCTTTGGGCGGTGAAAGGGCGGCGGAGCTGGGTCGGTTGGTGAGGTAGGATAGAGTTGGTCATGGTTCATTTGTGCAGAACTTAAAACGCGTTGAACGATAGAATTCTTGGGCAAAAAAGAAACATAAAAATTGTCAACTTTCGAATATTTTGTACTGTTGTTCTAGATAATTAACATGTTATATTAGAAGGATCTTTTATCTGGAGGGAAATGTTGAGAAAGAAATGATCTTTAGGGGTATCAATGATCAGACAAAACTCTGCTTTTGGTTTCAGAAAAATTCCACTCTTGGCTGTCTTTATTCTGTTAGGATATGACTGATTCTTGAAATCTCCTATTGACCATCTTTTTACAAGGGTTTTGGAGGTATCTGCATAAGGTAGTTTGGTTGTTGAATGGGATTTTGACACAATACCAGCTAAAAAAAAAAAAAAGTATCTTATTCTAGAATTCGTCTTTATTTGCATTGTTGGAAACGATTAAGGTTAAAATGTTGTCTAATTGGGGAAGGATATACCTTGAGTATGTCATTGCTTTTGTTTTTTTGTGTTGAGAGACGGTTGGGGGCAAGAATATTATGAATTCTTGTCTACCTTTTCTAAGAATTAGACCGTTGTCATTTCTTAAATTTTTTTTTTTTTTTATGGTACTTCTTAATTCTCTACAAGAGGAATACATTACTTGTATGCTGTTTCCACATTTGATTGATTTTACATTTTAGTCACGAAAATTTTTGCTAAATTATTTCAATATGAAATGGGGCATAATGTACAGGTCACTTCTGCTAATTTCTCCCCCTTTTTCCCCTTTCTGAACCAACTTCTGCTTGGAASAAAGAGAAGTCAACTGACATATTTATTTTTGGGGGTTTATTTCTGTTCTTCCAAAAGCTGTTCAATATCTTGTGTAGGCTTGAAAATAGTTTGTTTTATCTTACCATGGGTTAATAAAGCTGGTCAAGATGAGTCTTTTTGGCCTTATGGTTTTTGATATTGCCACTCTCGCTTTCTTATGTGGAAGATCATTTGTACATCATGCGCAAATAACCATTGCTTTGCTTCAGATGATATAACCATGAACTTTGACATCCATGTTTTCAACTTACCACTGACACTGCATATAATTAGCAACAATCTGTAACRCKGCAAAATTTTCCTTCAATGCGGAAAAGCTGAGATGACATATAACTTATAGTAATCAATCTCATTACTGAAACCCCTACCTTAAGAAAACCTACAAGTTACTACCTTTAGAAAGTTATCTACTTAAGTTAAAGTGCTTAAGAAAAGATTCAAAAGACCACTGCAGTGATTGTGTCATTGTTGTTAATCTAATGGAATCCTGCTGGCATTTATTATTATACTTGTTGCTTGATATGTCCTTTCTTAAGCATGAATATCTTGTACTATCATGTGGTCCACATTCTAGGAAGCATGAATTCTCTACTGTAATGTTGATTTTTGCCGGACTAAAACGTGATTTCTTTGTTTAAGTAGGCCCTTGCCCTTATGACTAACTTATGAATGCTGAGGCTACAGAGTCTACTTTTGGAGATTAGCACGTTTAATTACATTGAGAAACATTCCTCTTATATTTTAATTGAATTGTTTTCCTGCAAAACATGCAAGCCAATTGTCTAATATGAAATGTTTCTTAGTTCAGCGTAATGCTCGAGGAAGGCAAAGTTGAGAGAAGCAGAAGATGTCGCTGAGTGGAAATGTGCAATTCTTGTTAGAATAATTGAATATTTGTGGTATAAAAAGTGCTAGACTCGTTGAACTTAATAACACACCTTGTATCCAAAATTGCACGCAAGGGAATTAGCATGGTGGGGGATTAGGAAGGTGGTTTTTGAAAGGATTTTAGCTGTGTTGCTATCGTGGTAAAACATTTTTAAACTAGMATATTGGGATTATGATGCATGTACCTGTCTAACTCTATGCTTGTTTATTGACTAACACGAGTGGAAGTTAATGATTTCTGAGTTCATTAGRAGTGAATTTCTGTGAATAGATTTAGATCAAAGCCTGTAGAAGATAGACAAAGTATATGAAAAAGGGAGAAGAGATAGGATAGAGTTTGTTATCAAGGAATGGATATGAAATATGAATGCCTGACTTGAAGACATGAGTGAGTGATGTTATGAAGTGACTGAAAAATGACAAAATTTTTTTGTAGGCAATGGTTGCACTGATTGCATATTGATCTAGTATTATTGAAGATCAGTAGAATGGAAATAATGGATGCTATAGCGCATTAATTGCTTTATTTTCTTAGAAAACTAACTTATGATGTGATCAATGTCGTAAATACTGCTACTCCTTGTCTTTGATGGATTTTGACATTTTCCATATCCATAGTTCTGCAATTGAGGAACTAATTGAATATGATCACCATGGCATCAAATAGCTTGCCATGTACAAGACGTTCTTGGAGTAATTATTTTCAGTTTTAGTTTTTTCTGGAGTTCCCTCTATGCTGGTTGTGAACTCAAGAAGAAGTTACCATTGGGAAAGGTGACTTTTAAACTTGAATATCTGCGAGGCTTAAGTTTAACAATCTTCATTACGGGAGGAAGGGATGGCAGCATCCATGCTTACTTATTTAAGGRACATAAGGAGCAACCTCATTTTTAGAAAGTTTTCGGAGAAAAATATGCCCCTGTCTGGGTGAGAGTGACCTTCCAGAACTCCAGATTTATACAGTTGCACTAGTATAATGCGTCAAAAATGGTTTTGYATGGTAAGTTAAATATCTATTTATAATCATTACTTGAACTAAACACAGTGAGAAAATCATACATCATTTGAACATCATTCTTAATAATTTTGCAACATATGATGTCCTTGTAGTTCCAAACAGTGCATCTCGAAAAGTTTTGTGGCTTGGAGATAACTATGGTTGTCCTAGTAATATCCTAAATGATTTTGCTTGTCATTAAGCAATTTATGCAACATCCTGCAGCATATGGTGCTCTTGGAGTTCCGTTGAATGCATCTCCAGAATTTTATATTGCTTAGGAGATAAGTTRCTGTGGTTCACCGTCTTGCCTTTCCCCGAAGCATGGTTTTATAGTAGAATTTGTGTTTCACTGTCAAGACCTGATACAAAATTTATGGGGTAGCTTAAGAGACGAACAACTTGGAGAAATTCTCTTCCTACTCCTTTTCGAATACTAATTTGTGATATGACCATAGCTAAAGTTTCGACTAATCTTCTAGTGTATAGAGCCACTATAGAAAAGATAAGCCTCTAAATTTCTTGCCTTGGCAGGTTGAAGGAAATAAAAGCATTCAAAGGGAGGCAGATCCAAGTTCAAGCAAAGGCATGGTTGAAGAAGATAGCATCGAAATAGTCGAATCATCAGCAAAGGATCTAGCTCTTTTCAGGCCTTTTGGTCGGGCAGACCACCCCTGTAATTATCTTGGCTTAGCTAAACAGGCCTTTCTCAAGTGTTTGGGTTTAGGCTGCAGCTCTGAGAGCTCGCGCAAGAATAAATGTGGTAAAAGAGATTGATACGTCTCTCCCTCTCTCTCAAATTTCCCTAACGTTTGCCGGATTTGGCAGTGGATTATTGTACATCTACGATTCGGATGGCTTTAACACTGGATTGACGAGGAGAACCGTGCAAGTTTATTTGTAGTACGGCCTCATTATCGGTATTCACCTGAGCTTCAATTGTAATTCTACTCCAGAAGTTAAACCCTTGTAAAAATATTTTTTTTTTTTTTTACACCTCATCAATCCGGTATCGTTATATCATTGATCGTTATTCGCTTGAGCTTCAAATGGTAAAATATTAATTTTTTTTAATTTATTATTAGATTTGATCTTAAAAAAGGTTATTTCGTTTTTCAATATCTCAAATTACTCTAAAAATGAAGGTTCGGACTCCGATTCTTGGTTAAATAGTTTGGTTTTGAATCAAGAGGTCCCACTTGGGTGGAGTTCTTTAATGCACGGATGAGTCAACCCATAAATGTTCTTCATTTTGACCACAAACAATGGAAGTGAGTTTGGTCTAAATTCAAAAAATGTGATTTGGATTTGAATTTGATTGTTTATTTGGTTTAATTCGAGTCTATAGTTTGTAAAATAAACTAAAAGATCGATTTTATTTATTTATTTCTATTGATTTATAAAAACTGAAATATTTGTAGACTTTAATATTGAATAATAGTTTGAGAATTATTCATTTTTTGATTTGAATTATACATTCGAAAAATATTTCTGAATAACTTAAATCTTTGAACCTTATCGATATAAGGTTATCGTGATCGGATAGTCACTTGCCATCACGATTGATTTGGATTATGATAAACCTTGCATATTATATGCTTTTCAAATTGATATTATGCCTTTTTTCGTGTGATGTGATGTGATTCAGAATCTTTAATTTTAAAAATTATATTATTAATTTTTCATTCCAAACTATAAAGTTAATAAAATGATTCTTAACTCCTTTTAATCTCTTTAAATATGGTAATTAACAAGGGTTTAATCAAGATTGAAAACAGAACTTAACCAAAATTTTCCCAATTTTAAAATTTGATAGACAAAACTCCGTTTTAATACGATTTATTATTTCTATAATAATAAATTGATTCAAATAGAAATTTTAAATTTACATCCATAAGTGAGCTAATCATGTGAGAAAGAATAAAACAATATGTGCTTTAATGTAGTTTGCCACTGTTCTCTATCTTAAGATTTCTAAACTAACTGCTACACATGAGCATTAGTAATTATACGCCCATGCCATGGCAGTTATATTCCATTCTCGATTATTTCCGTTTACAATTTAGAAAACGAATAAGTAAGTCGGTAGCGTTAAAAACTTAAAAATATATTCGATTAGTTCGTTTAAAATGATTATTACTTCTGAATAATTTTTCCTATTTCAAATTATTTGATTTTTTAAGAATAATCAACGTAATTAATGTGTTTTTATCTATCTTACTTTTTAATTAATTAATTTGTAATTCCAAAATAGCATTTTTTAACTATTTTACACACACACATAGGTAAAAATACTAAATTATGTGAAAAAGAGATAACGCCCACAAGGAAGTTATGTGAGTCCTTTATATTAAGAGTTTATAACGAATTAATCACGTTATTAACATATATAATTTTATTTAACATAACAGCTAATTTAAAGCGATAGCATGTATTTAATAGGTCCTTCAATTTCAAAATATAGATACTAGCAAAAGTTAATCTTTAGGTGCCAAAAATCTTATTTTTTATAAAAAAAACCGTTTCTCTTTATTTTATTCTTTTCCCAACCTGGATCGAAGGAATCCAGCTCAGGTCATTTGCCAACAGACATGCACAGCAATAAAAGGAGGATTATTATTTATTTATTATTATTTTATGGATAATTAGTAGGATAATACTTATATGGGTTAAACAAAATTATATTAAATTGGAGATGGTAAAGAAATTTGCAGATGAGGACAATATTTCATTATCTTTTTGGACCATGCCCTTATCGTTTCACTAATTAATAATTTCCACAACTTGTTTGTTCAATAAAGTTTACATTAAATATTTGAGGGTTTCACATTGGCTACTTTGATAGAATACCAAACCATATGCCTTTAGGTTTTTCCACCTACTTAGTTTATATGGTTGATCCATATAAACCAAGCCATTTTAACTGATATTCAAATGATTTAATAAAATTATTCGTTTTATTTGCAAAAAAGAAAAAAAATTAAACGGTATTATAAGTATAGTTAAATTTTGATGTTTGTAGAATTATATGACAAGGGTCGAAATAGGGGATTATAAACTCGATTTATATTTTATTTTTAGGTAAATTCACTCTATATTATATTTACCTTTCTAATGGCAGTAATTAAGGCTCTCAATGACTAAATTTATTTTTTCCATTTATTAATCGAGAAAGTAATAAGTGTGGAAATATAAATTTTATTGGTCAAAGATGCTTTTTCTACTTATTGAGCTAACTTTTTTTTTTATTATTCCACAATAATTGACAGGTATATGATATAATTTCTAAAGGTAAATATCTATGGTCAATTTCATCAATTAGAAAATACATAAAATATTTCATGTGCATTATATTTTAAAATCAAGACCACATAAATATCTTTCCTCCTTTTTTATTACTACAATTGAGACTACATAAACATCTTTGATATGAAATGACAGAAAGTAGTCGATATCGATATGGTTCTTAGAGCATCTCTAATGCTACGTTGTTAACTTTAGATAAATTTTATTGCATGATAGTTAAYATATGAAATATCAACGCACATAAGATGAATGTTTAATGAAATAAAARTAAAATTAAAAAATTACTTTTAATGCATTAGAYRTGTGTTTGAGATTATTTTTTAAATCTAAAAAAAGTTGCTTATCGAGTTAAAAGYAACTATCGACGTATTTGATAAAGTTAGCTAGTGCGAGTAATCTCAAATATCTGGCATTCTTTTTGGATTTGGAAAGCCTCATCCAATTTTAGTCATATTGGCTCTCTTTTTTAGGTTAAAAATATAGCACCTAGTGAAATAAAACGAGSCTAAAAACATATAGCGTTGAGATGCTCTTATACTAGTTAATTACATGCACAAGTGAAGAAATATAATTCTATTATTTTTCCAAGTGGAGTAAAACAAATCCAACATGATTTTCAAATAATAATGAACTTTGTATTCCTCAGATCTCCGTGAGCTGAAATCTTCTGCTTTCTCTGTCTTCTCTGTTTCTCATTTACCCATACACGCATACAGATAAGGGCTTGTTGCTTTTCATGGCTAAAGTTGCACAGTCCAGTTCTTGCTCTTGCCTTCCAATTGGCATTACGCGTCTACTTCAGTGCTTGGGTTTTGAATCAAAGATCCCCTCCTCTGTGGAGTCTTCTAGCAGGGACGAGACAACCGTAGATGTTTCTCCCGTCGATGASAGGTTTCCCAGCAGCGACGGGCAGGATACGATTATACATGTTTTCCCTCCTGCAAGTGACTCTTCCTATAAGCCCTACTCTRAGGACTCTCCGATCAGCGACGGTCAGGATCCGATTATCCATGTTTTCCCTCCTGCAAATAGCTATAAGCCCAGCTCTGAGGWGTCTCCAAGCAGCGGCTTACTGATAATGGACGGTGTTGGTTTTCCTGAAGAAAATAAACCCCGCGCCGAAGCGTTTCCAGGTCCAAGCAGCAATGAACAGCTGCCTGAAATTGGTGCCGATGGCGATCCAATAAACACGGTAATGCTTCATTTCTCCATATTTAATTTCCTCAGTACTYGATAAAAATCTGCAAATCCATAAACTTCCAGTCGTAATTACTTCCTTAGTTTTTTAAAGTATATTGCAATAAAATTTTTTTTTTCCCCTCAAAAGTACTTTGAATTATAACAAATTGTCAAGACGTCATTAAATATGTTTTCTATTAAGCCACGAACTAGTAATGGGAGAACTCCGACATTGATTCTTTCCAGGTTTTAATAGTTAAATACTAGTACAAATCTCAAGGGTCCTCGCTACAGACACATTATAGACAACTACCCATCTTTTGATGAATGATAAATACTTTACTTATAAGTTATATGATCTCTTTTTGTGRCAGGAACCAATTGTTCCAGAAGACTGGACGAGAATACTTCCCGTTAAACGGTCTATCAACGTAGGGCGCCCAGGAGGATCTAATTAGTGATTMCACCGGATCATTGGTCTCTATCTGCTAAGGTAATAATTTATCGSTTAATATATTGAAGTAATAATTAAAAGTTGAATGGTAAAATATATACATGTATGAATTTTATTCATGAACTAATGAGATGCATGTATGAATTAATTTTATGGATTATAATACTACTAATCATTGATTCAACGATATAATGAGATTCATGTATTCATATGGCATGATATGGATGTATTTATAGGCATTCATGTATCAGAGTTGTTAGAGGAAGATTAATCCATTCAAAGAGACATGAATGTTCCCGCTGGCAGCATCTCTAGACTCTATAAACTTGAATTCCTTTCTAACTTCAAGGTAGATTCGGTTCAATTAAGAAAACCACAATTATGTTTTCATTTCTCCTTGTAATAATTATCTCAAGTTTGAGAATGTTGTTTTCCCTTGGTTTGATCGAGAGTCTAAGTGGTGCTATGTATTTACACTCCGAACTAGGAGCATGCTGTTTGTCCTTGGCTGTGCTACAGCTTTGTCAGTGGCGAAATATGCATCTTTTTTAAGATGAGTTTAAGTTTCGCCAGGCTCACTCTAGGGTTTCCATTAGTCAAAGTAGCATGCATAATTTGTTAATGGCAAAGACTCCTGCCGAATCCAAATCAGTCCTATACTGTACAAAAATTTTATGCATAAATCTCACAATATTCATATTCGAAAGTTGTGTACAGAGAAATTATAATTCGCTAAAAGGATTGCAACTGCAGATTTATTTGACAAACAAAGTTAATGAACCCTACTCGAGTAGAGAGAAACAATAGCCACATGGCTTTAGAAAATAACCGAAATCTTGAAAACCATTCTGGATTTGACCTTTTCTTGAACATAAATTCAGACTCTAGMAACTATTGCAGAGACCTTCGAAAAGCGAGTTTAGTTCTCAGATTCAAGGTTACATCATCTGGGGATCTGAATTTTCTGAGTACATTAAGAGTTACTACTAAAGTCTATCCACGCTATGCATATTTCAATCGTTTAGAAATGTTGGGATTAACAATTGAATCTCTTATAAATTAACTACACTAATTGAGATGTTGTTTTATGTCTTTCCTATCACTCAATCTTAAGATTTCAGATTGCAAAATCGCATCATGCAGCATTTTCACATCTCATGGCATGCCCAGCATATTGTTTTATAGATCTTGTTCTCTTGAATCGATAAATTTTTATTAAGTGTCGGGATAGCTCATCTCAGACATCGACCTTCTCATCAAGGTAATTCTAGTTGTCCAAAATCATAAGATTTCAGAAAACGTATTTGCTAATTAAGTTTCGAAGTTTTGAAACTAAAGCAACTTCAAAACTCGATAAGCTAAAATACGGTTTCTCTTTGTTTTAGTCATTTTTTTCAGCCAGTTTGAAGGAAATTCAGCTAGATCATTTTCTAAGAGATATGTACCCAGCAAATGGGGCATTTTTATTATTATATTTTTCTTGATAAGTAATAGAATAAGAAAAACTATATCTTTTAATACCATGACCTTATCGTTTTACTAATTATTAATTTTCAAATTTTGGTTGTTAGATAAAATTTACATAAGTGTTTGGGTTCAYATTGCTATTTTGGTAGAATACCAAGCTACATAATTCTTTTATATGCCTCCAGAGTTTTTCTACTATATCTTACTACAATAATTGATATGAACTTGTATATTTCCAGAGGAATATCTTTGACAATGGTGTAAAATGTATTATTTAAAATTATATTCATACTTCAATTTCTAGATATGTAACAATGATGTTTTGGTGGTCAACTTTATGAAAAATTACTAGAAAATAAGAGTAGTTTAACGTGCATTATATTTTATTATGGAATGTTATTTTGATAATGAATTAAGAACTCATAATTAGGGTATCAAACACAGATAATT
>MEJB01000094.1:805264-834033 GCA_001752375.1 Rhazya stricta
CCGAGAGAGAACTGAATCTTTTCAAAAGATAATATACTCACCAAAATTTATTATGAAATGTAAATTGAACTGAAAATAGCTACATTTTAACTTATTGTATTTAACTAGAAGAAAATGTATGTTAGTAATTTTTAATAAAAATGTTATCGAATTTATGTAATTACTAGACTAATGATGTAGAATTCTCAATAAATTTTTTTCTTAAAAGAACCAACGTGAATGAATATTTAAATAAAAAGTTAATTAAAGTAGAAATAATTGAATATGAAAATACTTGATATTGAAATCAAATAATATAATTCATGAATAAGTGACAATTATTAATTAAACTAGTTTGATGGGGAGGAAGA
This sequence comes from Rhazya stricta, assembly GCA_001752375.1. Classification (NCBI taxonomy): domain Eukaryota; kingdom Viridiplantae; phylum Streptophyta; class Magnoliopsida; order Gentianales; family Apocynaceae; genus Rhazya; species Rhazya stricta. Next base: position 805,615 of record MEJB01000094.1, read on the forward strand.
AAATTTTAGGTATTAAATTTTTAAAAAATTGATGAAAAATATGAAAGAAAAATTTGTATTGATAAAAATTTAGGATTTTGTTTGATAAAATTGAAATATGATAAATAGGTAAATTTTTAACACAGAGTATTTACGTTGTAATATATGAATGTAAATATTAAATTTAATTACAGCATTTGATAATTAATTTATTTAAACTTTAATATTATAATTATTTTTTCCATTTTTATTAATTTAAATTTAGAAGTTTTTCAAGGTTTTATAAGTCTATGTAATTATTTAACGTAAATAAGTCAATGAAAATAAATATTTAATATCTATGTATTTTATATTATCTTTTTGTTTATAAGTAATATCATATATATATATATATATGCATTGTCGTGTTCACGAATAAAGAATACATAAAAAGTTAAAAGGTAGGAAGTATTGTATTGGATTTTCCAAACTTGTGCTAAGTTGGAGCGTGTTGATATTGGTCACTAGTTGAGAACAAAACAAATTAGAGGAGAGGATAGGATTATTTTTTTCTAGTTAATAAAGAGTTGGAAAGTCGCACGTCTTTTGAGTTTAGAAGAACAACATAACAAATGTTACGACAACATCTTATTATTTAAAAATTTATATAAAGATTTAAGATGCACTGATAATATGAAGATATTCCAAATTATACTTTCAAACAACCTTAATCAATAAACTGTTTGTTCATTTAGTTCTAAATATCAAATTACGTTATCAAGCACACCCTCGCTCGAATAAGACACCCTCACATATATACACACATTAAATAGTATAATTCCAGTGGTATGCTAAATTGCCTAGCCGAATAGACTATCCTGATCGTGACGGCTCAACTTTTCATTCCAACGATGCTTGAGTTTTGACAAGTTAGTCGATGGATTGACTTGTCAAGTCCGTAATTATCACTGATTAAGTGTGTGGGGTCTTTGAGTTAGTTTAAGGAATCCCTCAGTGAAATGTGCTAATCAACTGGCTAAAAATATGACTGAATCTTTTTGGTTAGATGGTTTTAATCAGCTAAGAATTTCAATCGATGCGTTATAAGGATCGATTTGATGTGTTCGAGCTAAAGTATGCTAATTAGGCTAGTTGTTGAGCTAGGAAAGCGGGTAATAAAGCTAGGAAACGGAAAAGCTTAAGAAATAAGCATAATAAAAAAGTAAGGCAATCACGGAAAGCCGTTAAACAAAGCAAGTTAATGAAAGTAACAATACAACTAAGCTAAAGAAAGCTACATCTAAGCTGTAAACAAAGTAATAAGCAATCTTAAAGTAAAGATAAATTGCTGCTATAGAACTATATATGAAGCAATGAACAAGTTACACTTAAAAAGAAAACTTCATAAACTCTAACTACAACAAAATTACATAAAGTTACCTGAAGGAAAGCATCTCAGCCTTTGGACTGAAAACGAAAAGAACTAGGACCTCTGGTCGCTATGGAACCCTAATGAAATTGAAAATATTGAATTAAAAATATAATTGAGGATCATATGCTTAATTTCTGTGTTTGATGATTGGGGAGTTCAATCTTTTCTTCTTTTCTTATTTACAATTCTGATTGCTTGAAGGCCAAAGAAATCAAGTCACTTTCTCCATTCCGAAATGCATGCGTCACTCTCGGTTCACGTCCTGTTCTCCTGCTCGGCTGGTAGATAGTGTCTCCAATTCTAGGCCATGTGGTTTTGATCTGTTCAGCCGATCGATTGTTCTTATGTCGATTCCATGTGGACTGCTCCAATAGCTATCTCGATTGTTTTTGACTGTTCACCTTTTAGCCGTTATGCCTTTTTCTTCTCAAGGTATTTACAAATGTGGGGATTTGTTTTGCCTGGTATAACTGTTACATCTCTTTAGCCATTGATGTTGGCTATTTTTAGGCATCAACAAGCCCTAAATATGAATCTTCCCAAATAATGTAATAGATTTATTCATGAATTTTTATTATAAGAATTAATTTTAAATGTTTTTATGGCATTATTATTGTTATTTTTAGAAAAATGTTTTTATGGAATTATAAAGAAAACAAAAAAGAGAAAGAAACCATTATTCGCATTGGGTAGAGCTCGGCCCGAAGCATGCATTTTAAGTGAAGTTCAAGCCCAATAATATAAATTTTATCTAGGGCGGAGCTCTTTTTGGTGTTCTTTTTTCCTTGAAGGATAGGTTATTAGACATGGTCTGCATTGCCGTTTGCAATCCAGGGCTACACATTCAATTCATACTCGAGTATGAGATAGCATGGAACCTAAACATGCTAAGATGTGTGCAACATTGTTTTCCGCTGCTATACATGCCTAAATTCATACCCTGCAAAAGTACCTAATGTAACTTTTAATATCCCTGCTACCATAGTTGCCCAGGAGGACATAGTCATCCTCACGGACACAGTCCGGGGACAACTTGCGCGATCTCCTTTATCAAGAGGAATTGACAGCCCTTGACGCAAAGAAAACGCTGCCAGGGCACACAGGCCTGGCTGGACGCATCCTCTGCAAGGAGCGCCTTTCCTGCCATGCAAGGAGGAATTCAGGGTTTACACATTCAGGGGCTGAAGCTCTGCCTTACATAAGTCAGGTATATAAAGCGCGATATGTGTATTCAATTTTTCTAGATTTAATATGAGAATGTTTTTGTGGCTAAATATCAAACAAACAACACCTACATAAATCATGCATTTGAGTATTCAAATTTTCAAATTTCTCTAGTTCATCATAGGAGAAAAACACAACTTATCCCATTGAAAATTTATATTATGTWTATTATATATTGTTATCTTTTAGAAGTATACTATATATTTGGAAAATAGTGAAAATGGTGACTTAACTATTTATGTTTTTAAAAAATGTCACAAATTTTTTAAAATTATTTTAACACTTAATTATTTTTTAGCATTTATTTATGCTAGCCACCGTGGTGTTTTTCAGCCAAAGCAATCAAGCGAACGACACGCGGCATTTAACTAGATTGGTAAAATTATCAAATCAAGACTATTTAGATACATTTAGATCATATAATGAGTGAGTTGGGTAAAAAAAGGGTTATTGCTCCAGAGTAATTTGAATGCATGAGGAAAATCSAATTGACTTAATAATTTTACTGTCCAATTGAAAGTTATCTATTGTCCGACAGCTTTTTTGTCAAAAAACGTTGCATTGAGAAATGACAGGGCRTAACTATAGCTAAAAAATTATTGAATGGTATAATAATTTCGGAAAAAAAAGTTTAGTGACATAATTAAATGAATATGAATAGTTGAGTGACAACTTACATCATTTCCCCTATATATGATAATAAATATGATCCACAAAAAAGTTTAGTGACATAATTAAATGAATATGAATAGTTGCGTGACAACTTACATCATTTCCCCTATATATTATAATAAATATGATCCACAAAAATAGAGATTATTTAAGTATTTCTCATTATAAAATGGCACAAAGTGATAAAATCCACTTAAGCTTCTTTGATGATTCCACTTAAGCTACATGTATAAAATCGAGCGATAAGAGGTTTATTTGATACAGAATCATACACACATACACAGAAAAAGGATTGTTGCTTTTCATGATGGCTGAAGTTTCAAAACCTAGTTTTTGCTTTTGCCTTCCAATAAGCATTACAAGCAAGCTTCAATACTTGGGTTCTAAATCAAAGAACCCTACTTCTGTGGAGACTTCTAGCAACGATGAATCAAAGTTAAATGTTCTTCCTCCACTAGGTTGTCAAGCCAAGAATCCCAGCACCGAGGCATTTCCAAATCCAAAAAGCAGTGATCAACAGCTGCTTAAATTACCCCCGCCGGTAAGGCTAAGTTCTCCATCTCTTTTTCAGTACTTACTTAAATTCTGCTAATCTGCAATTTAAGTCTTGGAGCGTACATCCATGCATGAGCCCGTTTCTGAGTGAATGCTAAAGCAGCTTTGCTTATATGATCTCCTTTTGTGCTTTGACAGATAGGAGATCATCCACATAAAAATGATATCAACAGAGGGTCTCCTGGAAAAACAAATAATGATCAGGCATGATTATATATAGACTGGACCGTGCCACTTCAGTTTTGCATTTTAGGTACTAATGGCTTCACAGTGTTGCCTCTGCAATCTGGAAATGTAAATTATGTTATCTATTTTCATTTTGGTCTCTTGCCTCTTTAGTACTTGGGTAATTCATCTAAAAGGTTAAAGCTGTTTTTGTGTCGTTTTCCCTTCCCCTCCCCCCTCCGCCCGCCAAAGAACTCTACCCTGTAAAGTTGAATGACGATTGCTCTTTTTTTTTTTTTTAATTATTAATCTAGATTTTAAATTAGCATTCTTTGTATATGAACCGGCCTCTCCAAACAACTTTTGAATAGCTTCAATGCAGTAAACAAGTTGGATTTAGGAATATTGATGTTGCCTCACCAAATGGGGGGTACACCAGGAACTGTTTCTGGTATGGCCTATATTATGGATGGCAATTTTGAAGTTGCCTCTCCAAACAACTTTTAATTAGCCTCAATCCCACTCTTAGTGAGTCTAATCTATACTCGGCTCTGGTTGCGTCAGTGGAGTTTTATTTTTATTCGGAGAAAAGTTTGATTCATAATTTTTCTAACATAATGCCGTAAGTAGGGTTGAATACGAAACTTCACTTCAACTTAACATTTTATTTATTAATTATTACAAACTATGTACTGTATTGATAAACTACTCATAATTAAGTGCTGGGGTAGTATTACTTAAAGTTGTGTGCGGCTACTTTTCGATGAGAGAACAGAACTTTTAGGTACCAAGGTTTTCAACCAATTGATGACCCTGAGGCAAACTCCTAATAGGGTTTAGGATTTTGAAATATTTGATCGGATCGACCTGAACTCATCATATTCAGCCCGAATATTTACAAATTGAGCATAAGAAAAAAAAAATTGTAGTTGAGCTGAGTTTGGCCTAAACTTTGAGCTTAAACTCAAAAAGTACAATAAGTAGGCATTCTTTGATAAAAAAAAGTACAATAAGTAGCTAAATTTCTAACACTGATTTTTTTTTAATGAATCTAAATGATGAATTCATTAAGCAACTGATAGCTCATTTAGTAAAACTTTTAATACTATCATTTTTTAATTTATCCTTTTTTTATTCACTTACATTTACAAGTTCTTCAAGGACTCGTAAATTTTCATGCAATTACACAATCAATAAGCTAGTAAATATAATCTTTTTGGATAATTCTCTTATATCCTGGAGAAGCAAGAAACAGCCTATTGTTTCTCAATCTTCAAMTGAAGCAGAATATCGTGCTATGACATCTACTACTAAGGAGATTGTTTGGTTGCGTTGGTTACTTGYAGATATGGGAGTGCATCTTTCTCGTCCAACTCTTATTTATTATGACAACAAGAGTTCTATTCATATTGCTCATAACTTGATTTTTCATGAAAGGACCAAACACATTGAGATTGATTGTCATCTTACGTCATCATTTCAAGCATGGCACTATCACTTTGCCTTTTCTCCTATTTTCTTCCCAGATTACAGATTTCTTCACTAAGTCTCATTCCGCTCTTCRTTTTCGTTTTCTAGTTGGCACACTCTCGATGGTTGTCACTGCAACATCGTGAGTTTGAGATGAGTATGTTAAAGATATTACTATATTAGAACTTTAGTAATATTAGAATTTGGCATATAGAGTTAAATTAGGATTGTCAAATTTTAGTAATATTAGAATTTGAAATATAGAGTTAAATTAGGATTGTCTTTGTTAGTTTTTTTTTTTAATAGCCTAATAATCTATAAATAGATCTCTTATAATAATATGATGTATTAGTTCATCATCTTTTTACTTGAATAAAGTTTTAATCTTTTATATATCTCTTATCATTTTATTAAGTCTAATTTATTTTTCAATGATGATCCAGGTTTTAAATTAGCATTCCTTATATATGAATCGGACCCTCGAAACAACTTTTGATTAGCCTCGATGCAGTAAAGAAGTTGGATTTAGGAATATTGAAGGTGTCTCGCATGTAGTGGGTACACTAGAAACAATGTTTGGTATACGCTATAGTATAGATGTGATGTAAAACGGATGACTTAAAAAGATTTTCGGGCATTCGAATCGTTTAGAATTATTTAGGACCTTAAAATCATACTAAAATGATTGATATGTATATAATATAAGTATCACAATCTTGAAGTCAAATTCCTCAATCCAGCTTAAGGGATAACTGTGTAAGTATCACAACGCTGATTTAGTTGGTCAGCTTACTCCAGCAGCTAATCGTTTGTGCACAGAAAAGTAGGAAAGTTGTATTATTTATTGTGAAAGTCATATTATAAAATAATACGCTTTTTTTTATCGTATTTATAAAAGGCAAATTGACCTAACTAATTTTTCATACTATTAAGTCATAATATTGAATATGGCTTTAGATAAAAAAGTTAGCACTAATTGCGATATGCAAATCTTGATGGTTGACAAACTACTTTTAATTAAGCGTTGTGATATTATTAATAAAAGTAGTATAAGAATCTAATAATTCAAGGTAATTGGTAAACGACTTTTAAATCAAAATAAGATTTTATGTTCGATCTCTACTTATGACGCAATGTGAAAGAGTTTGGGTTTGCTTTTTATTCGAGTAAGAGGACAAAATCTTACYCGAGTGAAAAATTGAAAATGAAAAGAGAGCTGTGTAAGGCGATTATTTGATAAGAGGACAAAATCTTTAGGTACAAAGGGTTTTCAACAATTGGTACAATTCGGATCGAATTCAAATTAGTCTCAACAGTGTGAGAATCCCAAGTCTCAAGAAGAGTCCGACTATACATGTGCAATCCARACAATCCAAATTAGTTTCACTAATGTGCGAATAYAGAGTCYTAAGCAAGAAAAAGATAAARTAAATACRAGCAATGTAAGGCTACTATTTCATGAGARTACAAAATCTTTATGTACAAAGGGTTTTCAATAGTTGGTGCAATTCGGATCCAATCCAAATTAGTCTCATTATTGTAGAAATATCGAGTCTTGACAAGAGTCCGATTATGCAGGTGCAACCAGAACCTAATTCGAATTAGTCTTACTAGTATGCTAATGTCGAATCTCAAAAGAGAGAAAATAAAAATAAAAAATAACGGTGCTAGGCCACTATATTGATGAGCGGACAAAACCTTTGGTACAAAGGTTTTTTAACAAATTCTTGAAAACCCAAATGCTAACTCGGAGTAACCGGAATGATGAATTTAATGAGAGCGCATGATAATCAATTTGAAGACAAATTGAGGTCCTTAACTGAAAAAATCAAAAAAATAATACCTTTCATGGASATTATGTTACAATTCTGATGACTATTTTGGCCAGTAATTTTTTTCTTAAGAAAATACGTTTTTTTCATTTTTTTGAGTTAAATACGCATCGTTTCATGATATAAATTACGTATATAGATAGATCGAAGGGATACTAAACCTTTAGTCAGAGAAATTTTGATAAATATTGCAACTCAACTTCCAAATTCTTAAGAAAAAATGAATAAAAAATCCTTTTATATAGAGGTATTTTGATGACTAATATAAGTATCAGTCAACAATAATGTAAGCTAGTCTGTGTACATGGTAAATAGCAGTCAACAAGTTGGAGTTGGGAACATTGAAGTTGCCTCACCATGCGGTGGCGGGTACACTAAACATTCTAAACTTGAGAATGCATATAAATAGTTTCGTAAAGCCCGGGTCCGAATCCACCTGGTCGGGCTAGGTTGAGTACTGGGTATATTAAGCCCAGTCTGAACTCAGAGAATTTTAAAGTAACTATAGGTTGGGCCTGGGCTACCGACCATGAAGACAAATGAAATTATTWCTATGGGGCTATATTATATGCTTGCTTTTTACTTTTGCTAGTATTGGGTGCAACGCGTCTAACTTCTTCATGTAATATTTTTATAGAATTTTTAATAATATTTTTAATATATTTAAATAGATTTTATCCTTTTATAAATATTTTTTTACCTTCTCTTTAATATCGGTCAGATTTATCAATTATTTTATATTCTTATTAAAATATCGTAATAGTTTAGAACTAAAAGAATTTTAAAAAAAATTAAGGACTGATCTAACTTCGCGCAGCTAGAATGGTGCCACGACTCCCATACTTATTTTTTTCTTTATTTTTTTCAAAAATTTACTTTTTTTCAAGTTTAAATAAAAAAAGAACATGAAACAAAAATATTATAAGAATAATAAACTAATTTTCTTTCTTAAAATCTATTTCAATTTGAGTGGGAAATGAGATTTTTTGAGAAAATTAAGTTTTTTTAGAAAGATGCAGGGAGCCTAGTTGTCATACCCACTTCCTTTTCAAAAAAAATTACTTTTTAAATTTTTCAATTTTAAATAAAAAATAAGGACATAAAATGATAAATCGTAGGAACAATAAATTATTTTTTTACTTCAGATTTGAGCTAAAAATAAATTTTTTAATTAATTTTTTTATAAAGATGTAGGAAATTTTTGGTAAACAGAGGTGATGAAAAATACAACTTATGTAATGGATATTTTTTAAAATATATTTAAAAATAATATTACGTTCGAAAATTTAGAGTATTGCGTTCAATATAGATGAACAAAATTTAATAGCTGCGTTCCACGCAAAGCTTTTCTTTTTCTTTTTAATAAAAAAGCATAGTTAAAAAAATTAAGGTAAAATATTTTATCATTAATTAATTGTTTTTCGACCTACCAACAATAAATTAAAGTGATATTGTTAGCCAAGAAAATTACTATCAACGTCGGTGTTATATTTATGGTGGACAATGAAAAAGATGGAAATATATATAATGGATGAGAGAGAAGAATGTGATAAAAAGGCAGATGAGGATGGTAGCTGCTTTTTTCCCTCAAAACTTTAACACTCATAAGATTAATTTGAATTCGAATTGTATTAATCATATATAATTTAATTTTTATTTTTAAAAAATATTTGATGTAAAATTATTTCAATATAATATTATAACAAATAAATACGAGGCATGATTTTAATTTAATTATCTGTTTATTAACTGTTTTAAATTATTAAATTATTAAAGGCTTGAAAAAGAGCCAGGTGAATCAGGAGTGGAGGAGGAGGAATGTATAGTTATATCTCTACCAGACAACCTGTTCTTAATTGTTTAAGATGATTTTGTTTTTCAATAATTGTTGGGTCCAATGTCATTTTAAAATTATTTTTATCACCTTTTTCTTTACTTGTTAAGTTTAGCTATAATAAAAGGAAATGTTTCAAACCTTTTTTAGAAAAGAAAATCTAAGGGGACCAGTTATCACGGAAAATCCCGACAAGGATAATGATAATCCGATTAAACTTTTATCCGTCGAGTTATCATGAATCATCGCAGCAACAAGTGGAGCTCGTGTCAATCTTTTATCTATAAATGCATCCCTTTCAGAAGTTCTGAATTAGTTCATACTTACACATGCATGGCACAAGCAGATGACTACTGACAGTATCAACTAGGTAGCATTATTTGGATTAAAAGTAGTTGAGATATTACTCAATTATTATTGATAAGATCTATCATTAAGTCAAAGCAAAATTTCGTATTTTCTAACTCTTATTTTTTTATATTATATTCAAAGATTTCTAAGTTAGACTCGAGTAGTTAAGAGCCAAACTCTACTGGTACAATTCGAATAAACTTGAATTAGTTTTATTAAGTGAGAATGAAGGTGGTCTAACTAAAAAAATACAAATAAATACAAATAAAAAGTGATAATTGAAATATTAAAATTTTCAAAAAGTTTTTCCTAATTTACAATAAAGAAAGAGTAAAATTGTACCTATAATACCATTTCTCTTCCATTTTTTACTTTTTTTCTCAATCCAAAAGACATTGTTACTTCATAAATGCTCTTTCGTCTTTTCTTTCTCCCCCTCCTCTCTCTGCTCTTGAAATAAAGAGCTGTTAATTTGATTCAAATGATATTTTCTTGGAATTGTTTCCAAGTCTAATTAGAATAGAAGTGATAAAAAAATATAAATAATACTCTATTGAAATTAGTTTTTGATATTTGTAAAACGATTAATGGGAAAATGCCTTTCTCTTATACAATTTACTCTTTTCGTTCTTTTATATGTGTAACGAACATTCAATTTTTTGTTCTTACATACGTATCTCTTTACACATATTAATACAAAAAATTTAAAAAGTTAAAATTTTACACTTCACATCGTAATTTGTTTTTATCTCGTAACTTTTTTCTTTTTTCCAATCTAGTGATATTAATTACTATTCTCTATTTTTTCACAAATTAAAATGACTCTTTATTTTATTTTTTCCTAATCTAAGAAACTTTTCATATATCACGTGAAAGTTTGTGAATATAATACGGGGTTCAGTAGTCAATTTAACACTCATAAACCTCATATTAACCTCATAAAATGTTTGCCATGTCATTAACTAGACATTGTCTTAATAATTTTATCTTTAATGCATAATGTTTGAGCTATGTTGTGCTGGCATGGAAAAAATAAATATTAACAATATCAAGGACAATGTTTAGTTTTAAAAAGCTTTTTTAACATGCTCAATAATTTAATCTTTAATGCATAATATTTTGAATTATGTTAGCTGACGTGGAAAGAATAAATGTTATCAACGCCAAGTATAATGTCTAGTTATAAAAGACATGTTTAACATGCTGACTCACTATTTGGATATAACTATTGAGCTTAAAAGTTATTTTCATATTATTTGGAAATAAATCTGAATTTTGAAAGTTATTTTTATTTTGTTATTTAAAGAAAATAAATGTTATTTGGAAAATATCAAATGACATTGACACGTTAATTTATGAGTTTTAYTTTTTTTACTTTATATATTAACTTGATGTAAATTAATATTTCATAACATTAAAACGATGGCGTTGGAGATATATCTTATCAAGATTCCCACAATATTTAAGTGCTCAAATTTGTGGAGCCCCAAATCCACCGTGAACTAGGCAGCTGGACATCAATATGGAAAAAACCAATCATTTCAGTTCATTTGTCGGCCAATAACTACAGCCATTTCTAAATATATCTTCATTATAAAAGGCAAAGCCAATCTCCGGTGTATCTCACAACCACACACGAGCAGTTGCTACGGTATGGCTGATCAGAGGACGCCTAAAACTGTTGGACAAACAACAATTGACGCTCCAGAAAAAAATAAAACCAACAACTCCAGCTCTCATCAACCTCCTAACAATGGTGGGGTGATCGTAGTTGACGCTGCAGTAAACAACGAAACCAACAACCTCAGCTCTGACCAACCTCCCAGCGGTGATGGTGTGATCATAGTTGACACTGCAATAAACAACAAAGCCAACAACCTCAGCTCTGACCAACCTCCTAGCGGTGATGGTGTGACCGTASTTGACAYTGCAGTAAACAACGAAGCCAACAACCCCAGCACTGATCAACCTCCTACTGGAGATGGGGTGATCGTCGTTGACACTAAAGTAAACAACGAATCCAAAAACCCCAGCACTGACCAACCTSCTAATGGAGATGGGGTGATCGTCGTTGACACTACAGTAAACAACGAATCCAAAAACCCTTGCTCTGAGCAACCTCCTTCCAGTGACAGGGTGATCATAGCCAAGAACCCCACCTCTGAGCAACCTTCTACAGGGGATAGAGTGATCGTAGCCAACAATCCCAGGTCTGAGCAACCTCCTAGCAGTGGTGGGGTGATCGTAGTTGACACTGCCGTAAACAACACCAGCTTTGGCTCTGAGCAGCCTCCTAGCACTGAGGGGGTGAGCGTAGTTGACAGTGTGGTAAACGTTGAAGGAAACGAATCCAGCTGTGGCGGCAAGCCACTACCCAGCTATGGTGGTGGAGAAACTACTACAGATCCAGTAAAGCTTAACATTTATTCAATATTCTTTGTTTGAGAAACGCATTAGTTTGTATAACATTTCCTCATTGGAGCTATTTGTGTTTYTGCAGGGTCACGGAGATTGGGGTGGACCTTATCCTCCAAGGATGGGTAGATCCGACCCTAAAAAGAGAAGTTTAAATATCGGGGACCCCGGCAAAACGCATTAATATTTCGAATGATTAGTCTTAGCTTTATACGTGCTATTTRTSTGGATGTAAGATTTATCTTATCTGATCTTCCCTTTATGTTAAGAATAAAGATATTTGCAGCCACTTTAGAGCCAAAGTTTGCTTTTGCAATCAATGTCTACCGAGCAATTATTATTAAAGTTGAAAAAGAAACATATGGTATAGAATTTGATTCAATCCATTTATTGTAAGGTCGATTCCATTTCTCGTGCTAGGGCTCTTCGTTGATTGAGTAGTTGAACTTATACACGCCTCTAACCTGATCACTTTACCTTCAACTCACTTCTCCCCTGCCAGCGACTGTGCTATCCACCCGCACGCCACTGTCTACCATCATCTACTCCTTCCCCAACCCGCGAATCTAAGATCAAGGGTTTGATATATCCTTGATCTGAATTGAACACTCATGAAATATGAATACTGAGCTTCTGCATCGCTTTTCTGCTTGATCAAATTCTCATTGAAAATTTCAGTGATGAGAACGTTAACGGCCGTAAGTTGGGTAAATGGTGGTGTGTCAAGGGAGAACAAGGAGATGATTGCGTTGGTGGGTTTGGAAGGAGGAGGAGATTGGGCTGGACAGGTGGTTGGTTGGGTAGCGATGATTGCGGCCGGGGAGAAGGAAGAGGAGAGGAGAAAAGAAGAAACGAAAAGAGAGAGAAATAAATAGAAATAGACCCAACAACATACATATATAACATATACTTGAGAACTGGTGATCTGCCTTTCTCTAATGCTCTTTAACCATTGGGCCAGAAAAATCTTTGGCTTATAATTTTTGGAAAATTTATATTTGAAGTGAGAAAATGAAGGTTGGACTTCAAGAATCTCGATTACAGTCTCCCTTGGCCATGACCATGCATTACATATTCACTAAGGAGATCTTTCACGAAGGTTGGATTTCAAGAACTATCACACACAGTTCTTTGTGACTCCATAGGGAGTGTGGTCGAGATTTTGGAAGCTTCAGGGAGGTATAAAAGGAGGTATAGAAGGAAGAAGAATAGATTCACTAGCAATTCCAGCCTTTAGATTCCGGTATTATCCAACTTTTTATGGCTTTTATTCATCATTCGAGCCTTGTTTCCAATTGCAGGTAGGGTTATTGAATTATTGATCAATACACTATCAATATAAATTATTTTTATTTACTCACTCATTAAAAATATTTACAAATTCCACGATTGGTTCACACATATTGTCTTTATTAAGTTTAGCTGACAACTCTCCAACCATTACATTGCAAGGTGAATTTTTTAGTCTCAACCTGTACAACCTATGTTGAAACATTTGCATCTCCTTACAAATTTGTCTTTCATTATTATTGGTCTAACCAGTATTTTATTAATAAAAATCAAGGAAGTATTCTAGCAATAGCAATTAAGGGTAGAAACATAGTAAAAATTTTGTTAAAAAATTTAAATTTAGAAAAAAAATATATTTATAAATTTTATCTTTCGCCTTTCCTTCTCCTAAGTTTCTTCGAAATTCCTAACAATGTTCCATCTGTGTCTGTCTTGGAGTGCTATGAACTATCTTGTCAAATTAATATTATATTCACAAGGATAAAAGCTGACCTTAAAAGATTTCCAATTGTGATGCAGACATTTAAGACTGATARTATGGAATATTAAGKTTGACTGAATCTAAATTCAAAGACCAATAATGAATTGTTTCAAGACATGTTTAAATTATGCAGAGACAACACATGTGGGAAAGTAAACCTTACCTTTATTGATAGTGATTCAAAGTCAAATATATGCCAGTATTACAAGTCGATGAATCACCACTTGATAAAACGAACAAGTTATAATTAAGAATATTCTGTCTCCCTCTCGCGAACGCAAATTGCATCAAGACATTTCAAGAAATTGCTAAAATTTTACGGATATTGTTGCATACTCGTGGTCTTGTTCAGTCCTTTGAAAAGCTGATTATGGGTTCAGCAACTGATCATGATTCTTTTTGCGCTTGACCTTTATAACACGAAATTCATGCCCTCCAACTTCAAAAACTTATCATTTTGTACCCTTTTGTCAAAAAATTATGTTGAGCCCTTAGAGAGATGGACATTTTAGTTGATTCAAAATGAATCCTAATCATCTTCTTAATCTCTCTCCATGTCTCAGCCACTACCGCCACCTTTTGGTGAAAACTAGTCGAAGAACATCGTCGGACTATTCTCATGATCGGTAGATTTATATAGCWATGCAACCCSCTAGATTATGTCCACTACAATTCCACTGCCCGAGTGTATGAACCATATTTCAGTATTTCTACAAATGATGGTGGTGGAAATGGYAGCAGAAGRGAAGGAACTGCAGGGGGAAGGGGAAAAGATGGCGGCAAAGAAGGAAGTAGTGATGGAGGAGAGAAGGGGGCAGCGGCGATTGATACATGAAGAGGCGCGAAGAAGATGATTAAAGTTTCTTTTAAATTGATTAAGATGCCCATATCCCATTATGACTTAACGTAGGTTTTTAACACAAGGACAATGATTCATGATTTTCTAAAGTTGAAGGGTATGAACTTCGTGTTTTTTGCCTTGAATTACACATTCTTACGGCCAATTTTGAGTATTTTTCTAGCCCAAAACCATTTCTTGACTAGCTATATCTSAAATCTCCATTGTARTATCTAAATGTCAATTACTGGATATGTGCATCCGGTGGAACAGAATAAAATTAAGGCCACTTCTTTTGAAAGCTGTGGTCAATAGTTTCAAATGGATTCAGCAGCCAAGAATTATTTCTTCATAAGACAAAAAGGAACTCGATATGCGGCACGAGACTTGAATCCTATACAAGTTGTTCATTTTCGAGACGGACTATACCATATACCTACACAGTCCACTGTCCGCTAATATTGCTTAACACCCATGTAAAAAGGAGAGATTAAGTTTTCATTTAATAAGATTAAAGCTTGAAGTATAGAATATAGAAAGAAGCCGAATGTATAAATACTACAAATTTACTTCAAATTTACTTTGTACATCTTATTTTAAATACTGAATTTGGTAATTTGATTTGTAATGAGTATCATATCTAAAATTTATAGAAGAAATTAAAATTCATTTAACGTATTAAGACATTGTAAAATTAGATTATAAGCTTTTAATTCATTTAATTTTATGAGCTATTAATTCTTTTGCTAAAACTGAATACTGAAGTATAAAAATAGCTGAATTTATGAATACAGAAGATTTACTCTAAATTAACTTTGTACAATTGATTTTAAATATTAAATTTGATATTTTAATATATTAAGTCAGAATATSATCACCTTAAAATTTATAGAAATATTAACATTCATTAAGGCCTTGTTTGATTGTCAATGGTATAGCACTTGAAAAAGTAATTTGATTTATCATTATATTTGATATTTGTTAAATTATTTTTGTTTTTTGAAAGGAACTTGATTAATCAGAATACTTTTATATAGATTGTATCCTGATTACTTTTTTCAAAAATTTTAAAATAAAAAACAAATAATAAGTTTTAAATACTTTAATAATAATTTTTTTCTCATTTACTTCCTTTCTTCTTCTCACCCTCGCACTTATAGGTTTTCATTCAATTTTCAGTTTGAAACTACAGATCTAGTTTGGTTCAAGATTCTTTTCCCATTTAAAATGAATAAAAATTTAATAAAAATCAAAATGTAGAAATTTATAAAAGTTCAGTTTGTTTTCTCTAATGACCGGTTTAAACTGGAAAATTTTTTGAAAAACTAAAAAAAAAATCAAAAAACAAAACTTGAACCAACTCTTAAAAAATTACTCCAATAGAGAAGATTATTCGTAGGGATAGAAACTAATATATAGCACTTTAAATATTTGCAATAAAGATATATACACAAATTTATGTCAAAGTATTAAAATATTTTTGTTTTGGAAGTAGTAATTATAGTTGAATTTGTTAAAAGGAGTGAACCTCGATAAGGTTTTGGATTTTTATTTATGTCGTGGTGTCTATATAAAAAAGGGACAGGCTAGATTCACACCTTTCCATCTTAAATACACATCTCATTTCATGAATATATAATATTTATGCAAAAATAATCATCATTCCCTCCAACCATTTCATTAATTGAAATGTACATTTAGAATAAAAAAGTGTAAATTTAGACCCTCCCAAAATGCTGGATATATAGTATATCTATCTAGATCAWTCACATTGCTTGCTTCTTCAAGAAAAATATCAGAATAGGAGTTGTCGGTTCATTATTTTTGTAATGGTCATTTGGACTTAGAAAATCTCATAGGCGGTGGGTGAAAAATCATTGCTTTAGTAATTATATGCATGTTTTTACCTTTTTTTTATTATGATTAAGTACTAATTTATACTATTTTGTCTCAAATATTGCTTAAATTTAATCAGGTGATTTTATTTATGCAATAGTGTGAAATTATAGAACTCATATGCAATTACTAAGGTATTATACTTTATTTTGCAAGAAAAAGAGATTCTATAAGTAAAATAGAAGGTCACTTGATGAACAAGTGAAGACTTGTTCAATGCTTTACGATGGAGAGCAATGGCTTAGAAATGCAATGCTACAACACTGAGTTTCACGAGCAAAAGAAAATATTTTATTCAAAAAAAAAGTCAAGGAAGAAAAGAAAAGTCATCATTGAAAAAAGAGATAATCATTTCTGGAGCTGAAAAGAAAAAAAGTTAAGAAGCAAAAAGCAAAAAGTAAAAAGTTATCTATGACACATTTTTGCCAATTTCCAAAGAAAGTTTGAGGAAAAAGAGGGGGAAAGGAGGAGCAGAAGCCATTCGGGATTTTACAGCAAGAAATGAAAAGGAGAGATAAGAAGAGAGAGAAAGAGAGTAAAAAGAGGGAAGCTTAGAAGAAGAAGAAGAAGAAGAAGAAGAAGAAGACTTTAAGGAAACCTTCACCATTAGACTTCATCAATCTCTTTAGGCTTTGTTTCTCCTTCTCTTCGTGATTATTTCAACATATATTTCAATATGTTAATTTCTCACATCTTGTACTTCATTTCATCCAATAGTATGAAATAATTTCTTAGAAGTTAGAGTTTTGATGAACCTATATATTTAATGTCTATTTGAATGATTTGAGTAAGGTTTGCTCTTTATAAATGCTTTACTTAAGGTTATATATTGTTTACATTACTATTTTATTGATCATGAATGGTGCTTGTGTGAGCTTCTTGGACTCTGAAAGGTAGCTAAAGAGGTAGAAAACTTGAGTAGATTTGGGTTTGGTTATCTTAGATAAGGTTTAATATCTTAGAGATACCATAGAATTTTTGAGGCATTCATATTCCACCTATGAAATCACATGAGACTTGAATTTCATTTGTGTTCATTAAACTAAGTAACTCTGACAGGTGGAACAACTTAATAAAATAGGAACAAGGACCAACAAACTGAAAGGATGAGGTTATTTTTGTTTCCATTTGCATTTCTACCGTAGCTAAACCTCTGTTGTAGTATTTGCTCAGAAGTCATTGTTGTAGCCCATTTGCAGCATTGATGTTGTAGCTAAATCTTTGATGTAACATTTGTATAGAAGTCATTGTTGCAACCCGTCTGCAGTATTAATGTTGTAGCTAAACCTTTGTTGTAGTATTTTCTCAGAAGTCATTGCTGCAATCCGTCTGCAGTATTGATCTTTTGACTTCTTGGACATTAGTACATAGGGGATTCTTAATTCTAACTCATTTTTTAATTCTTAATTATATCATTTGTATGATTGTTGTGATTATTTCTAAATTATTGTGATTAGATAATTTTAATTTATTTTATTTTATTTTCATGCAACCAATAAACTATTGATTTTATTAGGAATTTAAACCATYRCTTTTGAACCAAYAATCVTTRTGRRAYRATACTCTTATTCACTTTATATTATTTGTGGACTGTGTATACTTRTATAATTGAARCYTTATTACATAGYGATTTTATCTATCAAYRGGATTTAGCTGTTGGAAAGCTAACAACTCTTGAAAGCTAACATAATTTGCACCATGTATATATACTATGTAATTTATTGGATGTAATTAGACATGTAAAGGATGCTTGCATTGTATGTTCTTCTACCTTATGATGGAGATATTAGTTGTAATTACTTTTGTAAGTTGGAACTAAGCTTTATTGCATTGWATATACATGATCAACAGATGCTACCATTTCTTAGTAAATTGTAGTTTTTAGTTCATTCTCAATTTGTTTTCCAGAAAGATTATTACCTTATTGTATTGACATTTTTTTGCTTCAAAATTTCCCAATGCAATTTGATAYATAGTTATATGTCTATAAATTAACATCCAATAAATTAATACATTAGGTATTTCAAAATTCACTGAAATAGAAAACTTCTATTGTTATTTATATACATAATATTGCTAACCAGATACATTATATATATTTAATAAAGTGGAACTTGACGTCCATCATCCGGTATTTCTAAATATTTTTTGACCTCTTGATAATAGAAAATAAAATCAATAATGTACACACATTGAAGACATTAATAGAATTAAGTTATACTTAGAAAGTTAAGTAGATAAGAAGTGGTTTATATTCCTAAACTAAAGCTTTTAATCCCTTTTATTAATAGAATAATTCATATTTTTTATAAAATAAAATAAAATTTAATTAATTAAATAAATATTGTTTTACCAAATTACTACTTTATTAATTTAGCAACAACTCTTTCAATTAATAGAATTATATTATTCCAAAATTAGTATAGAGGTTTTATATTTGGCAACGGAGCCATGGAATTTTTCAACTATTTCAGACAAGACGAGAAAAAGTCGTTCMCCGGTATTCAGATTTGGGGTCAATATTCAAACAATACTATTCCCAGTCAAAGCCCAACTCTTATTCCCGGTCAATGCCAGTCAACCCGAACCAACTCTTAATATATTAATAGTTTTTTTTTTTGTGCATTAAAATATTGATACTTTAAGAATATAAAAACTTACTATTTTAATAGGTAAGTAGGTATAGAGACTACTAGTAATAATTTATAGTAACATATATCGTACTTTATATGCAATCGAATGAACATAATCTCTTGATTTCTATTACTTTGGAGTAAAACAATTTCAAATATTTGTAAAATATTAAATAAAATTAGTTAAAATATTCCTGTTTTAATTTTGGTATTGCAAACAAATTGAGTTCGAATTTTAATATTCGAGGTTGATTAAATAGATTAAGCAGGACTCCGACATGATCAATTTTTAAAATTATATATGTCTTTTCGGATCATTTGATAATCAAAATATTTGGAGCATCTTCTGTGATTGCAAAATGATGGAGTACCAAACTTTTGACAAATACTCAATTCAATTATATAATTTCTAAATATCTATTTCCAATGATAATTCAGTTAATTAAATCTAAATGTTACTCTTCAATCACCTGATATATGCATCGTGTATAGGAGAATAGAGGCCACTTCCTTTGAAAGTTATTGTCAAACTGGTCCACAGTTTGAAATGAATGATTCAAGCAGCTTTTGTTCTTTTTGATCCTCAAGTCAATTGTTCTTTTTGTTCGACACGTTGTTTCTCAACCCACTGGTAAAACGAAGAGTCTATAAATATAGCTACTACCCCAAGTGGATAAATCATCACTTGATCAAAAGAACTAGTAAGAATTTTCTATCTTTATCTCTCGAACACAAAACCCAAATCAAAACATTTCAATAAACTGCTAAAATTTAATGGCAAGTGTTGCATACTCGTCCTCTTGCTCATGGCTTCCATTTGCCATCAGAGTTCTGTTTCAGTCGTTTGAAAACCTGATTATGGGTTCAACAACTGATGATTCTTCAACTGTTCCAGTTTCTTACTCATGCAGAGCACCTCCTCGGAAACCTCCTGTTAGCAAAGGAGAACCAGGCAAAACTCATTAACAGATTCAAGCCTGTTTCAATGGCGGCAATGATAGTAGAGGTCGCCAWCGAGAAAAGCACTTTAGCCGTGGCCCGTGGGTTCCTCTGCTATTTTCCAAATGTATATCTGATGTCCAAAAAAATAATTCAATCAATTCTCAAATACAAGGGGTTAAGCGACTCAAGAAKGTTCCRTGTTTCCATGATTTTCATTGATCAGTTGATGATTCGATGGTTCTAACTTCTAAATGTAACGACCTTTCAAAATTCCAATTGATATATACGACTTAGTTTCATTTTCAGGAAAGATGCCGATCACTGAAATGAGGCAAACTTCATAAATTGCGATCGTTAATCCCAAGTCTATTAAGACTATAGCCAGAAAGAGTATAACAGATGCAGTTGTTTACAAATTTCTGAAAGCTTTGTCAACTGTTTCTTCTTCTGCTTTTTCCCCTCTCATCCGATATAGCAGTCGGGTCTCGAATCAAGAAATTTCATCAATGGCCACTGCTGCACAGCCTTCTTATTTTTATAGTATCAACTGGCCTTTAAATTGGTCAGTAATAGTTCAGGCTATCAATTGGCAATTTACTTCTGCAGAAAGAGTTTCTCCTCCCTCATTTGATGCCATGATAGCTCATGCTGGAGTAGTTGTTGAGAGAATATAAAATTCATCCACTGAAAGTAAATCCCAATATTAAAACTCTCGTACCCCATGACCTTGGAACAAGTTCGGAGAGATTTATAAGTAAATCTCAGAATAATATAAAAGAGGGATACCTTTACTTAGACGCAACATATGATGTTAAAAATGCCTTAGACGATCGAGGCTAGCTCAAATAGCTAGCATGCTGGGATAGTGGCATGCTGGACTGCATGAATTGGCCATCGGTTACTTTGATTGCAGTTGGTCATATTTCAACACAATGAGATATGAGTTTTGACTAATTAGTTATCTGTGAGGCTGTCAGATCCATAGTTCATCTCTTATTAAAGAATGGGTTRAGTTAACAAAAGAAAGCTATTAACAAAATATGCATATAGGTGTAAGCTCTGGAGAACAAATCGTAAAATGATGAAATTAATGTATAGATTATGAATACGGCTAACAAGTGGAATAAGCTAAAAATCTATTGATGAAATGGATAGCAACTTAACTAACTTAAACAAGCTAATATAACATCCAATCTCTAATTCAAAACAAGCGTAAATATTCGTAAACTAGCTAAAAGCTAAGAAAGCTGCATAAAATCTATTCTAAACAAGCTTTGAATTTATAAAAATAGGATGCATTAAGTTGAAAACTTGTTCAATTGATGAAGATGAAGTTTTGACTTGATTGATTTTATATAGATTGATCCGGGGTTTCTTATCTCTTGTTTTCTTCCTCTTATACCAAGAAGAGACAAATCTTATTGATCGTGTACGAAGTATTCTGAGGCCATTTGCCCACTTTTTTGTGGTACTTCTCATTGTCGGCTCACATCCTGAAAATAAGCAAGGCAAATAAGTAATGGCTTGAATTTCGTTAGAGGGTAGACCTCATTTTCTTAACTTGACCCATCGACTAATTAATTTGGTTGACTCACTGTGCATTGGTATACAAGAATCTAGATATTCTGGTCAAGCTTCTATTGATAGAGGATCTCATCAATTAATGTTGGTCCCTGTTCAGCCGATGGCATTGTCGAGCCTCTCAAAATCTACCAATAATCTGTAGATGCCCTTGTTAGCCTTCTTCACTATGCAACCGTTTTGGTTGGCTAAATTTAGGTGTCAAAATTAATAATTAAGAAAAACTAGAATTGCTTGAAGTCATTGAATATCATCCAAAATTCATGATTTTCATTAATCAATTAAGGTAAAAAAGAAAGATAAAATCCAAGAAAGTGATTTGATTGATAAAGAAATTTGCAGGGCCAATAGAGGGGTCAGAAATGATCAAGAATCATAACCTTTCATGTTAACGATTGAGTATCTAATTACAAACTCTGTCAACAATTTAATGGTATTTAGGTCTTTTTTTAAAAATTTATTTTTATGCCAAAATTGTCTTTAAAAAAAYACCCTTTAATAAATAGATTATTTCAAAAACTCGTTGTAATCGTTGGTCATCGACGGGGCATGAGGACCATAACCTCCCCTCTCCTCAAACGTTGCCACTGTCCCTTCTTCATACCACCCTGCCTTACCATTTTCTTTGTACCCTAGCCACCCTCTAACCCACTAAACCCAGGCCACCATAGTCCTGCGCGTTTTCCCAACTTCCACTGCTACTTCCCTCTCTCCCATCTCGATCCACTCCCTTGCTTGCCATCCTCGCCGTGCACGTCGMTTCTATACCACCCGTTCTGCGCACTGCCGCCCCTAATCTCCTCTTTTACAATTTTTTCTTCATCCTTCATGTTCCCCATCTCTTCGCTTCTTCAACGAGATGGTTAAAACGAAAAAAGAAAAAACAATGGACTATAGGAGAGTGAGTGAGCAGATGAAAAAACGAGATGAACCTCATGGAGGGAGATAGAGTGAGCAGCTGCAAGAGGGAGAGAGAGTAAGGTGTGGAAATGGCCAAGGCCATGTCGGCAAATAAACAAATGGAAGCTATGGTTTGTTATTAGGCCATTGATCATAAAAAATGAAAGATAAGTTTGCCGATCGGCAATGACCCCTGAATAGATCGATGAGGGTTTTTGGAATTAAACCTTAAGAATATGATGGTTAGAATTTTCTTTGAGGGGCACTTGAGATAGTTTACATATCATTCAAATAATATGGGTGAGTTCTGTTAATTGATACTCAATCTTCAGAATTAAAGGGTTATGGTCCTCAATTGATAATGTCCCAAGACTACAAGAGGTTTTCGAGAATAAACTTAAAAAGGAGGGGACCCGGGGGGGGGGGGGTGGTACAAAAATGTTTCTGTAGAGAAAGAAAGAGGATTAAAGGATGAAAAAATGATAATTAAAATTATAGAGCTTAACTAATTGGAGGTAAAAAGAAGAAGGAAGATCAAAAGGGAATAAACCAAAAGACTAGGAAATGAAACAAAAGATTACTATCCTAGATTAAGGATTTGAAAAAGGAAAAAAAGAAAGATCAGATCAACAATGACTTGAGTGTCTAGACAAATGTTTTAGTTATGTGTACGCTGGACATACCAAAGTAAGAAAGTGAGGTTCAATCGTGAGGACAATGAAGAGGATTGTGTGCACATTAATGAGGCTGATCTTATAGAGGGTTTAATTTAAGAAACCCCCTTGTCTTGGGTCATTAATGATTGAGGATCATAACCTTTCATATTAACAATTGAGTACCTTATGACAAACTCAAATTTTTTCAAAATTTTACTTTTTATATCGAATTTGTCTTTACAAGAGTACCCTTAAATTAATAGGTTGTTTTGAAAACTCATTGTAATCTTGCGTCCCCGATGTGCGATTCATGAGGACCATAACCCTAATCTTCTCAAATAAAAGAACTCCATCTTCTTTAACCACCATTGCATCACTGTCTCTCTCCTCCTCTAGCCCGGCCACTATCGTACTGCTTTCCCCCCTCTTCCCCTCTCCTTGAACGTTGCCACCGTCCCTTCTCCATAGACCCTGCCTTACCATTTTCTTCATACCCTAACCACCACCTAACCCACCAGACCCTAGCCACCATAGTCCTATCTGTCTTCTCAACTTCCACTGTTGCTTCCCTCTCTCTCCGTCTCAAGCCACAACCTTGCTTGTTGTCCTCACCATGCGTCTTGCTTCTATACAACCTAATAGCTTCCCTGCTTCTCCTCCTTCGCAACTTCTTTCTTCTTCATTCTTCATCTTCCCCACATCTTATCTTCTTCAACAAGATGGGGAGAAAAAATGACGTCGGAAGAGAGAGCACATGAAGAAAAGAGAGGAGACAGAGTGAGCAGCTCCAAGAAACAAAGAGAGTGAGCAGCTGCAAAAGGGAGAGAGAGTAAGCAGCGGCAGTCGGCACAGCGACAACTACAAATAATGAAATGCAAGCTAGGGTTCGTAATTAGGCAATTGATCACAAAAAATTGAAAGACAATTAAGGCAACCAATTGGCAATGACGACCCTTGACAAGATGAGGGGTTTTGGAATTAATCCTTGACAGTATGATGGCTAAGAGTTTTGATTGAGGGGCACTTGRGATAGTTTTCAATGGTTCAAATAATTTGGATGGATTCTATTAATTGATGCCCAATTGTCAAAATTAAAGGGTTGTAGGCTTTAATCGTTAATAACCCAAGACTACAAGGGGTTTTCGAGATTAACCATAAAATGGGAGGAGAAACAGAAATGTATACGTAGAGAAAGGAGGAAAGGAATGATGAAAAATATAATTAAAATCATAGAGCTTAATTAATTGTAGGTAAAAGAACAAGAAAGATCAAAACAGAATAAACCAAACTCTAATGTTCATATTACTATACTAGATTAAGGATTTGAAATAAGAGATTAGATTTTGATTATATATTTAAACTACAATATAGACAAATCAAATAGATTAAAGAGTTTTAACTCAATTATAAAATTCAAAACTACGAAAAAATAGCATATGGGAATAATGAAAAGCATATAAAATCAACGCGCTCATGCCCATTGTTGCACTATGAAAACCAATACCACATAACGATTCACCAGCACTACAACTAAACACCAAACCACAACTTGAGGAAGAATACACAGTTCTCATATTGTCTCTCTCTCTTTCTTTCTTTTGCTCTGATCTCCTCAGCTAGAAATAACTCTCGATTACATGTATTCATTAATGGCTACTGCTGCACACTCTTCTTCTACACCTGGGTTTTCATTTGCCATCGGAAGTCAGCATGAGACAAATACAGATAATAGATCCAGTACTAAGACCTGCTCGTCCTGAAGAGATGCTTTCCTTTTCCTTGTTTAATCCCAGCTTGAGAGCTCGTCACAGAGTGGTTGTCGTCAGTAGAGCAGCTCCCACAAAGGGCCCGATCAATAAAGGGAAACGAGGCCAAACTAACAATACTAAATCCTGGTACATATATACACACTTTTAAGTGCAGTTCCCGAATAAAAAATGTGATCCGGAGGTTGTTAACATGCAAAGACAGAGAGAGAATTATTAGAGATTCTTGAAGGAATATAGTTCTTTGAATTTTTACTTGTTTGCTCACAARAAGTCATGTATACTAATAAGTAGAATATATATATTTTTTTTCAGCTGCCATTAATTTTGCGGACTTGACTCCGTTTGCATCTGTTAACCTTTGTTTCTTTGACACAAACTGATGACAACTATTTTCACTCTAGTTCCTTTTTTGAGTTATTTATTTTGGGTCCAACTATCAAATGACCTAGGACACTCCTCGATGACGAATAACTGGGAGGGAAGTAGGACGTTGAAGTATACGTTTGAATCTTTCGAACTCCATTTCATGCTAGTATCTAATTTTAAATCTTATAACATTGCATGTCCCTGTCAGATCGATCCCCTGTCTCCAGTGATCTTTTTTTTTTTCCCTTTTTTTTTGGGAGTAAATAATTAAGAAATACTAATTTCCAGAGAAATTCATCATATAGGGGCAATCATCTGGTATTCTCTATGTACCAATAGAGAACCCATTTCCAATCTTCCATTGAAGGCCAATGGAGTGGATAATGCTCTTCAAATGAGCCACTGAATCTGTGCCTTCATCTTAGTCGCATGCAACACTGATTCTATTTTGACATTACATATGACCAGAGAAGGGAGAACAGTTTAGTTTGATTAGTCAATAGTAATTAATGTTTGATCTTGTCAACAAGATGAGATTATTTGGACACAAGATTAAAGATTATGAGGTTGAAAAGGTCTTTCAAACCATATCGATGAAGTATGATCATATGATTGCTTCAAATAATTGAATTTCATGATATTGAGTTGCTGTCAATTGCAGAACTAAAAGTATGGTAGAAAGCCATATTGAAAGGATTGAAGCAACGTCAAAGCCATTAGCAGAAGAGGCTTTGACGAGTCAAGTCAAGCTTAACACGACTGGCTCTATCTAATCAGAGAGGAGAGGGATTTGGTAGAGGTCGTGGAAGAGGAAGAGGAGGATCTAGAGGATGATGATGTGGTAAGTCAAATCAAGGAAGAGATAGAGTCAATACCAAGCAAGATAAGTTTCCATTTCATTCTTATAATTGTGGCAAGCATGGGTAGAAGATTGCAGATTGCTGTAATGAAGAAACGATCAAGACAACCGAGCAAACGTTGCTGAGAATTCTGGTAAGCATTCTAATGAATTTGAAACTTTGCTCTTGGCTACTAATATATTGCTTAAAGATGAGAATATATGATTTTTGGATACTGGATGTAGTAAACATATGTGGGAGAAAAGAATTATTTTTAKAATTAGATGAATCGGTCCGGTCTCAGGTTCCTTTTGGCAATAAGATGAAAGTGCCAATTTTGAAAAAAAGGTAAAATCTTAAGTCAATTGAAGGGTGGCATGCACAATTTTACATCCGATGATTTTTTTGTTCTTGAACTTCATTAAAATTTGTTGGGTGTGGAGCAATTGCCAGAAAGGGGTATGAGATGAGAATTACCCATGAGTGTTGTAACATAATAATGCCAAAGAAAAATTTATAGAAAAAGTAAATTTATGTAAAAAGCGACCATTTCCTTTGAAACTCCAACATGCACTTTTTTCTTACTTGAATTATGAGATTCCTGATGATAATTGGTTATGGCATATGTTGTTTGGACATTTTCATTTCTCAGGGTTAAATTGTCTTGCAAGGGAGAAGCTTGTTTCTGATTTGCCTGTTGATAAGATTCCTGACCATGTTTGTGAGATTTGTGTTTGGGAAGAAGCATAGAGAATCTTTTGTTAGGAATTAAATCGAAATGTTGAAAGCTTGAAATAAAATAGTAGAAAAATACACGCCTAAAAAAGAATAATCACATCAAGACAATATTTACGTGGTTTGGTAATTTGCCTACGTTCATGGAGTTGAAGGAATTTCACTAAGATCAAGGAGTAGAAAGGTCCCATATACAATGTTTTAATTCCCCTTTATAAGGAGTCTTAACTTAGCAAGTAAAAAATACACCCATTAGTAAGGCTTTAAAAAACCCTAATCCTATTTTATCAAGGACTCCTAGATTTATTTTTTCTTAACATTTGTCCATATTATATGTCCACGTAGTAAGTTACGTGCGCTTTTGTTTTAGCACAACAACTTTCTTATTTTCTTGGTGTATCCTATATGCCCATGTGCTATCTTAACAATGCTTCTGATTTTACAATAAAAACTTCTTATATTTGGACGAACATAACTAGGCTCTCAAATTATCTCTCTTTCTCTCTTTCTTTTGCACTGATCTCCACTGCTAGAATTAACTCTCAAGTGAAGGTATTCATTAATGGCTTACTGCTGCACACTTTCCTTCTACACCAGGGTTTTCATTTGCCGTYGGAAGTCAGCTTGAGACCTTGGCAATAGAGATAATAGATCCAGTACTAAGACATATTCGTTCTGCAGAAACGCTTTCCTTTTCCTTGTTTAATCCCCATTCGAGAGCTTCTAACCGAGCGGTTGTCATCAGTAGAGCAGCTTCCATAAAAGGCCCGATAAATAAAGGGAAACCAGGCAAAACTAACAGTACTRAATCCTGATACATATATATACACTTCAAATAGAGTTCCCGAATCAAAAATGTGACCCGGAGGTTATTAACTTGCAAAGACAAAGAGAGAATTATTAGAGATTCTTGGAGGAATATAGTTCTTTCAAATTTTCCTTGTTTGCTGCACAAGAAGTCATGTATAGTAATAAAATAGTTTCGAACTATTTTTATTTTATTCTCAGCTGCCATTAATTTTGTAGTCTCTCTTGCATCTGTTAACTTGGATTATTGCCAGAGAAATTCATGTTATAGGGTTAACCGTTTGGTATTCGCTATATACCAATAGCTAACCCATTTCCAATCCTCCATCAAAGGCCAATGGAGAGGAGATTGTGCTCTTCAACCATATAAGTATTACGGGCAACTCCCCAATGATGCATTCGTTAAGGAGTGAGCAAGGAAATGCTTAGCTTTAAGTAATTACTTAATTGACCAACTTAGAAGAACGAAATTGTAGAATAAGTCAATACATAGCAAGTAAAGTGAAATTAGTTAAACCGTA
This sequence comes from Rhazya stricta, assembly GCA_001752375.1. Lineage (NCBI taxonomy): Eukaryota > Viridiplantae > Streptophyta > Magnoliopsida > Gentianales > Apocynaceae > Rhazya > Rhazya stricta. Next base: position 833,777 of record MEJB01000094.1, read on the forward strand.
ACCCACCTTCAAGTTTTGGCAGACAAATAAAGTCATGGCTAAACCACCAGAATTTGATCACCCTTCTATCATCTGCAGTCTAAACCCTTGGCAGGGTCTCCTGAAAAGAAAATGCAACTTCAATCAGCATCTCCGGTTAAATTTCTCCGGAAAAACTGAAAACGCTAGGTTGCCTAGCGTTATGACTTGAAAAAAATGTTATGTCATTTAGCGTCCCCGCTCCCGAGACACACCACACAAGCACCATAAAAAAGTAA
>MEJB01000094.1:840864-858577 GCA_001752375.1 Rhazya stricta
GGAGGGTCTGGAATTTGATGATTATATCATTGTATGGGATTGCTTGCTAGCTTTAACAACAAGACGAAGATCTTTCGATTTTTTGTGTATTGGTAGATGAGATTCACAACAAGGCAACACAAAATGACTGTAAATTGGGTTTTCTTCATGTTAAACGTCAGGCTAATATCTTCTTGCAATTCATGGCTGTAATTCATTCAATGACGGACAATGGATTGCCTCAGAGCTGATGAGGGTTCTCCTATAACTGCTCATGATTGTTTGGTCGGTATCTCTTTTATAAAATAGTTATGTCAAACCTAATACAAAGACAAAACAATMACGACTCTCGTTGATTTGGGAATTAAGACAAAACATGGACTTTTGTCTTCGGTCAGCAGAYACCTTTTGAAAGAGTCATTCAATCAACGTGCTATTCTCTGTTTTTGCACTATAAAAACCAATACCACATAAAGATTCACCAGTACTACAACTAAACACCAAACCACAACTTGAGGAAGAAGACAAGCTCTCAAATTGTCTCTCTTTYTTTTGCTCTGATCTCATTAGCTAGAAATAACTCTTGATTGAAGGTATTCATTAATGGTTACTGCTGCACACTCTTCTTCTGCACCAGGGGTTTCATTTGCCATGGGAAGTCAGCTTGAGACCTCGGCAATACAGATAATAGATCCAGTACTAAGACATGTTCGTTCTGCAGAAAGGCTTTCCTTTTCCTTGTTTAATCCCAGCTTGAGAGCACGTGACGGATTGGTTGTCGTCAGTAGAGCAGCTCCCATAAAGGGATCGATCAATAAAGGGCAACCAGGCCAAACTAACAGTACTAAATCCTGATACACACTTCAAGTGCAGTTCCCGAATCAAAAATGTGATTCGGGAGGTTGTTAAYTMGCAAAGACAAACACAGAATTATTAGAGTTTCTTGAAGGAATATAGTRGTTCCAATTTTTACTTGTTTASTGCACCCGAAGTCATTTATACTAATAAAATAGTTTCGAACTATTTTTATTTTATTTTCAGCTGCCATTAATTTTATAGTCTTTTCTTGCACTGTTAATTTGGGATATTGCCAGAAAAATTCATGTTATAGGGGTAACCACTTGGTATTCTCTATATGCCAATACGTAACCCATTTCCAATCCTCCGTCGGAGGCCAATGGAGGGGAGATTTGTGTTCTTCAAGTGAGCTACACCACATAAGTATTATGGGCAAGGCCCCAACTGTGCATCCATTAAGGAGTGAGCAAGGAAATGCTTAGGTTTAAGTACTTAATTAATTGACCACCTAAGAAGAACGAAATTGTAAGATAAGTCAATACTTTGCAAGTAAAGTGAGATTAGTTAAACCCTAACCCACCTTCAAGTTTTGGTCTACAAATATGCTTTCCAAGCTATTTTCCTTTTTATCATCATGGCTAACCACTAGAATTTTATCATCCTTTCATCATCTGCAATCTATACCTCTGGCAGCGTCTCCTGAAACGAAGACGCGACTTTAGTCAGCATCTTTCATTAAATTTTTTATAAAAAATTAAAAATGTTAGGTTGCCAAGTATTATGATTTGACGAAAATATTATGTCATTCAGCTTCCTTACTCATGTGATACACCTCATATAGAGGACACTCGGCAATCCCTGCGTGCAGAATGTAAAATCGACTCTCAAAGAAAGTCGAACTTGCGAAATTGAAGGTCTAACATATAAATAAAATGATCTTTTTTCCTTTAGAATTCGCCACTCATCATCTCTCAAAGGACATTTTCGCTCTGTTTAGCATATAAACAAGGGATCTTTCAACAACTTGTTCTTATGTATTCTAGTTTGATTTGTTAATTCAAATTTTCTTTTACGAAAAGAAGAGATATATTTGACTGACGCGGTGATATGGTCAGTAAGACCGTTTTCTTCCGAATCAAACTGTGTGGACTTGCATCCATATATTATATTGACCAAATTATGTATATTTTTTCCCCCACATGCTGCAGGTTTATTATTAAACTTATTGAACTCCATTTACACATATATAAATATATACTCAGAGTTGAGAATGAATGGTTCAAAGCAATTGCAATTCATTTTCTCCTTCCCCCACTGCTTTCAAGAGTTCCACATTCCATACCCAGACCGAAGCTGTATCTTGGGATAAATGCCTTCGCTTTCTGGCCTTCGTTTTGTATCTCCCATCAGAAATCTGTTTCAATGCTTTGGTTATGAATCACATAAGCCCTACTACGAGAAACGTCTGACGGATGAAGAATTTGGTTTCAGAAGAAGACRAGCTAGTACCATTGAGGCCTCTCTGAGGAGCACTACTCTGGCATTTCGCAGTCGTGGTACCAGTACAATGAAACTTCCTGTGAAAGGACGTATCAATGTAGGGGATCCGGGCAAAACGCATATCTTCCTCAAAAATAATCTCATCGTCAGTTCTTATTCGACTAGCGCCTAGCAAAGTAGCAATCATCAAGGATAAGAAAAACGCAATTGATGCATAATTACGATAACTTCAATTAGGCAAATATCCTATGTATCAATTGTAGTAATTGATCCACTGGAAGTCTGCTTGAAACATTGGAAAAACGGAGAACTGATCCGGTAAGACATGTTCCACTCCTATTTTTTTTTTTTTTCTTTTAGTTTATTGTGATTATGAACAAGTTTCCTACCTTGTGAATTTAGATTTAAATCTTCCTTTTAATCTGCCTATATATCATACAATTATATATATTCATAAACAAGGAAAGCTATTCCTACCCCAACTTGCCAAGGATGTGGCCAGTCTATTGAGACAACGCTCCACGTCGTAAGGGACTCTCCCAAAGTACAGAAGGTCTGGCACTGTTTGGTTCCCCTCCCGATAGCGCCTTCATTCTGGCAACCCATCACCCTTTGATTGAGTAAAGCTGAATCTCCCACAGACACAATCAAATGCAAATGGTTCCGGTATTGGAACTATGTAATTCGTTAAGCCGTCCATTCCGTTCGGACCTATCGAAATTCTTATATTCAGGGAAGACCACCAACAACAACCCACCACTTTATTTGGTCGACAAAATTGTGGAAAGTTTGGGAAACACTGAATGCATGGCKGAACTAAGTTCATACCAAAACCTATAGTCAAAATTCTCATTACTATAGCCAATGAAAAAACATACTCTACACTTTGCGTTACGTTTTCTACCAATATCAGAATTAATAAGAACATAGGAACACATCCAAAAACTTCCAAGTGTGAAAATTATACCTTTTTAGCACTCCAAACCTCCTCAGAAAGTCTGAACCCTATAGGAACTGATAGCCCTCGGTTTATTTGCTAAGCTGCAGTGCTAATAGATCAGCCCAAAAAGTTTTTAGTAGTCCAGCATGCAACCTCATACTTCTAGCATGCTCATTACAAGTTCTGTTCATGCTCTCAGCCACACCAATCTGCTTTGGTGTCCCGAGAATGGTCTTCTTTATCCTAATTCCCTAAGCTGCAAAATGCTTACTGATCCCTCAATCTATGTACTCTCCTCCATTGTTTGACCTCAACCATGGCCTTCCACTTCACACATGTCAAATCAATAAGCTTCAAGTCTGATAGTTTTCCATTTGAAAACAACATCTTCATCACTTTCTCACTTATGTAGCCAAGTCTATGGTGCCACAGACTTGTATTAGTACTTGCATCAACAATTGCAATTGTGTCTCTTGAACTTCAGGTCATATATAGAGTACCGATCTTCTTTCTACCAGCCAATACGGTAGCTCCCTTTGTAACCTTCCAAGTACCCCAACAAATATTACTATATGTCCTTCGTCATCAAAATTTTCAAATTCCTCATCAGATAAGCAATATGTCAAACCTTCTCCAATGACCAAATAGATGCATTGGGCAATAATATCTGGGCTTCTCCATGCCTATAACATTTAAGGCTGAACCATCAGCTAAATATACCTTACTAAAATCACTGCAATATAATTTTGTATGATTTCTCGGTGTTGAGTGGTATGAAATGAATCTTCTGAGTCCAAAATTCAATCATCAAGCTGACTGGCTACTGCAAAAAGTAATGCATCATGTACATCTTCTGTCACAGTACGAGCAGAATCATCTTCATCCTTCTTGTTAGGGTTTCTACATTGGTACCCAAAGCGACCTGGATACCCACAAGTATTAGCATAATCATCTTTAATCTTCTTCTTAGGGTTTCTGCATTGGTACCCAAAGTGACCTGGATTTCCACAATTCCATCACTTTCAATACAAAAGTACAGCTTATCAGCGATTGATGGCAACTTATTACAATTTGGATAGTCGAAGAGAAATTAGTRACCCATTACGCTGTGGTTGCTAATCAAGTGCTAAAAGAGGCAAAAATATAATTGTTAATCCAAGAAAATAATAATTAATTAGAGACCAATTATTTAAAATTTTAATTAATTTTTATTTTTTTGATTAATAATTATATTTTTTCCTCATTTAGCAATGGATTAACACAGGCGGTAGCTAATTAGCCACTATTGCATAATCTGACTTTTTCTTGTATTCTTTTCTTGTTGGCCGAATGTAGATTTACTTATGTTCCTATTAAAATTTTTCAATTTTGATCTACCCTGATTTGAATTCTGTTGTTACCTCTACCTCTTGTCTCAAGGTTTATGACAGAACCAAATTCTGAGGTCTCACCTTAATTGCTTCTGTGAACCTTTTCCTTTCCTATGAAATTGCTTATTGCCATCCTYGTTCCTTCCCAACTATTTGATAAAGAAGCCAAGATGATTAGAACACAAATCTCATTATCAAATTTAGTTCCTATCGGCTACAATTGATTTGTGATGGTACTAAATACATTCAAATGCGTTTTCTGCCATCTTTAGATTGAACAGTTTATTCATCAAATGCACCTTGTTATTTGTATATAGTTTTAAATATATACCAGACAAAACCTTTTATAAATCAGCTATGGTCTTCTCCTTTACAACATTTTGTGCAACAAATCTGGTCAGAGTTCACCTGATAACTCTCGGTACCTGCCTATCAAGAAAAGCCCATTCCTTAGCCTTCATATCGTCAGGTTTTGTCCCCAAAAGAGGCAGATGTATTTTCTTCGCATAGAGATAATCTTCAATCTATATCCTCCAATATGCGTAGCCTATGCCATCAAACTTATCTATATCAAACTCCAACGTATTTAAAGCTTCCTCTACCATTGATCTCACTCAAACCTAATCCTAGGCTCTGATACCAGTTGTTAGGAAATACACAAACTTATTTTAACAAGGAAATACACATATTATGAAGGTTCTAAAAAATCTAATCCTACTTCAACAAAGAGTCCTCAAATTTATTTTTGCCCTAATATTCGTCCATGTCATATGCCCACGTGGTAAGTTACCTGCACTTCTAGTTTAGCACAATAATTATGTATACCTATGTACACCTTTTAAATCTTTTTTATAAAGTAATTATGTTAAACCTAATATAAAGACAAAACTCTCGTTGATTTGGGAAATGAGACAAAACATGGGCTTGAGTCTTCGGTCAGCAGATTCCATTCGAAAGAACTATTCAATCAACGCGCTATTGTCTGTTGYTGCACTATAAAAACAAAGGTCACATAACGATTCACCAGTACTACAACTAAACACCAAACCACAACTCGAGGAAGATGACACAGCTCTCAAATTATCTCTCTTTCTCTCTTTCTTTTGCGCTGATCTCCTCGGCTCGAAATAACTGTCGAGTGAAAGTATTTATTAATGGCTACTGCTGCACACTCTGCTTCTACACCAGGATTTCATTTGCTGTCGGAATTCAGCTTGAGACCTAGGTAATACAGATAGTAGATCCAGTACTAAGACATGTTCGTTCTGCAGAAAGGCTCTCCTTTTCCTTGTTTAATCCCAGCTTGAGAGCTCGTGACGGAGTGGTTGTCGTCAGTAGAGCAGCTCCCATAAAGGGCCTTATCAATAAAGGGAAACCAGGCAAAACTAACAGTATTAAATTCTGATACAAATATACACACTTCAAGAATGTGATTCGGAGGTTGTTAACTAGCAAAGACAAAGAGAGAATTATTAGGGTTTCTTGAAGGACTATAGTGGCTGGAATTTTTACTTGTTTGCTGCACCCGAAGTCATGTATACTAATTAAATGGTTTCGAACTATTTTTAATTTATTTCAGCCGCCATTAATTTTGTAGTCTCCCCTTGCATCTGTTAATTTGGGTTATTGCCAGAGAAATTCATTTATTTGGGTCATTGCAGTCTCCTCCTGCACCTGCCGTTTGGTATTCTCTATATACCAATACGTAACCCATTTCCAATCCTCCATCGGAGGCCAATGCAGGGGAGATTTGTGTTCTTCAAGTGAGCTACACCATAAAAGTATTCTGGACAAGGCCCCAACTGTGCATCCATTAAGGAGTGAGTAAGGAAATGCTTAGCTTTAGGTAATTACTTAATTGACCACCTAAGAAGAACGAAATTGTACGATAAGTCAATACTTGCAAGTAAAGTGAGATTAATTAAACTCTAATCCACCTTCAGCTTTTGGCTGACAAATAACGTCCCATGCTTTCCGAGCTATTATCCTTTTATCATCATGGCTAATCCACCAGAATTTGATATCCTTTTATTAGCTGCAATCTAAATCCTTGGCAGTATCTTCCGATAAGAAAATGCTACTTCAGTCAGCATCCTCTAGTAATGTTTTTGTGAAAAATTGGAACAATAGATTACCTCGTTTTATGATTCGAAAAAAAATGTTGTCATTTAGCATCTTTGCTTCTGTGACACAATCCACAAGCACCATCGGAGAGGTAAAGTACATTAGGAAGTTTGTACAGAATGTAGAATCAACTTTTATTTAAAAGTTAAATTCGTGAATTGAAGATTCAATAGACTCGTTTTCCTTTAGCCTTGAAATTCCACCCTATTCCAAGGTTTCACTCTTTTTAAGATATAAACTAAAGAATCTTTTAACAGCGTTTGATTTGTTTATTCGAATTTTCTTTTACTAAAAGAAGAGATACAGTTGACTGACACGGTGATGTGGTCAGTAAGACCATTTGACTTCCGAGTCAAAATATGTGGACTTGCATCAACACATTATGCTGACCAAATCATGTATATTTTTTCCCCCACATGCAGTAGGTGTATTATTAAATTTATTGAACTCCATTTACACAGATATAGATATATACCCAGACTTGAGAAGGAATCGTTCAGAGCAATTGCAATTCATTTTCNACACGGTGATGTGCTCAGTAAGACCATTTGACTTCCGAGTCAAAATATGTGGACTTGCATCTACATATTATACTGACCAAATCATGTATATTTTTTCCCCCACATGCAGTAGGTGTATTATTAAATTTATTGAACTCCATTTACACAGATATAAATATATACCCAGACTTGAGAAGGAATCGTTCAGAGCAATTGCAATTCATTTTCTCTTTCCCCCACTGCTTTCGAGGTTTCCACATCCCATACCCAGACCGAGGCTGTATCTTGGATAAATGCCTTCGCTTTCTGGCCCTCGTTTTGTATCTCCCATCAGCAATATGCTTCAGTGCTTTGGTTATGATTCAGGTAAGCTCTCCTCCGAGAAACGTCCAAGGACGGATGAAGAAGTTGGTGTCGGAAGAAGACGAGGCATTACCATTAAGGCCTATCTGAAGAGCACTACTCTGTCATTTCGCAGTCGTGGTGTCAATACAATGAAACTTCCTCTGAAAGGACGTATCAGTAAAGGGGATCCGGGCAAAACTAATGGTCGTCCTCCTCGAATAAAAACTTATCATCAGTCTGATTCGATTAGTGCCTAGCAAAATACCAATCATCAAGGATAAGAAAAAGGCAATTGATGCATAATTATGATGACTTCAATTGGGCAAATATTCTATGTATCAATTGTAGGAATTGATCCCCTGGAAGTCTGCTTGAAACTTTGGAAAAACATAGAAGTGATCCAGTAAGACATGTTCCACTCCTATATTTTATCTCTTTTAGTTTATTGTGATTATGAACAAGTTTCCTACTTTGTGATTTTATATTTAAATCTTCCTTGTAATCTGCCTATGTATCATACAATTATATATATTCATAAACAGGGAATGGTATTCCTATCCCAACTTGCCAACGATGTGGCCAGTCTATTTAGACAACGCTGCACGTTGTAAGGGACTCTCCCAAAGTACAGCAGGTCTGGCACTCTTTGGTTCCCCCTCCGATAGCTCCTTCATTCTGGCAACCCATCAACCTTTGATTGGGTAAAGCTGAATCTCCCACAGACAGAATCAAATGCAAACGGTCTCCGGTATTGGAATTATGTAATGCAAAAGGTTTCTGGTATTGAAACTATGTATTTCGTCAAGCCGTCCATTCAGTTAGGATCGATCGAAATTCTTAACTATTCAGCCAACCCAATCTGCTGCAGTGTCTTCTCCATCCTAATTCACTATCATGCTTCTGACCAGTCTTAGAATCACTACCACACTTTTGGTATATTTTATAATTACTGACTAATATATCAACAAGTTGTCCTGTTCAAACTTTCATTCGGATGGGAACTGTTATTGCTGATACAAGTGATTTAGTAATTTGTATTGGATTACTAAAGCAGTAGTTATTGAATGTGATTTTGTATAAATGAATAATCTTTTGAACTTCCAATTCGCTTGCTTGTAATCAAAAGTCAATTTCAAAGGAGAAAATTTATGATAACCATTTGACCCTATACATGCTAGCATCGCCAAGCATTGTAGGGAGTTTTGTTCTCATTAGAAATGGTCTAACAATCATTTGCAACTATTTAATAAAATATTCAGCTAAACCATTTTGTGTATGAAAATGAGCTACAATTTGTTCAACAATAATCTCAATTTACATGAAATAAGGTAAAGAAAAAGGATAATACCCGCATTATCCGAAGATCCCCACAAACATTTGAAGGAATTTCATGTTGTTTGTTTGACTATGCGCCTCAAGGATTGACAAAGGATTAGATTAGGCTTTTGTCCTTTCCCTTCTCCTTAGCTGATGAAGCTAAGGATTGGTTATACTACTTAGCATCAGGTCCAATAATTAGTTGGGAAGAATTAAGAAAATAATTTTTAGAGAAATANGGACGTATCAGTGAAGGGGATCCGGGCAAAACGCATAACTTCCTCAAAAATAATCTCATCATCAGTTCTTATTAAACTAGTGCCTAGCAAAATAGCAAGCATGAAGGATAAGAAAAACGCAATTGATGCATAATTGCGATAACTTCAATTAGGCAAATATCCTATGTGTCAATTGTAGCAATTGATCCACTGGAAGTCTGCTTGAAACATCGGAAAAACGGAGAACTGATCCAGTAAGACATGTTCCACTCCTGTATTTTATTTCGTTTAGTTTATTTTGATTATAAACAAGTTTCCTACCTTGTGATTTTAGTAAATTTTCCTTGTAATCTGCCTATATATCATACAATTATATATATTCATAAACAAGGAAAGCTTCTTATCTCAAACATGACTGGAAATGCTCAAAAATTCGGTACAAGGCAAGATGTGCTAAGGAAGGTAAATGAGGTATATTAGCCGCCCCAGATCAAGATATTCTCTCTCTCTCTCTCTCTCTCCCCCCCTCTCTCTCCCTCTCGGACACAAATCCAAATCAAGATATTCCAAGAAACTGCTAAAATTTAATGGCAAGTGTCCCATACTCATCCTCTTCTTCATGGCTTCCATTCTCCGTCAGAGTTCTGTTTCAGTCCTTTGAAAACCTGATTATGGGTTCAGCAATTGATGATTCTTCAACTGTTACTGTTTCTTACTCATGCAGAGCACCTCCGCCGAAACGTCCTACTAAGGAAGGAGAACCAAGCAAAACGCATTAACAGATGTATTCGTGCTGCAATGGCAGCGCGATGTTGGAGGTGTCCAACGGGAAAAGCACTTGAGCCGTGGGTTCTTCTGTTATCTTCCAAATGTATATCTGATTTTGGCCAGAATTTAATTTAAGGGATTATAGATTCTTGAGGTTTGTTTTATTTCGAGGGTTTGTTTTTTAGTGTTTGTAGAAAAGTAATGATAATTCTATCAATTCCCAAATCCAAGAAATGTGGGATTCAAGAATGTTCCATGTTTCAATGATTGTCGTTGAGCAGTTGATGATTGTGATGGTTCCAAATGTAGTAAATATAAATTGCAATTGTGAATGTCAATTCTGTTAAGACTATACCCAGAAAGAGTATAACAGTTGCAGTTATTTACAAACTTCAGAAGAACAATGCTATTTGTATCAAGTTCACCTACAATACATTTGATCCTATTGTCATTGAAGCCTTGAAAAGCATAAGCTATTCTTAATTAAATAATAATTTTCAACGTAAATATACTTAATTAACTACTCTATTGATTCGGATCAAGTTGATACATTAAACATTTTCTATTTCTGAAAGCTTTGATCAACTGTTTTCTCTTCTTCTTGATCTCTCTTAGTAATTGATCAATAATAGAGTATAGGGTCAACCGAAATTAATTGTAGGTCACAAAAGAAAAAAGATGGAAAGAGTATAGCAAACCCCGAACTTATAATCAAGTATTGGGAATACATTTCACGATAGTTTTTTTTTTTTTCTTTTGTCTTCCTGAGAAAATAAGTAAATAATGTACACAGACCCAAAAAATATGAATTCGAGGCCGCTAATATTATTAGTCAAATAAGATTGAGCAATCAAAACATTCATAAAACCAAATATGCTTGTAAATTGTAATGTATATTATATACATCATTCATGTAATCGTATTATAAAATATATACTCAACGTGAAAAGTTTAAGAGTGTTGATTGCACCCACGATATGTTTATAACATAATTTGCAGCATATTTATGTACCATGTAATTTATTTAATGTAATTCGACATGTAAAGGATGCTGGCATTGTATGTTCTTCTACCTTATGATGGAGATATTAGCTATAATTACTTCTGTAAGTGGGAACTAAGCTTTATTGCTATATGACTGTGCCTGTCTAAAATCTTATGTATTAGGATTTGTTAGTTGGTGGGTACAATGCATATACATGATCAATAAATGCTACCATTTCTTTGTAAATTGCAGTTTTTAGTTGATTCTCAAATTGTTTCCCAGAAAGATTATAACCTTATTGTATTGACCTTTTTTTGCTTCAAAATTTCCTAATGCAATTTGATATATAATGAAATGTTTATAAATTAACATCCAATAAACCAATACATCGGGTATTTTAAAATTTCTTAATGCAATTCCCTTTTGTTTTTCCACTAAAACAGAAGACTTCTTTATCATTTATATACATAATATTACTAACCAGATACATTATATATATTTAGTAAAATGAAAGTTAACATCTATCATCCGGTATTTCTAAATCTTTTTTGACCTCTTAAAAATAGAAAATAAAATTAATTACTTACACACATTGAAGACATTAATAGAATTAAGTTATACTTAAAAATCAAGTGATTTATATTCGTAAAACTTTTAACCCCTTTTATTAATAGATTAATTCATTTTTTATAAAATAAAAAAACTTTAATTAATTAAATAAATATTTTTTTACCAAATTAATATTTTATTAATTTATTAATAACTCTTTCAATTAATAGAATTGTCTTGGATATGGTAAGGTGCATGTTGAAGTCTAAAAATGTGCCTAAGCCTTTCAGGACAGAAGCTGTTGCTTGTTCTGTTTACGTATTAAATAGTTGTTCAACCAAAAGTGTTCGAAATAARACACCTGAGGAAGCTTGGAGTGTGAGAAAGCCCTCTATCAAGCATCTTAAGATCATTGGTTGCTTAGCTTATGCACATGCGCCAAATCAGTTGACTAAGAAGCTTGATAATAAATGTGAGAAGTGCATTTTTATTGGTTATAGTGAACTTAAAAACAATTACAAATCGTGATGTCACTTTGATGAATATTGTGTTTGGGACTGGTCCGCTAAAGAAAGAAAGTTAAGTTGCAATTCCTGTTATTCCCAGGAATATTGATGAGTAGTAGTTCCAAATGATGTTCAATTTCTTTTATCGCCCGAATCATAAGTTCGGAGATCATAAAACGAGCGTCACTTACCAGCCCACTTGCAGGATTATATTTTGGGTAATGATAATAACTTGTCTGATGAAGAGATTGTTCAATTTGCTCTTTTTACAGATTGTGATCCCATATCTTTTGAAGCTCTTGCTACAGCAAATCATTGGCTTAAGGCGATGGATGAAGAAATTCATGCCATTGAAAAGAATAGTACTTTGGAGTCAACTAAGTTTCCACCAGGAAAGAAGCCAATTGAAGTAAAATGGATCTAGAAAATGAAGAACAAGTCTAATGGTGAAATTGATCGTTTCAAGACACAGTCGGTAGCAAAGGATTACAATCAAAAATCAGGTATTGACTATTTTGAGGTTTTTGCTCCAGTAAGTAGACTTGATACAATATGCATGCTTATTTCTATTGTTGCTCAAAACCATTGAAAATAGCATCCAATGGATGTTAAATTTGTATTTTTGAATGGATTTCTAGACAAAAAAATACAGGATACTTGAGGAAAGGTGAAGAGAATAAGGTTTACAAATTGAAAAAAACTCTATATGGCTTAAAACAAGCAGCGAGAATGATTTCATGTGATGTCCTTATGACATGCTTTGTATGTTCAATGCATTGAATTTAGATATATTATCATCATATGTCTTTATGTGGACGATCTCATTTTTACTAGAAAAAATTTGAAGCTTAATCTCTTCAGAGAGGCATAAATTAGCATATTTGAAATGATAGAGATGGGTCTTATGTGTTACTTTCTTGGACTTGAGATTTCTCAGATAGATAATGGAATTTTCATTTCACGAAAGAAATATGTTGATATTTTGAAGAAATCTAATATGAAGGATTCCAAGTCAATTTTAACTTGCTTAATTGAGAGTTTGAGGTATCTAGTTGATACAAGGCTAAATATTTCTTTTATGGAAGAACCAAAAGAATCACACTGGACTGCAGCTAAAGGAATTCTGAGTTACATCATAGGTACAACTAAAGATGGGATTTTTTTACTCTAMCAATGAAGTTGTTTTGTTGGATACACCTATACTGATTGGACTAGAGATAATCAAAACTAGAAAAAGCACATTGGGGTATGCTTTCTGTCTTGGTCGGCTATATTTTCTTGGTCTTCTAAGAAAGAACAAGTTCTAGCACTTTCAACTGTAGAAGCAAAATATATTGCTGTGAAGAAGAAAATTGGAATGATTAGGTTTTCTAACTTAGTTTAAGGGAGTTAACGTTATAATAATATTAAACAAAGTCAAATTATGATATGAGAGCATACCTGTTAGTGAAGCACATGGTGAGCATGAAAGATTGTGGCTGCAACTAGTTTTTATGGAAATTCGTTATTTCTATTACTATATATAGTGCATGTATATCAGTATGTAAATATAATAATACATTTATTCTTGTCTTAATTTATTTAGAGAGTATATCATTCTTTCTTCCACTTATCCTCTAGATATTGTGATATATCTTACAAGTTCTTGCCATCATAGTGACTGACTTGTGGAGGTTTGTTCATATGCAGGAGAAAGAAAAGGAAGACTGTAAGCTCATAGTTTTACTTGCATATAAACAATAACTAAATGATGTTAGTGTGCTCCACACTCAATAAATTTGATGAATCATTATGYAAAGTCTTGATATAGAAGAGTTCTACTATAAGTGTAAAATGGAAAGTTGGACTCTCAACAATTTTGGATAGAAGAGTCTTATTCCAATGTAAAAATGTATCACTATTTTCTTCGCACCCTAACGACCACAGTCCAGCTTGAGCGGCCCTTGCTTGCCGATGTTTTTTCAACTTCCATTACCGCTTCACTCTAGCCACTGGCAAASGAGGTAAAGAAGTCAATTTGATCAGCACAAAAGCGAGAGAAATAAATCTGATCACATAAGGGAGAGAAATCAATTTAATCAGCAAAAKAGGAAGATAAATCAATCTGAAGAAAGTCTGCACTAGCATTGGTCTGACTATAGCATAATACCTTAGCATATAAACAAATTCTAAACAATCTTGACCGAAGTTGTGAAAGCCTCATCTAAACAATTGATTTTTGAAACTTGAAAAATCAATAACGCTTACAAAAGTACAAGGCCAAGGAGCCTATATGCATATACATATGCATATCATCAAAGCCAAATCTTAATCAATTGGAAAAGCTATAGAAACTAAATCTCAAGCAAACTCTTAACATAAATCAAATCATAACGAAATTCTATAAAATACAAATCCTAATCAATCTYTAAATATCTTAACCCTTGCTATGCAATTCTTCATCTTGTTGATCATCTATCATTTTCTTCCTTTTTTCTTTTTAAATAGACTTGAATAAGGTTATTGTTGGAATCACAATAAGTTAAAGGACATGTTAGTCTTCTCATAGAATCCATCTAAATTATTTAGATGGAATCTTTCAATTGGGGCAATGTGATCAAATAAAAAATACTGGACATATATGAATTTGACAATTTAACCAAACAATGAGAGGTCTTTTATAATTAAGCACAAGATAATTAAAGTCATAAAGCTTAATTAATTGTAGGTAAACAGAAGAAGAAGGATCGAAAGAGAATAAAAGTCCAAACCCTAAAGATCCAAGATTAAGGATTTGAGACAAGAGATTATATTTTCATTATATCTTTAAAYTATCATATATTGACCAATCAAATAGCATAAACAATTTTAACTCAAATATAAAATTCAAAACAATGAAAAAATAGCATATGGCAATAGAGTACTAAGAAAAAACGTGGGGACCCTAGAGTCCTGCCACCTTATGCAAATCATTTTCCATTATGCTACAGATGTTCAAAGACTGAACTTTTTGACCCTCAAGTTTTTGGATGCATTTGACAATCTTATATCTCCGTCCATTAGTCATTTTCTTAAAGGAGAGCTATTGTCAAATTCCGTCCATTACTTAGTCGTTTTTCTCAGGGAAAAATATTATAGCTATTGTCAAATTTATCCAAAGACCTAATCATTGAGTTGAATCAAGTGCTACAGGATCAAAAGTTCAATTCGAAATGTTCATCATGATAATAACTCACTAAAATTACTTTTTACTATGTTAAAAGTTTTGATAATAATCTCATCAAGCTTCCTGTTTAAAAATTAATGTAGATGGAGCAAATGGAAAACGGATAAGGCTAGATTCGGAATTCTTATAAGGGATTCAAAAGGCGAGATTGCTCCGACAATAACTATACCATTCTATGAAGGAAATGGAGCTGAAAATGTTGAGGTTCCTACAATTCAGACAGGTATGGAACTAGCGGAGGGTCTGGAATTTGATGATTATATCATTGTATGGGATTGCTTGCTAGCTTTAACAACAAGACGAAGATCTTTCGATTTTTTGTGTATTGGTAGATGAGATTCACAACAAGGCAACACAAAATGACTGTAAATTAGGTTTTTTTCATGTTAAACGTCAGGTTAATATCTTCTTGCAATTCATGGCTGTAATTCATTCAATGACGGACAATGGATTGCCTCAGAGCTGATGAGGGTTCTCCTATAACTGCTCATGATTGTTTGGTCGGTATCTCTTTTATAAAATAGTTATGTCAAACCTAATACAAAGACAAAACAATCACGACTCTCGTTGATTTGGGAATTAAGACAAAACATGGACTTTTGTCTTCGGTCAGCAGACACCTTTTGAAAGAGTCATTCAATCAACGTGCTATTCTCTGTTTTTGCACTATAAAAACCAATACCACATAAAGATTCACCAGTGCTACAACCAAACACCAAACCACAACTTGAGGAAGAAGACAAGCTCTCAAATTGTCTCTCTTTTTTTTGCTCTGATCTCATTAGCTAGAAATAACTCTTGATTGAAGGTATTCATTAATGGTTACTGCTGCACACTCTTCTTCTGCACCAGGGGTTTCATTTGCCATGGGAAGTCAGCTTGAGACCTCGGCAATACAGATAATAGATCCAGTACTAAGACATGTTCGTTCTGCAGAAAGGCTTTCCTTTTCCTTGTTTAATCCCAGCTTGAGAGCACGTGACGGATTGGTTGTCGTCAGTAGAGCAGCTCCCATAAAGGGATCGATCAATAAAGGGCAACCAGGCCAAACTAACAGTACTAAATCCTGATACACACTTCAAGTGCAGTTCCCGAATCAAAAATGTGATTCGGGAGGTTGTTAAYTMGCAAAGACAAACACAGAATTATTAGAGTTTCTTGAAGGAATATAGTGGTTCCAATTTTTACTTGTTTACTGCACCCGAAGTCATTTATACTAATAAAATAGTTTCGAACTATTTTTATTTTATTTTCAGCTGCCATTAATTTTGTAGTCTTTCCTTGCATTGTTAATTTGGGATATTGCCAGAAAAATTCATGTTATAGGGGTAACCACTTGGTATTCTCTATATACCAATACGTAACCCATTTCCAATCCTCCGTCGGAGGCCAATGGAGGGGAGATTTGTCTTCTTCAAGTGAGCTACACAATATAAGTATTATGGGCAAGGCCCCGACTGTGCATCCATTAAGGAGTGAGTAAGAAATGCTTAGCTTTAAGTACTTAATTAATAGAGCACCTAAGAAGGACCAAATTGCAAGATAAGTCAATACTTAGCAAGTAAAGTGAGATTAGTTAAACCCTAACCCACCTTCAAGTTTTGGCCTACAAATAACGTCCGATACTTTCCAAGCTATTTTCCTTTTTATCAGCATGGCTAACCACCAGAATTTTATCATCCTTTTATCATCTGCAATCTATACCTCTGGCAGCGTTTTCTGAAACGAAGACGGGACTTCAGTCAGCATCTTTCATTAAATTTTTTTAATAAAAAATAAAAAATGTTAAGTTGTTACGTATTATGATTTGATGAAAACATTATAACATTTAGTGTCGCTACCCATGTGATACACCTCATATGGAGTATACTCCGCAATCCCTATGTGTAGAATGCAGAATCGACTCTCGAAGAAAGTCGAACTCGCGAAATTAAAGATCTAGCATATAAATAAAGGGATCTTTTTTCCTTTAACATTTGCCACTCGACCATCTCCCAAAGGACATTTTCGCTCTGTTTAGCTTATAAACGAGGGATCTTCCAACAACTTGTTCTTATGTATTCTAGTGTGATTTGTTAATTCAATTTTTTCTTTTACTAAAAGAAGAGATATATTTGACTGACGCGGTGATATGGTCAATAAGACCGTTTTCTTCCGAATCAAACTGTGTGGACTTGCATCCATATATTATATTGACCAAATTATGTATATTTTTTCCCCCACATGCAGCAGGTGTATTATTAAATTTATTGAACTCCATTTACACATATATAAATATCTACCCAGGCTTGAGAAGGAATCGTTCAAAGCAATTGCAATTCATTTTCTCTTTCCCCCACTGCTTTCGAGGTTTCCACATCCCATACCAGACCGAAGCTGTATCTTGGATAAATGCCTTCGGTTTCTGGCCCTCGTTTTGTATCTCCCATCAGCAATATGCTTCAGTGCTTTGGTTATGGTTCAGATAAGCTCTACTCCGAGAAACGTCCAAGGACGGATGAAGAAGTTGGTGTCAGAAGAAGACGAGGCATTACCATTAAGGCCTATCTGAAGAGCACTACTCTGTCATTTCGCAGTCGTGGTTTCAGTACAATGAAACTTCCTCTGAA
>MEJB01000094.1:859444-1044450 GCA_001752375.1 Rhazya stricta
CACGCTAAAAAATATTATCTTGTCAACAAAATCACTTTTCTTCTTCAATGTCCAGTCCAAGCTCACATTTGTGTGTGAATTGAATTAGGGTTCAAATTTTTTTTTAAGTTTGAGTTTGAGCCTTAAAATGTAGATGGGATTAGGTTCAAGGTTTAGCCAAGTACAATTACTCTAATAAAATTGACAAGTYTAATAACAAATAAGTTCGTCTCTAYGTAAATTGTTATCTRACTATTAAATTTTCTTACCTTTATCAAACTTAATCCAAAATATTTTTTGMTAAATTAACTAAAATATAAACTCAAAAGAAAATAAAGAATAAACTTTTAGAAAYAAATTTGCARTTATAACTTAGTAACCTAATGACATYTAAAGAATTTGAACTCCTAAGCACAACCAAGTCAACTTTTATATATATTGCTACCATAAAAATTCCGAGGAGTCTTGGATGCAGTATAGGTTTATGATTAATGGCTACTAAGCACAAGCAAGTCGCCACCTCCATCACTTCGTGAGCATTTGATACAGCAATTAAATTGATTTTGCACATAGACACAAAATGTCTGAAAATGAGTAAAAACTTCTGCTGTATTTTTTAAATTGAAAAATTCATGTATACCTAGTACGATCATCTATAAAGAGCAAAACAATCTGAAGCCTTCTAAAGATGATTGTGGTGCTGKTCCCTACACATTGGAGTGAATCAAATGGAAAGGAGAAAGCAACTCGAGATTTTGAAACTGGAAAAGGAAGCTTTATTTTTCATATAAGCATGCTTCACATAAAGATGAACATTCTATAGAACCTTTATTATCCTCTTCAACTTTATATTTCTTTAGCATGACAGAAACAATCACTTTGCTATTTTTCCCATCTTCTTCCCMCATTACAGATTTCTTCACTAARTCTCATTCCACTCCTTATTTTCGTTTTTTAGTTGGCAAACTCTCGATGATTGTCGTAACATTGTGAGTGTTGAGAGGGCATGTTAAAGATATCACTATGTTAGAGTTTTAGTAATATTAGAATTTGACATATAGATTTAAATTAAGATTGTCTTTGTTAATTTTTTTAAAGTCCAGTAATCCATAGATAGGCCTCTTATATTGAAACTATGTATTAATTCATTATCTTTTTACTTAAATAAAGTTCTAGTCTTTAATCTCTCTTATTATTTTAACACTCATTAGATGGATGGCCAAGTCTATTGTGTCATAATGAACGTCGAACTTGTTTTTCCAAAAATGCAGAGTGAATATTACTATTTGTACTTTTCTTTATTGTTGTATAAGCTGGAGAAGAAGACTGATTAGTATATGATCCGAGATTGCAAGGAATTAGATATCATGCTCCTCTACTCAAACCTCTAAAGAGCACATTTCCCTACCCATTTTCCTATATGAGACATTCAAATTCATCGAGTATAACTCTCACTTTATTTTGTGTGCATAGTTGATTATAGATAAAAAATTTGCAGCAAGGTTAGGAATAAGCAAGACATTTGAATAATGCCAAAACCTCCAGAGTTAAATTACTCGCGTGATAAATTCTCACAATTACCAATTGCCACTGTGTCGTTTGAAGGATAGTTTGTGACATTATTGAGTAATTGTTCTCAGATGTCAGATTATTGGGTGCACCATAATCGGCCATGCAATAGGGAACATTTGCAGCAAGCATAGCATTCTGCCCTCCAAAAGTTAATGGGTCAGCATTAGATGACTGTCCACTACTTATAAAATCTACAAAGAAGTTGGTGGTGGCATATATTGACTGCTGATAGAATGTCTTGATGAACAGTACTGTCTTAAGTGCATCGGGTTATTTGAAAAAGAAGCATTATCACCTTGCTGCATAACATTGTCTTGCTGCACAGAAGCACTATTTCCCTATTGCACAGTAGTACCTCGCTGTTGTTGCACAATATTGCCTTGTCGTTGCTGAAAGTTAATATTGTACTATGAGCCCCTTTAATTTGGAAATCCTTGTT
The DNA here is from genome assembly GCA_001752375.1 of Rhazya stricta. Taxonomy (NCBI): domain Eukaryota; kingdom Viridiplantae; phylum Streptophyta; class Magnoliopsida; order Gentianales; family Apocynaceae; genus Rhazya; species Rhazya stricta. Next base: position 861,435 of record MEJB01000094.1, read on the forward strand.
GCTGCTGAAACTTACTAAGGTAATGTGAGCCCCTTTTATTTGGAAATTGAATCAAGGGGTAACATTTGTCTGTAGTGTGAAATTTTMTACCATAGTGCTGGTATTCTAGATTATTTGTAGAAGAGAAACCTAGAAATCCACCTGAATTGTTGAAAGTAGACAATTTGTTGCATGTTTTGGCACTGTGAACAATTTTGTAACACAATTGACACGCATTTGAATCAGAGTTGGCATTAAATCCTCTACCTCCTGAGTTAAAACTATCTCTACCACCAAACGTACCACCACCACCTCCTCTACCGTAGCATAAAAGCCTGAGAATGAACGACCATTATCATTGGAAAACTGATAGGATTGAGGATACAATGACATAGTTGTATAGCTTCCTTGATTAGATATTGGATAGGCAGATGGTATCAAAGCAGCAGAAGAAGGGTTTGCACCATGGTTAATGCTTGAGAAGGCTGGTGCACAACAGACTGAGATAAAACCAGCATTAATGGATTGACCACCAGTAGCAGTAGATAGACCAGACTTGTTGGACAAAGAAGAGTTGGCCAACGTTGCAGTTAAAGGAAGCATTGCAGTGGATTGTGTAGTTTGCTGAATATCATATTTGGCTGCTTTCAGCAAGGTTTTGAGATTGGTCATGGAGCAACTTGCTTGAGAACTGATAAATGTCTGAATAGTAGTGAACTCGGGTGTTGATCCTTCCGAGCTAGTTACTACAACATCATCATCCTCCATTTGCACCCCCATTGTAGCAAGAGCATCTTGCTTTCTTAATCCTCTCTACGTAGCATCTTGCATTCTTAAAAATTTGACATGGTAACGGACCATCTGTGTAACTCTTCTCACCTTTGATAAACTACAACTTTTCAAATCAACTACACTTGGACCACTTTCACCAAACTTTAATTAAACTTTCAACAATTAAAATTAAAAATCAGCCAACTAATCATCAAAGATGACCACTGCAATTAATAGCATCAAATAGGATAAACCAAAACTTCAATTCAACAGAACAACATCAAAATCAAACAAAGAGAAAACTTGGCACAGAATATCTGAGCACCACCCTAGCCGAATTGGATAATGAGAAGCACGTGAGAGAATAATGAGATAACACTAGACAAGTACAACCAGACTTATTACAGATTTACGCTCTACTCTGATACCACGTTGACTCTCGAAACTCTACAAAAGTCTTAGAGAAAAGGAGAAGAGAAACTAATTTTTTGGTATATCAGATAAGAAGAGAGATTAGTTACATGAATAATACATCAGACTATTTATATTTTGTTGACAAAACAAACTTTAGTTGAATACATTACAATGGACACCTGACWTATGCACTAATTATCATAATAGTGGATTGCTCAGACAGGTAATCTGAAGGCTATAGAGCGACTGTGGCATCTTCATATAGCTTCATCTCCAATATGCCAAATTTACAACATGTCTAAGGAGTCTACGGGACTGTAAATATGCAAAGGAGGTACGGCGTAATCTCCTACCGCTGGACAAGAAGGTTGCATTCTTCTCAATGCCTGTGATCAAAGATTGGGTTGATTTTAACACTGAAGACCGATGGCTGGCGGATACTAAAAGCATRTCATCTCCCGTTTGACCACCCAGTCCATTTGGTTTTGAAGGAATTTCTCCATGTACTCACCGGATTTTACTCTGTGCCCCCCCGGAAGCCACATGCTCAACTTGTAATACGTTGATTATTTTTAATACAAAGTGTTCCCTTTACAGCGAAAAAAGAAAGAAAAGGGGGATCTGATGATAAGTATAAGCTGAATCTCTAGATACTAAAAATTTACTTTTGGTTAAAATATTTGTTAACTAAAAATTTCTGAATGCTATCATTTTTACACTTTTATCCTTTTTTATTTCTTTAAATTTATATTGGAGTTGATTTACACTCATAATATTCCAGAAGAAAGAATTGAGGAGAGAATAGAAAAGAATAAGGTTAATTTTATACAATAAATAAAAAGTCATTAGAAGCATACGTCTAAACATGTTAAGTCAATATTTTATCAAATAATCTTAATGTAATAACTCGTATTTAATTCGATTTTCACAAATTTAATATCATTTAACTAATTTCACAAATAGGGTTGAAAGGATATATGGAGAAAGGTTTCCACATCACAGAAGGTAAGTTGTCTAAAAAACCATTATCTCTTTTTAGATAATAATATTTTTCTTTAACCTTTGTTTTCTAAATTCTCTTATCCACTAGACAGGCGGAAAATTCATCTGGGGTTTAAACCCTCTCCTAAACTTATGTTTCCTTAACTGTTAAAGTGCTTTTGAAAAAAAAAAATTGAAAACTATATAATTTATTTTTTTATTTTTCATCATCATCAAGAAGTAAAAAATGATTTAAAAAAGTCTCTCCATGTTACTTTTCTAAAAGTTCTATTTTCCTGCTCTGTTAAGTTGAAAATTGATGGAGAATGGCTAAAACATGTTTCGGCTTTGAAAGAGATAATAATAATAAAACAAATGCAGGTGCTTATATGTAGAAGAAAGTAGGGCCAAAGTTAATTTAACATTAGGTATAGAGGCTTGGAAAGGAGAAGTTAATTGAAAGCAGAAGAAAACAAGGCATAAGTTAATTTAACCTTAGGTAATAGAGGCTTGGAAAGGAGAAGTTGATTAAGAGCAGAAGAAAACAAGGCATAAGTTGATTTAACCTTAGGTATAGAGGCTTGGAAATGAGGAGTTGATTGAAATCCACCACAATATACTTCCAAGATCACCTGCGAAGTTCTTCTTTGTCAAATTATGGCACTGCTGACTTCAACTTTCCATACGATTTACTATAGGGAGGAAGATTTTCACTCGTTTTAACGTATACACTCAACCAATCTTCATTGGTTAATCGGGAATCTTTCAACAACGTTTTTCTTGCGTACTCTAGTTTGATTTTGTCAATTCAAATGTTTGTTTTAGTAAAAAAGGAGATGCTGTAAAACCCATTGTCTTCCTGAGTCAAAATTTGTCGATTTACCAAATTTTGAATATTGACATTATTTTCTTCCCACATGGGATTTGTGGTCATTCCCACATGCAATGGGTTTATATTATTAAACTCATTGAGCTGGTGTATATATACTAAGACTTAAGGAGCAAATCGTTCAAAGCAACCTCAAGTACTGCAGTTCATTTTCTCCTTCCCCCACTGCTATCAAGGCTTCCACATCCACACCTATACCCAGACCGAAGTAATATTATGGGATTAATAATGCCTTTCTTTTTTGGCCTTCGTTCTGTATCTCCCATCAGAAATCTGCTTCAATTCTTTGGTTATGAATCAGATAAGCCCTACTCCGAGAAACGTCCAAGGAGGGATGAAGAAGTTGGCGTCAGAAGAACAAGAGGCATTACCATTGAGGCCTCTCTGAGGAGCACTACAGGAGAGACACTTGCATTTCGCAGTCGTGGTATCAGTACAATGCAACTTCCTCTGAAACAACGTATTAGCGTAGGAGAACCGGGCAAAACCTATTAGTCATTATCTTCCTGGAAAATGGCAATTATCAAGGACAAGAAAAAAGCAAGTTATGCATTATTGTCTTCTTATATGTATCAATATTAGTAATTGATCACTGGAAGTCAGCTTGAAACCTCGGAAAGATAGAGAATAGATGATACCATGACTCTGGATATTGTAATAAACCCCAAAAACCTTTGGATCACGTGGACTTAGGGCAGCTCAGATCACTGGACTCTCTAGTTGTGCATGAAGTAATTAAATTAGTCATTTACTAAATTTTTTTATTCTATTCCAACTAGACCATTATTAAACATTCGTCAATTTCTGTAAACTCAAAGATGTGGTAATTAGTATTTTACACTATTTTATGTAATTTTATGCTTATTTTTTAATTTCAATTAAAAATATATTTGAAATGGTTAGATTTTGATTTTTTTTATCTCATTGAAAAAAATTACACTAGTCCACGTATTTTATTTCATATTTTGAGGAAGATACATGTGATACTATTGAAAATGATGTAATTATATATTATTATTAAATATAAAAAAGGGTACGAAATAATTTCAAAAAGATATAATATACTTTCATGAAAAAAAAAACATTAAAGTTGATCTTGCCTCACTAGATTTCAATGTCTGCATATGCCACTGTCCTCCATGCATATGTGCATTGAATGTGATTCACTTTGTCCATAGACTATTTACTCTAATTTTCTTCCCGAAGTTTGTTTTTGGTGTCACTCTGTCCCTTTAACTTCTTCCTATATAATTTTGCCACATCCACTCAAGATCAGACATCAACCATAAATCTTAGTTTTATTTACACATATATATGCCTTTGCACAAACAACAAGAAAACTAAGCATTTTGCACTAACTTGCATATAATCCACCATATACGTCATTTGAGTGCCAATCTGAACATCGAAAAGTTTTGCAATAATAATTTCTGATTAGATAAAGCAAAGAGAAGATCCAGAATTAGGGTTCATCATTTAGCTCATTGAAAACAACTTTTTGCCTAACCACATTTCTCAATTGTTGTATTTGCTTTAATGATGGTAAACCAATACTTAGAAACAAACTAGGATAATATTAATTTTCACAAATGCATTTCGTATCGAAATAGCATGTAAAAGACACCTTGATGTTATATACTCGTTGCTGTTCTGAGAAAAAGACACAAAATCGAATTAAAATCAATCACGAAAACAAGTTGCAATGCTATAAATTGCATGCAAATATTATCACTTGAGACAAAAAGAAGAGCAAAAATTTTCAATTTTTTCAAGAGGCTGTTAGATATGGCTGATGCTGCCTCCAGTTCTTGCAATTGCCTTACACTGGGGATTAGAAATCTGCTTCACTGCTTTGGTTTTGAAACAAATAAGTCCGGAGGGGTAAGCAATACTAGCTAGTCACTTTCAAGTAATGCCGCATAGTTGCTGGCGCTTTTCTTCCCCGTTCTATCCAATTTCAACTAAAGTAGTCGTCTTTCAAACTCGCATACATATTTTTATTGTGTCGAAAGCACGATTTGAGTTCAAATGTGGAGAGACTGTTAAAGAACAGCCGATCATTCCTTTTCTTTAATAGAAAGATGATGTTACTGCTGATCTCAAATTTCTCTTTGTTTTGACAGGAAGAAGCAAAAGCTGAAGAAAACCAAGTTACCCCAGTTGTACATAGACTTACGAGAACTCCCCCGAGACCGCCTTTGGAAGGCAAGGATGGAAAGAGTCACTAGTACTTGAGCAAAAGCACCAACTGCCAGCTTTGTGTTCCACAGGAAAAAACTGCGTCTTTATGGTGAAGCTCTGTTCCTCGAACTATAAGATTTGTAATTTGATAGCCTCTCCTTTGTATCCATGTCTTTCTTAATAAGCTATGAGTCCATCAATCTTCTCTATACCTTTCTTTGCAACTTGGATACCGTGAGCAAAGGAAGGAAATGTTTGAGGAAAATAGAAAGCAAAAATGGATTAATACTTGAATAATAATTGAACATGAAATAAAATGCAAGGGAAATTTCATTATGTTAACTGGGCGAACAAAGTCCCACCTCAACTGGAAATGGAATATTGATCGTGAATTTATATGTATGGACAAAATTTCCATTGATATGAAATATTTTTTTGGGCAAAAACCAAAAGTAAAGCCATGTGGGAAATTTTTCTTAGTCCTAACACATGCACTTGGTGCAAAAAAAATAAAAGAAATTTAATTATCCCAGAAAAGGACTGTGCTGAAGTTATTGCACGATGTGCAATCTGGGTGAAGTCACGTCAAGAAAAGGTTAACTGATCTTTTGCGAGCTCCATGCATATTAGTAGAAGAGGAATAGTACAATCAAACAACTGCCCACCCCCTCAACAAAACAAGAAAGGGAAAAAAAAAAATGAGCATTACTGGAAAAGTTTGCAAAAATGTTTTGCATTTAAAAATTTAGTGTATTATGTTTAGCAATTTCCATTAATTATATATACTTTTTCCTTTTATTTTGACCCTCCGGAATCTTCAACCTTTAGCCCTCTGGCTCCAATTCTAGTTTTTCGGATCTCGATCAAGATAAATCCATAAAAATATATAAAATTCTTTCAACATTATTTATTTTATCGATAATATTTAAACTCAAAATCTTATTTTAAAGGTACTATGAGATGCGTTAATCTTGAATATGATAAGGAAGTTTGAGGCATAAAGGCATTAGATCCGAATGGTGATGAGAAAGGTAGGTTCAATGATGCCTCGGCTTTTAGTCAATGGTCCACTAGCGAGCACCATATTATTGTGAAGACATGTTCACTATTATCCCCATAAACTGCCCTTTTAGAGATAAAGTACAGTTTGTCCCACACTCAGCAATCATGGATTGAAATTAACTTATTTTTTTGGCTCATATTAAACACTAGAAAATCAAAGAATTAACGTTCTTTTTACCCCATACGTCGCCACTAAAACGTGTCTTTTTTCCCAATAGAAGGCAAAGAGCACTATAAATAGAAGAACTATCTCCTCATGGTGACAAACAGAACAGCAGAAATTTACATATAAACAAGAGCAAGAAACTATTACACATGGCCGATGCTGCAAACTCCAATTCCAGCTATTCTTTTGCATCCTTGGCTTCTCAAACAAATAAGGCCAAACCCGAGAGTTCTCCCAATATAAACAGCATTAGCCTCTTTGCTCTTTCCTTCCTTGTATTACTCTGATCGCATGCTGCTGCAGTTGCCAGTCTCAGACTTTGTTTTGATTCTACAGGTAAAAACCCGAGCTTCTTCCGCCAAAAGGGGAGAAGAAGAGAAAGTTATCCCCATTGAAAGACAAAGCAAAGGGATCCTCCAAGACCACCAATTGATGCTGAAGGACCTGGCAAGACTCACTAGCACTAAACAAGAACGTCTAAACCTGATATTCCTATCACAACTTGGGCGGTTCGACGTATCATTTCCCAGATGCCTGAAATAGTTTAAGAATTTCAGATAAATGATTTTCTCTGTTACTCCAGACGTTTGTKCTTGTACCATTATTTCTTCTCTGTTGTTTGTATATTTATACTTGATGGTAGCAAATATTGTGCCACTTTACTAAGTAGTAGTGGAGAAGCACAAGGGTTAGGATTAAGGTAACAATTAGTAGGTAGTAAAATTTAACTTTGGTTGTGAATAATGAGAGGCAGAGCTACTACACGTCCCGTGCGGGCATTTAATCATGCACAGTTTTTTTTTTCGAACATGGCCTTAATCAAGATTTTTTAATCTCTTTAAGGTCCATCCTCAAATTCTTATTTTTCAAGAAACTTATTCTTTCAAGTCAGCACCTTTTTTCCAATCGAACTCATTTCGTGAGCTAAGAAATTTCGTCCATCACCCCAAACTTGAACGCTTGGAGTTATATCTAAGTTAGGGCAATAGCCAATTAAAAGGGTGTTGCAAAAAAACTTGTTCATAAAGAAATTTTGAATTAAGCTTATAAATTGCGTCCTGCATTGAACAAAAAATTGCCAGTGTGAGTAATGGTAATAATGGGACTATTGGTTGTGCACAAATGGTCTAAATTTAAGCCATCGTTTACATATGTCCACCTTGGTTTGAATAAAAGTTAAAACGTCTCCTCCAGAGTAATGCTTGAACTTGGAAACTGTCACAGCGTCACCAATGCTTTCCTCTCTATAGTTGTAATCGTAGTCCTAGAAATGCAATGAGGACATTATATTGAAACATAACGGTGGCAGATTCACTTTTTCTTCAAATATATGGAATTCCATTTTACTTTTTGATTTAGAAAAAGAAAAAGAATTATAATAAGGAAAAATAAGGCTCAATGAACTATATATAAATAATTGATAGTGTTCTACTTTATGATTAGATAGGGAGAGTAGTGAGGATCGGATTCAGAAACTTATAATTTGATAAATGTCAATTTTACGAACTAAATATGTTGCCCCAACAGTTGAGTTGGTATGTGTTATTTGAATGTGGAAGGACCCATTGAAGAATAAAATAAAGCATAATAGCTATTTTCTTTAACAATATTAATTGGTGGTCTTAGTCAGCTTCTTAACACACTAATTTTTAGAAAGAAAAAGAGAACAAATCGTTATGGTTTCCCCATGTGATATAATTGGAAAATTAAGTGCTCTGTAATAGCATCAATTACGTACCTCCTAATGAAGGCCTGGGAAAGCCAGTTTCTTTTGATTGCTTCTTTTGGACAAGATGATAAGAAAAATATCACAAAGAGAGGAGTAGGTTTGGCGACATAACATATTAATAACCCACCCTCCTGCAGCAACAGAGAGACCAGGAACAGATCCTCACGAACTATATATAGCAAAGAGCACCAAACACTTTCCAAATGCAACACCTAAATGACACCATAGTGTATCTATTTGGCAAGCTAAACTTTTTCTTCTTTTTTTTTTTTTTTTTTTTTTTGGTATCGAGTCTAACATGGATATTCATTTTAAGCCATAGAGAGTATCATACAAAATGCTAGCATTAGTACATTCAAACCAAAACGTCTCCATTATAATAGCTCTTTTTACTAGACCAAGAAACCTCTCATCTAACACTCATGCCCCTATCCCTCATTCTTTGTGTTAAAGTTCGATAACGTGAATTTATTTGACTTGACTTAAAATTTTGTGGTGCGACCTATGTGATGAAACTTAGTAATCATGAGGAAAATATGGAGGTATTTGGTGGTATGGAGGGATTGGCTGATACGGATTAGGGTTTCTTGTGTCCTAAATAGATTAGGTTTTAATTTTTTACTTTCTTGTCTCACATATCTATTATTAGGGTTTTCGATTGAGGTATGAAAGTCGTGTGAGATTTCTGAAATTGCTCGATTATAGTGAAATTTTTCTGATCTTTACCCTTAGAATTTTCTCCCTGTTCTAAAATTTTCCATGCAAATCTATGTATTTGTTGTTTCTCTTATCTATTATTTTCATCTCTTTTATAACACCACCCTTCTAATAGTAAATCCACAAGAAAAGAGATGTGTAGATTTCACTGCTACCACTCACTGCTACCACTATAAGTGTCTTAACCATTGTCTAGCCAAGTCCTAAATCTGCATTTAATGTTAGTTGGTAAGTTCTGTTTCCTTAAACTAAAATTTACTAACAAAATCAACTAATTTGTTTTTGCATGCATATATAGAGATGATCAAATGCAGGAACCATATCCCGGCCACCTTCAAAGCTTAAGAATAAATGCAGTAGTTGAGACAATAACTTTCTTCTATAAAAATTGAAGATCGCAGTAGTACTTGTATGTGACTCTAATTTAGTGTGAGGAAGCAGAAATGGAAGCAGCAGAAAACCCCTATTGCTGCATTCAGCTCATAAGCAGCATTTTCCTCAAGTGTTTTGGTTTCTGTTCCGATATGATGAATTCTCCAAATCAAGAAGAGGTTTCGTCGGTTGCTGAACAAGGACCGGAAGCCAATGTAAGTTTCTCTTTGATTGCATTGCATGCACTTTTTTCAGCTTTTTCTTTCTTCCCTATAGGAAAATATGTTAGGGTTTCTGCTCTCATTTCAAATAGATAGGAAGCCTAACGTGAATCAATTGAAACAGGTTTTGGTTTCAACAGAACGTGGTTGCCCTGTGAAGGAAAGAATAAGCACTGGGAACCCAGGCCAAACCCATTCAGATACAGACTATTAATTTACCATTAGTCTATAGAAATCTTCACTCCGATGATTATTATGTCTCAGCTCTTCTTTCATGTCTTCTCATGGTCTTCAATGTTTTTCCATATACAATTTTAATGGCTCACACCTAATATTGGCAATGAGTAGTGATACTTAGTGCTATATGCTTTCAATTTATGAATGATTATGATTCACCCGTTTCTGAAAAATAGATAAACATTTTATGCTTTTTTCTTCTTCTTTTTTGGTTTTTTTTACTTTAAATTTATATTAAAATCATTAATATTAATTTATTCCGTAAAAAAATAAGTTATTAAAAACTTATACATCGAAGATTACTAAGTGATTAGTAACTTTTTTTTAAGAAACTAAATGACAAATACTATAAAACTGTCTTAATTTTCTTTAGTGCCATTTAATAATTATTGCTACTATTAATATCTACATATAAATATCATTAAATTTATCTATATAAACAACGTTAAATCATATTACAATTGCATCAACTGCAGGTTAATATAGTTCTCAAGCAAAAACCCAACAAAAAATGTCTTTTTTAAAAATAAAATAAAATCCAAGGAACCTGGATCTATTATTATTCTTTTTCTGTTGAATTACTAAATTTATCTTGCTGTTTTCTGCCATTTTACTGGATTTTTCGACGTGAAATGAATGAAACTGGCTAAATAGAAAATTTATACTGAATGTCTTAACTTTTCTTCTTCCTTACTATGGTTAATTAAAACATTATAAAGATCAAACTCCATGCTAGTTTGCATGAATATGATGCTTTTACCCTCGTAAATGGATTCTCGTGTTCCAAATCAATAAAGGATTGGAAAGCACTGCCAGCCATGGTGGTTAACATACCATTTTTTCTTTTATTTGGTGAAGTCAAATATTATAATCATCAACTTGATCATGATTTTCCCAAACTTGATATGCCTTGCTCAAATTCACACAAGTATAATACCAAATAAACATTCAAATGGCTAGTCAAGTTCTCCTTCCATTTTTCTTTTTTCCAAGGTAAACCCAAAATGCGATTTAAGTATGAAACGATATGGGGATACTTATAATCAAATTACCACCTTATCATCCTTGTGGATGTTCAAATAATGTTCCATGATTTGGAAGCATCATTTGAAATATGAAAAATTGCTTAAAGTGAGATCTTCTAGTACATTGTCAAAATACACAATAGATTTGATTAACTGGAAAAACTCCTACTTTTGGAACACAGACAGATGAAAAAGAATAGTGGCAAAAGAACATGTAAACCGAGACAAAGAAATACAAAATCCCCTCAAAACTTTCTTCAGGTTTTCATTTTGACGATTAAGGCTCTTGCATTAAAGAGTCTAGAAACCGTCACAGAGGGCTCATAGATAAGAGGATGACAAACCGTAAATACCCAGTGAGAGACCTGAGTAGTCATAAAAGAAGTATTACCTAAAAAGAGGAAGCAGTCAAGTTAAACATGAATAAATCTCAGAAGCCTAAGGACAGACCTAAGAAGGTGATAAAGAATGCCATTGCTTCCAACTCCCAAAGGAAAGGGATAATTTAGAAGCAATACTTCCATATAGCATATTCTCATAATCCTGTGATCCTGTCTTTTCATCGATTTATCAAATATGACAGGGTAATTATCAAGAAGAAAAATGCTATTTCAGCCAATTGCAGTTATCATCTTGGTTCACCTGTCAGCAATCTGTGCCTGAAGAACGTAATGTCATTCAATTGGAGATCATCCCATCCACGTGGCAACCCACCTATATAACAGTGAAAGGTCTCGTGTCCATTGGATACCAGATGAATAGAACTTCTAGTAAGGCAAATACTGGTTCAGTCACCAGTTTGATAGACCTGCTCTACAAGGTCAAATGGAAGTAGATTGTAAAGAACGCAGTAAATCCCAGCGACTGCTAAGAAACAATTTTGCATATCAAGAAACAGAGCATCGCTTTTATACCTTTAGGCACATTATAGACTTGCTACCAAGTACAACAAGGCAGTGTGTTCGAGTAATAACCATCCACCCAGGACAGAGCTGAATTAATTCTGGCTTTTCTTTTTCAATAAACACAATTATTCAGGTCTGAATTGTTTGATTATAGTGAAAGCTGAAGGGATAAATATTGAAACTTCTATACCATTCTATGAGCATCAAAATATTTCTTCTCATAGTAACTAACACCCATGAAACAAATGTCCGCTTGAGCATCTGGAGTTAAATCATACTGATACCAATTAAAACATTATCAAGGAAAACAACATGCTAAAATAAGTTGGCTGCCTGTTAACGGATAATAGAATGAGAGATTCCGCTGAAAAACAAAAAGGAAAACAGAAAAAAGTGGAAAGGAAAATTAAACAGTTGAGAAGAAATTATACCCCACAACTGAATAATAGTTTATTCTATGCTCAAAATGAACTCAACAATTCGGAACTAACAGTTGGTCAACGGGAATCCATAAACAAGAAACATTCACACAAAAGAAATAATATGTACAGAAGGCAGCTAGCGTACGACTCCTACCATGTGAATTTCACTTTTACACTCATGCCTTAGTTCGAGTTCTGAAGTAGTTGAAGACGATCCTGGAATAATGGGTGAGGGTAAAAAATATTTGCAAAATAGCACGACCTTTAACAATGCCCTCCCTCACATTCCTCACAGTTCTAGCCAGAGCTGGTCCTGCTACCCTGTTCTCCTTTGGAGCTACCTCCTGCATCGATACTAATCAAGTAAAGATGATATGAAATTCATCACTCTGAAATATTTGTGTGACAAACAGAAAATTAATAACCGAAAACTTTGTAACCTGATGGGGTCATGTTTGTCAAACGCCGCAATCTCTCCTCTGCTAAGCGAACAGCTCGGGTAGAACTCCTAACACCTTGAGTTATTTCTTGACTGCAAAAGAAAAAGGGAGAAACAAAAGCCATAAATTAGCAGTATATGAATCTGAAACTTTTGAAAAATACTACTAAAGAAAGCAAGGTTTTACTGTTTCCTACCCTAGATCACTGAGCTCCATTGTCAGGTCGCTTATCTCCATTCCAGATAGTCGAACTGCAGCCATGGTGTCAGGAAGCTCCTCTCTGGTGACATCCATCAGCTTCTCCATTGACTCAGCTGCTCTTTTAAAAGCCTTGAAGACACCACATTGAGCACATTCATTTTTCCATGTATAGAGCCCTTTATAGTATAATCTAAAACAAAAAGAAAAAAGGCCTGAACATATAATCACATTTCACATTGCTCCAGCACCTCTATAAAAAAACCCAATAATATTAACAAAATGTGGTTCTTTGGAATAAACAAACTTTAGATTTTCATGTAAATTCCTGTTCATTAATATTTCCTATTGCAAGAACAGTAGCAACTCCTCCTTATTCAAACGAAACAATTACGGATGTCCTTTCCCTTTTCAAACAAAGCTTTAAATTTCATCTATCTGCATAATTGAAAATCAGAAAAATCAATCTTAATTTCAGGAAAGGAATCTATGTGCACTCTAAATTAAATTGTTTTGCAAAGCTACTGTATGAAAATCAAGAATTCACCATAATGCTTTATAAAGCTTAACAACACCAAAGACAAGGAAGAAATATATGACAACAAACCAGTAGAGCGGGGATCGCAGAGAAAAATAGCCAGGTTGTAGAAATTGCTGCCTGCAAAGGAATGCATAAATTCCTTATTCAAACCGTACACCATTAGCTTTAAAATCAGCCTTCCACTTCTAAAACGGATACAAATAAATGAAAATTAAATATTCAAATAAATAGGAATTCTCAAACACCAATAATTGATCCTTATTACGGGAGTCCATTAAGCTTGAACTATTAATTTACTAGAAAAATTAAGCTTTTCCCCTTATAAAACTTTTGCTTTTGGTTTGTCAGTGAAAATGGAAGCAAACCTCCTATTTTAGTAAATTAGCCATCTTTATCACTTACAGAAAAAAAAAAAAAAAAAAAGAGAAAATTAAAACACTAAGCAGACGACCATCCGCCAAAACCTGTAGACCCTATGGAAGATTTCGTCTTCTCGGACACAATTGCTATACTAGAAGCAATTTCCTTTGTATAAGCTATCACATTTCCTCGTAAAAGCAATTTCCTTTGTATAAGCTATCAGATTTCCTCATAAACTAAAAATACTGTAAATTAGAACAGCCTACATCATGCTGATTTAGATAATCCTCCAACTGATTAAAAAATATATATATAAATGCATATGAATATGTATGTAGAAGGTCAGAGAGAGATAGAGAGAAGAGTTACAGCACAAGCAATGAAATTGAGAATGCGAATGTGGCGACGAGTGAAAGTCCATTGCGCGAGCTGAATCGCTGCAGGAGACGGAGAACATGAACCGACGGTGGAGGTAAGTTGATGCGATGAATCCAGCAACTGAGACTTCTGTCGGAGTGATGAAGACATGAACAATTTGCAATTATTCAACCGCAAATTCAGCCGCGGCTCACCATTAAAGCCACCTTCGCAGCTGCTATTCATCACAGGCATCTTTGCCTGCAAATTCAGTGCACAGAACATCCCCTCTCTCTCTCTCTCTCTCTCTCTCTCTCACACACACACACACACACACATAGAGAGAGCACACTGTGTGGGTTTTTTCTGCGCTAACCTTGAGCCCGCCGAAAGCACTAAGCACAACTTTTGGCGAGAGTTGCAAATAGAGGAGGTAGAGGAGGGTAATTTTGGGATTTTACTCGAGTTCGTTAAAGCACACGTCGGACTGCKTATTAGTCGTAATTGCTTTAGCAGTCACTGACGTACTGGAGGTTTTTACTATTGCCTATTTAATTTTATTTATAGGTAAAATTGARTTCGAAAAATAAAATATTATTGAAATTCAGAAAGCACCTCTAGCAATGGTAAAGAATCCATTTCCACATACACCTCAAATATTTACAAAATAATTGCCTTTTCACCTTTTGCTACAAAACTGTAATCCCACAACAATTTTCCCTGCCCCCATCTTTCTCCCATATTTATATACACTACTATATATCTATCCCAAATTATAATCTGCAATAGCTACAAGGCAAAAACTACCCCTATAATGTTCTTTTCTTATCTTCCCAGAGGAACTTTCAGGACATTTGTCCAACATAACCATCACAAGATGACCAACCCCCTATCCCCCTAAATGAAGACAAGGAAAATCATTGAAACCAACGAGAGGGGAAGACTTCATGAGCTTTTTTCGCCTGTTCTAACGACTTCTATGACGGTTGCATTACAGAAGAAGCATCTCTGGCAATTGAGAAGGTGCCGGGATATGCAGCCAAAGCAAGAGACATGGGAACAGGGTAAGAATTGAGCATCTGCTTTGGTTGCACAACAGATGCAACATATGTTATCCTCAGAATCTGTTTCTCCACTGCAACCCACCCTTGTCTCAACGTTCTGCAGTTCAGATTGACAGATCAGGAGGCTTGATATTTTCTCTAGCTGCCTCAATCTTGCAATATCACCATCCCCTTTGACAAAACCAGCCTGACAAATCAAGAAACAACATTAAAAAGAAGATAACAAGAAGAATCTACAGTACATTCATTCTCTAGTGAAGAAGCAATTCAAGAAAATAAAATTATTGATAGGGAAAAAGAAAAATATATATCGACATCCATGCAAAAGCATATGGAACTCAAAGCAAGTGGAAGTCAAACCAAATAGAACGCTAATATGTATATTGTCATTGCATGAGGAAGAAGAGTACACATGGTGGGAGTCACACAGGGCAAAGCCAGGAATTGTTGTTAAAGAGGTGTCTAGTACACGAACACAAAATGTTCATGACTACATGCGGGTGTTTTTTGTTTTTTTTTTTTTTTTTTTTGGGGGGGGGGGGGGAGTCCCAACTAACTGTACAGAATGAACCATAGTTACATGTTACCAGGGTAAGTAAAATCACAAAGAATGTGAAGATGGTATTAGGTATGTATATGTTCTAAATGCTTATAACAAGTGCAGCATTTTATCAATCACCTTGCAGCAGAAAATATTAGAGAAGGAATCACTAACCCAATTGCACTCCAAGAGGTAAAATCCACGGAGGACAGTCTCTGCACAGTCCATGCCTGCAAATATCCCAACAATATCATTCTGCTCCCCATCGTCTGCCTCTTTACTCGCATCTAACAAATTCAGAATGATGCCAGCAAGAGGAGCCAAAATCATGCCTCCATTCACTTTCTCTGGAGACTGGCCAGGACGTCTAATGGACCTGTCAACAGGATTAAGAATACAACATTAGTGCTTCGAACACCTTATTCTCCAACCAGTTCCGATTCTCCAAACAAGTTGTTTTCTCCAAAAATAATTAACAAGCAAATCTATGAAAAGTAGGGAGCCAGATGGCAAACATCTACATATGTTCTAAATGTTCTTTACATTAGATGTATGATCCCAAACATTACCATCTCAAAAAATATAAATAAAACTCTAGATGGAAAAAACAAAATTCCCACAAGTCATTCAAAAGTGACAACCATTCTCAACTACATTGATTTATGAAGAACATGCACTGCCGTTCTTATAAGAAAACACCAGGAAGTCAATATAGTGGTACTGCATAAGGAATTATGATTTAGAGCATAGAAAGAATAACATTAAATAATGATCCAGGAGAACTTACAGGTCAAAAAGCTCTGGGTCAGCGGCTGAAGTCAAGTGGTTTAGAATGAAAATAATCAATTCTGTCAGCCTTCGCAAGTTTGTATCTGTCCCTGAAAGAAATGCTTGAGGTATCTCACAGGTACAAAATTCTAATACTCTTGCAAGATTGCACGAGAGGTCAAATATGACACTACATTTCCTCTGTTGAAACTCCAGCACCTGAAAAGGATTGTTAAAAGTACTAATTAATGGAGAAATATTTACAAAAGAACTACAAGAAGTCCCGTTTAACACAATCAACCATAATATGCACCCACATAACACTTATCCAACAGCAGAATCTCAAATTTTTACTTTACTTAAAATAGTTATAATTACCTCCTATAAAATCTCAATCCCCATCCAGATCACCTGATAGACTATATGTATTACCTAACATCAGTTTCACCAGAACATGCATTCATATAGTTTCGAAATTATAAGCAATAATACATTTAATTAACAAACCAATAATCTAGAAATATTGTGTCAGGAACAAAGCAAACTAACCCAAAAAGAACTCCATATTACCTGATAATTCTCCTGCATTTCCCGCATAGAAACTGAGAATTCAGTCATTGCCCAACTCAGGGTGTTAAATAGCCTATTAAGGAAAGATGAGAAGAGTTCTTCATCCTGAGTGCAAGCCTCCCGGAGCAATCTCTTCACAAAATAAATGACCCAAAGTTCATAAACACAATCAATTGATTGACTAACAAAAGTTCCACGAGAGAAGTGAGAAAGCAATTAACAAGAATAACAAAAATGCAATATTTATGATTTCACCTGGAACATAGCTGACGAGGAGGAAGACTCTCCACACTTTGAAGAACCAAAGCCAGAATTTTTGCAGAGCCGCATAATTATATTTGTTACAGGAACCCAGGACCTGTTATCGAAAGCTGACAATAGTGCTCTTGGCAACTTTTGATTCGCTGCTTCATTGCRCTCAAAAACTGCTAAGAATTCCTTGTATTGTACCAAGACAGAAATTGACTGGAGAAGAAGATCCCTCAGCTCTGCACTCGATATCCTTGGATCATTGAAGTGGGTGACAACAAAAGTTACCTGACCAAAAGGCATCCAGAAATCAGTTAATTAGTAACCCACCAGTATTTGTATTTCATTGTCATGCTATATTCTGTAAAAGATCAAAGACAAGCAGGTGCTGCTGACCCAGAAAGCAAGACTCAGTAAATATTGTACCAACAGGTTAATTATCCCAAGAAATCAATAAGCTTGTCATGGCATAACAATTCCAAATAGTAATTAAAACACAAAGCACATAACCACTTCTTCCTATTTTCCAATGACCACCACAACGCAGACCTTCATGCCAAAGATCATGCTAATAGATCAACAATTACTACATGTCATGAAAATTTAACTAATATTTTTAATAAACAGAATGGCATGTCTTGTCTAGAGGTAGTGCAGAGTTATCACGCTTGGTCAAAAGATTATTCACTTAAGACGCACAAGCACAAGCTTCCCATCTTTCTTTTCTTTAAAAGACAATCTAAAATAGAGAGAAAAATAAACTGTCACATGAAACAAACAACGTAATTTCAGACCAAGAAAAGGAAGCAATGCATTCAAAATAAATAAAGTAAAAGAAAATATGTAAATACATAAGCAAACATACACGTAGGGAGGTCACACAAACACACACAGAAAGAGAGAGAGAGAGAGAGAGAGAGAGAGAGAGAGCAAGGTTTTTGATGACATAACAATTTCAAAAAATATTAAAAAAAATAAAACATTGAACCTCTTCCTATATTTCAATGGCCACAATAATGTAGACTTTCATGCCAAAGATCACGCTAACAAATCAAACGTTTGTTATATTTCTGAAAAAATTAACTAAATTCTTCATAAACAGTGTACATTCTTGTCTAGAGGTTGTCCAGAGTTCTAAGACTTGCTCAAAAAAGATTATTCACTTAAGCTGTGCAAGCACAATCTTCTCATATTTCTTCTTTTTTATAAAAAGGAAAAAATAAAGGAAAGTCTAAAATAGAGACAAAAATAACTGTCACCACAAACACAACTTAATTTCTTTTGAAACAAAAAAAGGAAGCAACTGAATGCGTTCCAAAATAAACAAAGTAAACACAAATATATGAAAACATAAACAGACATAAATAAATGGGGGCACAGAGAGAAATTGAGAACGAAAGAGAAATGATCAAGACATACAAAGGATGCAAGTCCTTGCTTGATGAATATGGCAGGAGGTACAAATTGAGGATCACTCTTACGCAGCACATGGAAACAGTCCACCTGCCAGTAGCAAAAAGTGTAATTCAACAAAAGCTCAGGAAGGGAACTGATATGAGCAACAAAAGTGAAAATCCAATGCCACACCAAGAATAGAACAGCATCCTGACAGTATTTTCTAGAAGTATCACAAGTATCCATAACCACTAACATTCAGAGAACATAGTTACAAAACGGATGATAAATGTCTATTTTCCTTGGCTCTCAACCTCAGATACAATTCCAAGAAATCACCCCATTTTGTCAGCTATACTTTTATTTTCCCCTTCAGTTATAGGTCACTAAATAGGACAAGCTTGACAAGGAGGAAAACAACAAATTGAGCTCCAACTACTACAAAGTCTGGGAATTATACCAATGTTTCCAAATAATATTCAGGAATGTAGAGGAAGATGGAATCCACTTTGCTGAGAACAAGAAGAAATTGAACAATCCACATGCATGACGCATACATTCCCCTCTGCTTCCATCGAGAAAAAAGAGATATGCGATACCTGTTAAACAAGAAATTACGAGAATAAGTTAAAAGGATAGTTCAAATTAAACCATAGAATACCATTTTCACCCTCATAGCAGCAGGAAAAGTAAGGGGTTAATAAGATTAGCACCTAATTAGGAGGAGGAAAAGGAATCACAACACTTAAAAAGTCAAAAGAAAACAATCCTTTTTCCCTTTTCCSAAGAATAGGTAACAAAAATGGTTACCATGAGAAGGAACTCTGAACCAAACAAATTAAGAAATCCACCTATCTAATTTACTGTTCTYTTTTCTCTCAGAGACTGAAATCCTAGACACAATAGAGGTATTAAGAATCACTATGTTGACCACCAAAAACATGACACCATCTCCATCAAATTTATGAGCTGCCACTTAACATCCAATCAAGCTGGATAAGCAAGGAAATGATCTCTCTTATTGTACCAAGTGTCAGTACAAACTCAAATTATTTTGACAAAAATATCTAATTATGTTAAACTTACTATCAAAATGAGCACTCTACCATCAGGCTTCTCATGATTAATTCATTTTAACCAAACATTTTAAACATGGCAAAGAAATGACAGAAACCAACAAGAGACATTGCACTATACCACCAGAAATCAGACATCATTTTGCGAAAGCTCATTTATATCTTGGTAGCATTTAGGATAAGTACTTCAGTGTCTGTAAATCAACACATTTCCTCAGATATATGAATTAGTATCATAAAATATGACAAGCATTAGGTAAGAGACTTACATGTCTACTTGTGATAAGAGCGAGGGCTTAGGTCCCAATGAGGTTGAATTTCCCATGATTTTCATATTTTCTTTTGTCCTCATGATAGTGTGACTTTTGAATTAATTGATAAATCTCCTAAGTATTCTTTGAAATTAACATGTCCATTATCAATGAATAAACTTACTCTATCAGCCATAAGATGCCATCATATTTCATAACTTTGTTTATCTAGGGCGATGGATGTAATTTCATTAGATCACACAACAACCCATATATGTAAACAAAGCAAAGGCAGAAAACTTACTTAGCAGGTCATCCTTTATATTTACTTGTTATATGCAACCCAACAAGTAAACTCAGAGAAATCCATCTTTCAGAACCGACTTTCTTAACAAGAACCAGAAGATTCCAAAAGTAAACAAGAATATTAGCCATCTAACAGACCACAAGCACCCAAAGAATGACATGGCTTCAAGAATGCATTGTCTTTTAGATTCTGCAATTAAGAGAACTTAAAGCCTCATGCAAGTAATGCGTGAAATTGATCTATCAAATTTCGCAGCAGGAACAATGAGCAACTATACGGCCAAATCTTGAAAGTAACAAAGGGCACCAGAGGTGGAAGAATAAACAGCATGAATGTCACAACCACATGTTCTAGAAAAGATCTCACTACCAGGCACAATGTCTAACACAATCCATTACTTCTTCTCGATAAACGCTTCGAGCTTCCTTCAACCGCTTAATTTGTTCACCAGAAGCTCTATCTTTGATTTGTTTATCAGTTTCTTCCAGGAGAGAGATAGATTGTGACTGACGAGCAATGTAAGATGATGCCTATAGCAAAAATAACCCTTTTAGGTATTTATTCCAAAAACATTACTTAAAACAAGAGTGCGAAATTCCAATAAATCAAATAGCCTTAGTTTCTAGCAGTACGGCATCATTAATGCAGAAAACAAACAAAATGGAGGCGCTTTTATAAACATAAGAACATAAAAAGCAAAGGAACTGAAGGAGGATATAAAACCGGAGACAGACATACATTCGTGAATGTTTCTTGCAAGCGAGCTCATCACAAACAGCATATCTTGCAAACTTTTGACACCCAGGACATACAAGCAACATTCTGAAGCATTTTAATGTTCTTAATGGTCTTTCATTTTAATGTACATTTTATATCATACTGCTTGTAGCAAAGTAGTAGTAACTAATCTTCCATAAAGCTTTGGTGCAGAAGTCATCCAGCTTTTTAATGCTCTTACATCATTTACCGCTTCAGGCTTTGAAATGATTTCTGTAAGAATCCTCACAAGCACATGAATTCCTTGTTCATGTTCAATATAAAGTACTACTCATGGGCAATACAATCATCAATCATATAGGCAAAATTCTTTTGCCAGGAATAATTGACTGATGAATGCGACCCCCTTTTTATTTCCTTAATTTGATTGGTATTTTATCCATTCTTTTTACAATCTTCRACAAATGAAAGTGATCGTCAATGTTACAATCTAACCTTTTCTAAAAGATTATGGATCACCTGTTTAAAATTTGGTGCAACTCCCAAATGATATAATAAAAGCATAGCATCCAAGAGCTCTTCTTCTTTTAATGTTGCTAAAGACAAACTGTTCTCTCTGGGAAGAATCCTCATTTGCTGCATAGGTCGAAAATTGAACTCTGACTCAGACTGATCACTTGTACCAGGTTTATCCTCTATCTCATCATTCAAATTCCCAGCACTATATTCTGCAGCAACATGAGCAGATCTTTCTGTCATAGAGCTGCAATGTCCCCTAGAACCTTTTGCCATATATCTAATCTGATGTTTTGATATCTTTGCAAAATCAGCATCATAATTAGAACAGCAGCATGGTTTCTGCCTATCGAAATGTGTTACTCTAGTTTCTTCATCATCCATGCACCCTTCTTCCCACCGAATAACTTCTTCTTCTAGGTCATCATTTATAGGATGAGATTTAGCCAGATGATTATATGATCCTCCAAGTCTAGAAAAGTCAACCCGGTGAGGATCATTCTTCAGAAATAAACCAGCAGGAAAACTTTGTTGGCCACCCCTGTGAAGGAAACCAACATCAGGTCCAGAACTAGCTCCACATCCTGTTGCCCAGCCACATATGGCTGCCTTTGTGGACCCTTCTGATAAAAAGTGAAGTATGACTGAGAACAAAGAAACAAGTACAGAATTGCTCGAAACTCCAGGTGGCGGCAAGTTACGATTTGCTCCCCTGTTCTTCAGCAGAAGGTTTTGCAAGAATGTCTTAAACACTGATCCTGGTAGCTGTGGTGGTTTTGTAGGTGGTATGAATTGCATTACTAAGCAACAAAGGTCCCTGTGCTTCTCTTCTACCTGGGCGGCAAGCAATTAGTTTTTAATAAAGTGAAGGTAAAATCAAAATTTAGTAGAAAACATGCAATGAAGAGAAGAAAGATCTAATTCCAGTACAAGACAATTTCATCAACAATGCATCACAAGCTTAGAGAGGAGATGAAAAATTTTATGACATATCAAACAAACAAATTACAAAAAGCCTCATTTATCCCAAAAGAAAAGAAAAACACAAAAAATTGTAATGGGCCATTCAATCACATGGTTAAACATATTCAAAAGGTTCACATACGCAGATTAAAAATGATAATGCATAAGATGCACAGACTATTTGATACTTGTGGCAAAATCTTCCAAATTGATAAAAAGACCTTAAATACATTACGAGCGATACGATACAAAATATCAGAATGTGCCACATTATGTCCAGTAATTCTGTAAGACCACAATGAAAATGCATCTTTTCATTTTCTTCTACGCAAATACAATATTGGGATTTTTTCCACCAACATGATTTCTTCTATGCAATAAGATCATGACGGGCTCCACGCCTTTTATGAGTTAGTTCTATAATCAAAGAAGTAAAACAACGGAGGTACTATTACTACCCACAGTGGCATTATGCTCTTCCAACTATGAGACATCGAAATTGACATTTGACTATGTCAAGTTATGATAATGTCTCAGTAAAGTCTAATGGTTGAACTGTTAATGCTGAAGAAAAAATACATAGCAAAATGGTCAATGGCATAAGAGATGTGCAGATTAAAAAGCGTATACTCCTTCAGCCTCAACCTTCCACGCAGAAATGTCAAATTAAATCACAAGTTGAATTGTGTAACATGTTCGCTAAAACTGAGTACATATGCATAGTATCAATAATATCTGTTTCATCCTTACCCACCTTCTTAATTTCAGTTGCAACCCCTTCCAAGCTCCCTTTTTCCTCTTTAATAAAACCCTAAAGGATGGTGGCCAAAAGATATCAAGGTGCAAAAAATAGTAGTTTCTGCACAAAATAGCTTACTCATAGGAAAACCCCACATCTATGGTCAAGATTAATAAGATAGTATGTAGGGTCCATCAAATATATATATTAAAAAAAACCCAACCAATATTGGCTCTGTGTCCACTGAAACAACTTGGCCAACAACTAATGCATAAGCTGGTTATCTAATGCCTAGATATGATTTTATTGCAATTTAGTCGTGAACATGAAACACGATTAGAGAGATAGTACTACACTCTTGCAAGGTTCCCCCCCCACCAACCTTCTTTTTTTTTTTTTTTTTTTTTTTTTTTGAGGCTCGTATCTGTTTATACATGTCTGGGAGCAATTATTAACACTTTCGATATGGACTTCCTTTCACTTGTAGAACAGTTGTTGAAGGTACCAGATTGGACAAGTTCCAAGCATAGATGCTAAATATTTCAAAAGATCAGTGACTCCATTATTTACAGATCATACTAAAGAACGAATACCTTAAGAGAATGTCTATGAAGTGAACTCGTAAGTACAGATTTATCATCCAAAGTTACATATGGAATTTAATCATTCTAAATAACCTCTTCAAGAATATGAAAATATGTAACTATGTTATATCAAGATATATATTCTGAGTTAAAGAAAGGCTTGCCATATGCCAGCATCTGTAGATAGAATTATTTCTTCATCATCTCAAATTATTTCATCTTCTCCTGTTTTATCTTTAGTTACTAGACCGAGCTCCTGACCTAAAAAATACCATCACCATTAGAGTATCGTGAACAACCTGTAGATAGCCTATAGCTTACACAAACTAGAAGCATGATATCTCCAGTTGCCCAAAGGCTTGGTTGGAATCAACTTAAATGTAATGAATGTCAACCCAGAAACTTAAGCTAAAACTGGTTCTTCATATAAAATTGAATTAATAGATGAATTCCTAAATTCTGCATCAAAAAGAGAATTGCCTACAACTTAGGTTGTTGTTATTTAGAACCAGATCACCAATATTGAAGCTTATTACTTTAGGAGACATCCTTATAAAGCATCAAAATGATATTGTTAATTTTTATTGTCAAGTAGCTTGTATATGCAACAAATAATAAACATTTCCTTTCAGTCATATATTTGCAATTTGGGCCCCCTCTGAGATTGCTAACAAAATTTGTTCTTTCTTGGTCATAAGATGTTCTCGATTTCAATACATTATTCAATACAGACTAGAATTACCAAATCTAAAGTGCTCTAAATTTTTACCTTTGCCCTTTTTACCTTAAACCCCCACAGTGGCAAGCAATAACTTTATTCTGGTCTAATCAAAAAATTACTGTAACAGACATGTGTTGAAAACAGGAGGTAATCTAGAAACCGCAACAAAGAACAAAAGTAGTAACAGCTGAAGAGCATACCATGTTAATGGCTTCAGATAGAGCGGTAGTTGTCAGTACCATGCTGCTCTCATTCGAAATGTCTTCACATGAACCAGGCCACCATACCGAAGGCATCAGGGATTGAAGATCCTGCTTGTTAGGACTCTTCCTTGATAGGAACCCTTCAAATATGAAATCAAAATCCGGTGATTTCCACCATAATATCATCAATTCCTCTCGCCTTAAAATATGGCATGCTAGAGCAAGATATATATATGATCCTGAATATGGGAAATCCGAAAGAATCCAGGGCGCAGTCTTACACGCAGAGGAAAGGGCAGATATGAAGTGCTCAAACAATAGGCCTGATTCCCGGATCTCTAGGAAGCAGTCAAGTACTCTATCTAAGCTCCGATAATCATGTGGTGGTTGCGGTTTAAATATTTCGATTAAAAAGGTCAAAAGTGGACCCCGTGCTATATATTCTGCAGTTCCAGTTTCAGCAATGACTCTGGAGAATAAATCCTCGCATATTCCCCAAGAAACTGGGTGAGCAAGTTCCTCAAATGACACAAATCTTTTCAATCTTCTCAATTTCTCAACCGATCCAAAGCCTGCCCTCTCTGTATGCTGCATTTCTAACAGTCTTGAGAAGCAACATAGTAGCTGAACCGTAATGGAATTTACAGAGGGAGGAGACTGAATAGGTAGGAAGCCCTTGACTGGATACTTAAAAGGGTGGGCCCCAAAATTTAACTCACAACGTTCCCCTTGAGAAAGGGAAATTGCAGGATAGTACCCCAATCCAGGCACCAGCTTACGAATCCCTTTAAATGCTACACCTAGTGAAACACCATTTCTGATAAATGAAATTTGATCACTTTCCAAATCTATGCAGCATCCAATCACGTCGCCGACAACCCACGACTGACCATAAGCCTCTGCTTCCTTATTCCATTTACAGACTCTTTTTCCATCATATGCATAAGAGTCATCAGCATCCCCCACACCCTTATGATCTGTGAAAGGGCAGGAAAGTGTAGCCCAACCAAGCTGCTGCACACCAGCAGTTTCCAGGATTACTTCATACATCCATTTTCCCTTCCACACACAGGTATTCGCCCTTGCGCTGCTAAACAAGGCATGACTTTCCAAAAGCAAGGGTGGCTTAACGATTCGAATATCACCACATATGCTTGATTCTTCGATGCCAACAACCTGGGGTCTAAAGCCAACATCAATGGTTGACACCCCATCTCTATTTCTGTCAACAGGTGTTGCCGAATTTGGATGATACTTTAAAAATTGATTCTTGATTACGGAATGAACCACTCCAATGTCAACTGGGCAAGTCAGCGGATTAATAGTTTTGTAAGGAAGATCAAATATGTGCTCCAGAGTCCTCTCTACTGACTGATCACCAAAATCATCACAGTACGAAACAAGTCGGGTTCTCTGTGAACCCTCTCTTCTATCATCTCCATTCAGTACCACAGCCAACCCAGAAGATAGCCCACCAATCCGCAGGCTGTCTTCTGCCATCAGCAAAGACAACAAAAACTACCACCCAAGCCTAACCTCACTTCACCCCACTCCAACTCCAGAGAAACTCTTTGACTTCAAAGAACTAAAATGTTGGTTATTGACCAACAGAAAGCATGGGAGCATGAAGAATTGTGGCGTGCAAGCCAACCGCCTACGGAAGAACTAAGTCATTGACAGACTTTTCCTCCATGCCCAACTTGGGGGCTTAGGCTTGCCAAATTCAGAAAAGCATCATAAACATGTACCTCTCCCAAATCCTACAGATTATGAATGCTCCAGACCACACCTGAAAAAGAGCCAATTTCAGACGAGCAACACTAAGGTAAAGCAAAAAGGTGACGAAATAACAATTATCTTATGACTTTACTCCAAAAAGAAGGCCGTTAAAGTACACCAATATTGTCATCAATTCATCAGCAAAAGAAACATAAACCTATTTAATCCCTCCCTATCAACCCAATAACAACCGATCAATTTAAACAGAACTTCATACCAACCGATCATACCAAAAAACCCAAAAACTCAAAATTCCTATCCCCATAATCCATATTCATAACTATCCCACCCATGTTCCTCCCAACCCACAATCCAAAAACACACTGGCAGCCAAAAATTAACTAAAACAACTGTATTGATTACCAAATTAAATCACTTACTCGAGCAGAAGCTTCGTTGGAGCATAAACACACAGCGAAAATAAGAAAATAAAACAAAAAATTAAAGGCTTCTAAGCTGATGTTTCTGGGGAAAAAAAAAAAAAAAAAGAAACGGCGGCTAAAGAATATGACTAGAAACACTGCTAGGGTTCTTCACTGACGCCATTGAAGAAGAGAGAGAGAAAAAGAAGAAGAGTCAGAGAGAGCAGAATCCAGGTCTTGATTTTGATTCCGATTTTGTTATTTTCAGCAAAAAAAATTCACCCGTATATCAATATGTGAATGTCCGAGCTCTCTCTCCTTAT
Source organism: Rhazya stricta (assembly GCA_001752375.1). Classification (NCBI taxonomy): domain Eukaryota; kingdom Viridiplantae; phylum Streptophyta; class Magnoliopsida; order Gentianales; family Apocynaceae; genus Rhazya; species Rhazya stricta. Next base: position 888,530 of record MEJB01000094.1, read on the forward strand.
GGTTTATGTTTTTATATTTTCTATTTTCCTTTTTTTTTTCCTTTTTCGCAAGAAGTTTGGAAGTGAAAATGAAATTCGATACGAGCTTATAGTTTCGGTTATAGACGCTGACTTTACAGAACACTAACTGACACCTGGAGGTTGACTTACTGTTTGATGACGTGGCAAAAATTGTGTCAGGGCATTTTTAATCGTACAGCTTAATTGTCCTAATGAATTGTAGACCGGTGACTTGGTCAACGGGTTAAWAATTTCCACGTTCTTTATCTGTTGGATAATTTATGGTCATGGGCTGGGGTTCTGTTGGATCGTCTAAAGATTGGACTTTTGTGGGCCTTTTATTGAACGATTGATATGATATATATGATTATTCACTTTTTATAATGGATATAAGCACACAATCTTAGAAATTTCTTTGTTTATTTGTCTTTATTCTAATTTTWTGTTTTTAATTATTTCAATTCGATTATGATATTATTTGATTACAAGTGAGCACTCGACATCAACTTGCATGGATGTTCCATTTATAAAAGGAAATAATACAAAGTATTTGTTTGAAAATAATCCATGCATAAAATGATTCAATGGAAATATATTTTTATATTTATGAACGGCTTATAATTCGATTTGATATTTAGCTCGATGAACTTAACTCATGAACCAAGATTTTTTACTCATTTAAAATATGAGCCTAGTTTGAGTTAGGTAAAATTCGACTCGTTTGTCTCATGACTCTTCTTGTTTCCTATATCTTTTCGTTAGTTAGAAAAAATAGAACTATTGGCATGAATCATAAATTAATTGAATGTCTAATTCTTTTTTCAGAATTGAAAATGATAGGTTGAAATATATATGTCATGTTGTCACAGAAAGTTTTCAATTATATTAATGAAGTTGAATGATTTCTTTCAAATTTAGTTGAAACTTAAAAAGATTTAGCACTTCTTTACTCGTAGAAGTTTTCTGAAATCTTAGGAAACATTCAAACTTCAGTGGTCACTGGTAAAAGAGTCATGAGGCTCATATTATGAATTTTTATTGGCTCAAACTGATTTTAGTTTGTATTATGATTATGAATATTGTTATTTTTTAAAAAAAATTATTATAATGTGATTTTTATAATTCATGTTCTATATTGACCTATAATTATTAATCATAATTGAAAATTGAGCCGAGTTGAGTTACTCGTGAATCAAATACGAGTTGAACGTAAATCAAAAAAATTGATTAATATCACATATGAATTGCGCCAGATTTAAATAAGTCGAACCTGAGCTTAACTCATCTCATCTCCTCTCCAGCCCTACCTATCACTTTGGTAATATTTTCATTTTTATGAAAGTTGTGACACTTTGGGATGTAAAGGAGTTTATTATTTTCCCTTTTTGTTGCATTATATTATAAGGGGTAAAGTGCTCTAAAATTAATGACTACATATGAAAGGTGACAATTTGAGTGAAGGATTTCAAGTAGGCTTAGGAAGGAAAAAGTTGACGAGGTTGGGTGGAGAGAGGGGAGAGGGGAGAGGGGAGGGGGAATTTTGCAAAGGGACTTGAATGGCTAATGGCCTTTTTATTGCTTGGCATTATAATTCTAATTTTTTTTATTTTAAAAAATAAATAGAGCCTTGGAGCAATTAGAAGCTGTTGAATTCCCTTAACAATTTGGTCTTTTTGCTATTTTTATTATCTTGGATATTCAATCTATTATTTTTTAATATATATTGAAAGCCTCTCCCCATATATATATTACTTTATTTCTTAGAGAATCGGTCAATGTTTATTTTATGTAATTATTTTAATTGCATGAGTGCTACCCACCTATAGACATATTCTTATTTAATCATTTTTTGGAGAATAAATAATAAAATTTTCAAAAATAGCTTCTTTCAGCTTTTAAACTAAAATAATAAATAAAAAAAGTAATCGAGAAAGCTTCAGCTTTGGGCTTAGAAGAAATTACAATAATTCGTYGAGAACGGAGCCAYAAAACATTGCAATGTATTYTAGCCCACATCCATCTTTCATTCCTTCTMTTGGGCTAAGTCTATTACTCATAGTCCAATGGACTGTTGTAGGGGAACTTAAGCCCACAACCATATYGGAGTTCCTAAAGTACCACCACTTTGATGATCTCGGGAGCCAGCAAATAACCATCTCTTTTTCAATCAAATCAATTAAGAAAAACCAATAAAAAGGACTTCTACAATGGGAACTACATATAGAGATTTTCCTTACTTTTTGTCACACACATCATAGTACTTGAGTATATATACTTAATTTCTCAATCGTCTCATTTTCTCTATCTTTAGAGTTAAATATATATATATATATATAACTTAATTTCTCAATCGTCTCATTTTCTCTATCTTTAGAGTTAAATATATATATATATATATACACGTCGTACTTTAACTGATGTATATAACAAAAAATGTGTAGCAAGGATTGTTGTAAAAGATTCGAAATCAAGAACTATAAATACAATAATAAATTACAAAATCGGTAAGTTAATTATGAAAGTTTAGATAGAAAATATGTTTATTTGAAAGGAGTAAACATTCGTCTTTGGACATTTTAGAGATATATATGAATATTTTAATTTAAAACCAACAAGTACAAGTAAAAAGAACTTGACTCACCCATTAGAGCATCTCTATTACTACACTATTGACATTGAATAAACTTTTTACATATGGTAATTAATGTATGAAATGTTAATCCACATCAAAATTAATATTTTAAGAAAGAAATATATAATTCAAGAATACTATGTTAAGCAGGCATTTTGAAAATCGGTAATAACTTTAACAATTTTATTTTCATTGTGATGACGTGATAAATCTTTTACAATGTTAACATAATAGGATTGGAGTTTCGTTTATTAGTGACTAGAGGGTTTATACAATGTATTATTTGTTTGAGAAAAGCTCRACTGAGAAATTGATAATACCTTCAGTTTAGACTTCATAAGAAGAACTTTCTCATAATTTAACAAAAATATCAAAAACTCAAGAAAAGAATYTGCTTCTCTAAGATATTGGTATGAAGAGCAAATGAAGAAGATTCATACACTTGAAAATATAGATAATATGAATTTATAGAAACATATACAGCAATTATTTCTATCCAAGTAATATTTAAATTTCTCTTTTAGGTATTTGATCAATGCAAGCTCAATGGCTWCCAATTCTCATCYTGCTCCTGTTGCAATGTACCTGGAAATTTTTAGGCTCACCTCTCATGGATAATTTGTAAATGTTTATTTCATCATATCCATTTTAAACCGAAAATCATTGACTTGTAGTCAGATATTAGATTCTAGAATGTACATGAATTGTTAGCGTACTTTCATGAGCAAAGATATCGTTGACAATCCATCTCAAGTTAATTATTTAAGCAAACATCACGTATCGAGTATTCTACGATTATATATATTTAAAAGGATATACTTATAACTTTAACCATGAACACTTACATTTGCAAATAATTTACAAACAAAAAGGCTCATATATGGAAAAAGAAAGATAGGATATAAGAAAGAACTTTTCAAACTCAGCTTTTTAGTCAATATATGCTTCATTACAGTTTTGTTAATATAAAGAAGATAAAACAAAGATCCCAAGAAAATTGGAAACAATATAGTCTATATATATATATATATATATATATATATTTCAAATTTTTACCATCCAAGACCATGATGAAGATTGGTTGCTAAGACCCTATTTGCACTTCCTTCAATCTCACTGATCTTCCCAACACTATTGAAAGCTGCACTACTGATTATGTTGTCACCATAGCCGAAAACTCTTGCAGGATCTCCATAGTTCTTTGGKGTCATCTTTGCTCCTCCAAGAGAATAATATCCACTTCTGCTACTCTGAAAATCGGCCCTTGTTGAAACAGAATCTGAAGCTAATTGGCTAATTTCACCAAGACTATTGTTACYAGAATTGGTGGGAATTGGATGATCTTCTTCTCTAGCCATTAACGTTTTCTCCCCTTCATTTTCTCTATATTTGTTGAGATAAGTCTTCAAAGGACYGACGTAGTTTTCAAATCCTAGAGTTGTCATAGCCCATAAAAGGTCATCACCGTTAATGGTCTTTCTCTTTTCTCTTTGGCATTTATCAGATGCTTCTCCAGTGATGAAGCTGATGAACTCAGAAACGCATTCTTGAACAGTTTCCTTTGCTTCTTTCGATATCTTTGCATTTGCAGGAAGCGATTTCTTCATGATCCGGCTTACGTTCGCGATCGGAAGAAACCGATCTTGCTCCTTATTAGATGAGCTATCGGAAACATTGCCCGATGACGGGCTTCCGATGGGGCTGCTTTGGCTTCTTTTTCCTGTCATGGTTAGAGATTGAGTACAGAAGTGAAAGAAGTCAGATATGATTTCTTCTTTTTGTTGGGAAGAGGTGAAGAAAGGTTGTGGAATCTTAAGTGGGAGAGATGGGGTTTTTAAGCTAACCAAAGAGGTATAAAGGAACAATAGAAATGAGTGGAAAGGCGGTCTGATGTTGACACAAAAATGAAATAAAATATCACCTGAAAAAAAAAAAAAGGCAAAAAGAAGAACAAAGAAAGTCTCGAATCTTGGAAGGAGAAAAAACCCTATTGAAAAGAAAAAACCCTATTGAAAAAATTTAGATATTAGGTTAGCTATATAGTACGAAGAAATCTTTATTCGAAACTCATCACAAAATTATTACAAAAATCTATGAAAATTTATCAATGCTATTATTTTGAAGACAATTTTATACATTACAAGAACATTATTTAGTTGCGATGAATTTGGAATAAATTCATCCCTTACAAAAATCCTATTTTTTACAATGACATATATAATATTAATCGTTCGAATATTCAATAAATTACTCTTATAAAAATAATCACGAAAATGAATATCAATATTTAAAACCTAAACGTAGTCAAAATGTTACCTTCAAAGAACTGGAAGGCTAATATGTGATAGCCGTTTGGTGAAATATTGTAATATTTTCCAAGGTCAAAAGGCCTTGATGATAGCTTAATATAATTTGCAGCTCTTTTTTCTTTTAAATATTATCCCTTTTGGTTTACTTGTCCAGGCTATCTCCTTGTTGGACGCGTAAATCCATCCAAAACTCCAAAAGGCTATAGGAATATGGTCTTTGATCTACAGAACAATCCTCTTTGTTCGATTGATAGATTGAGTCACCAACRGACAGACTTGCTTGACCACACTGCTTGAAAAGAATAGCCTTCTCTTTGTCATTTCTATTTTTCTGCAGAACTGCATCAGCAATGGAAATGCCAAAATATGCACAACAAAACACATCACTACAGAAAAATTTGTGTAGTTTCCCTAGTAGGCTAACCTCTATTTGTTTCACCAAACATTTCCAAATTCATGTGACCAAATTTATCAATATTTCTTTTGATCATCTAATATTCAAAACCTTAAATTAGCTTCGACTACTTCGAAATCTAATGCGAGAGATCCATAAAAGGGGTAAAGCTCTCCCAATATTGTTTATTCCAATCACAAGACATGAATTCGAGACATCGCTCTCGATCTGACCGTCATGTTCAGCATAGTCTTAGAAGATTTAAGGTTGGTTTAGTCTGTACATTTTATATTGAGTTTGGTATCCTAGTAACACTGTGTGCTTGTGCATGTGCATGCAACTAAGCCAGATTTTTCCCCCCCCCCCCCCCCCTCTCTTTCCTATAGTAATTAGGTTACGCTCTTTTTACTCCAACAATGTTTGAACCTTTTTTTTGCTTCGATAAGGAGTCTTACTAGGACATAAAAGACGAAAATCGCATGGATTGGTGGTCTTTGGTCGAACATCCCACTTGTATCTTTTTCATACCACATAACAAAGTATCTTAGCTTCAAAAAAAGGAAACTAGAAAGGAGAGATCAGTGGGGGACCAAGGCCTACCTATGCTTTCTCACCTTGCTTCCTTTAATGATTTTGCGTGGCTCTTTCTTTAGAATTCGCTGCTACAATGTTAATTCTATCAAGAAATTTGTGAGATCAGCATGAACAAAAGAAAATCCAATCATTCAGATCATGATCATCAGTATATGTATATCATGCATTGTCTGTGCTCTTGTCAGGCTACTCAACCCTTTATATATTTTTGTCCACCATCTATTTGGATCGTTCATTCTGTATCAGCCAAAAGATCTAAATTTTGATGCTTTATAGGAGTCTGAAATGTCTGTATCCATTAATCTTTTCGTGCTTTTCTTTTCTTCTCTTCTCTTTTTGGCCTCCGACAAAAATCTAATTATGAAACCGCAAGCTGCAGAGAAATTGCAGCTTTTTTCTCCCTTGTTCTCTTGGTGAGAAAGGAAAAAGGAAAGTAGAATAGCGAATTACCAACTTTCATGAGGTTCATGAGGTGTTTCGAATGGAGCTGTGGATAGTTTCTCGAACAAAATTGAAGCTTCTTACCAACTTTCAAACTCAGTAAAGTCATATAAAATGTTGAGGAATATACGTATACACTTACATTTACTACACATTGGGTCGCGCGATAATAACTTGGATAGCTGATGATATATCAGGTGTGGGGTCGTTATTAATAATATAATATAAATACTATAGAGTAGTTTATAGTATATATATATGCTGCCAACACCTGTTCTCCCGTCTATTGCAGTGTACATCAGGTTCAATACTTGATGGGAAAGGTGTCTTTGTTCGGCTGGAATTTCGCAGAACATTGTTTTATTTATTATGAACATTGAAAGACAGCATTGAAATTTTAGTTTTTTTTTGAAAATTGTATTTGCTTACCTAACTCAGAGAATTCAACGCTGAGTATATTGAAATAAATCCTAATCACAAAAACGTTCCAAATGGCAAATATTTTCCCACCTTCTTCACCAGTTTTATAGGTACAAATTGTTGCTGTCTCTGATAAGTTGAGCAACCTCGTAAAGTATTCTTAATGAGTCTATGAGTGATCGTTTGACATTCATGGCAGGTCAGATTAAACTTGGCTTAAATGCTGATGATTCCACTTCTTGATCCTGCTTGAGGAGACAGGACCAGACAGAAAATATATGATGTTTCTAGTCTTAAATTATACCTTTTATTTCGATTTAATGCAAAGATTTACCAAAACAATTTGATTATATAGTCAAATAGACTCGYGTGTTAGTGAAACCCATATTATTTATATAAATTATGCTAATTGTGAAATTTATATTAAAAATATGTTTATTTTTAAATAGGCATTCATTTTAGAACATATCCAAATTGAAAATATAGACATTCGATTATGAAAATAGAAAATATTAAACAAATAAATTTTCAACTGAATCTCTACATCGCATTCAACCCAGAAAGTGGCAGTCTACATGGGTTTGTAATTAGTTAAACCACAATATTATTTTCAATTTCATTAACGATAAATATAGATTAAAACTAATTAGAAAAAATTTAAAATAGTCGATAAAAGAATATTTATTAAAATAAATTTATTTAATTGATTATTTTGATCAGAATCAACTTGAAACATTATGCATTTTCCTTATTGTAATTTGCTATGTTGACCATTTTTTAATAAATTAATATCGAATAAAAAATTGATCCGCTTTTATTGAGGAAAAAAGCTATATTTGGAAACTGATAGGTGAACTAACCTTTCTAATTGTCACATTTGCTATTATTAGATAATTATTAGCCGGCCATTGATTATTATATTTATAGGATTAAGATACTATTATAAAAATCAAAATCTGAGAAAAAACATTAATAAGCGTGGGTTGCTGACCGTAGATGGAGAGTATGGCTCTCAACTTTGTGATCAAGTCTTCAAGCGCCAAAAAAGCAAAGAAAAGAAAGCTTAAAAACAAATACAAAAATACAAAAAATAAAATAAAAAGATTTTCTATTTTTGAATATATTAATCAATTAATCCTCTCTTTTATATTGACATATAAACCTTAAAGTAATATACAAAAGATAGAAAATTAAAAAATGGAAGTTCTAGAAAGAAGTCCATCGATTGTTTCCAAATCGTTTATGTTGTATTTAGCAATAATACTCTTCGCACAATAGAAAGAGAAATGGTATATATAAGTCAGTACCATTTTGCTATATAGTTGCCAATTAAAAATAGTGTATCAGATTTATTCGGTATTAACACGATTTCATTAACAAATTAATTTAAATTTCTAGAAAAATTGAAGAAACCGTTTAACTACCCAAAAATAATTAGTACATCATATAAATGAGACAAATAGACTAGTTATATATATATATTTTAAGGGAAAAAAGGAAGAGGGGAATTTTTATTATTTATAGTAATACTAGAAGGGAAAGTGAAAAGGCTAGACCATCCATGTAGGATGGCTGCGCGATTTTGCGCTTTTATTTCCGAAGTTCAGCGAATTCCAATCCAATTTCACAACTTCCTAGGCCCAGTTCAGTCTATTCTGGTTTCGCATAGTTCCAGAGTTACAGTCCAGTCCAGCATGGTTCCAGAGCCCAGCCCATTTTTGTGACCTCCACACCGCTGTGCTGCCTGCTTCGGTGGTGTTTCGTTTTCCTTTCTTTTATTACAGTCACCCGACTTCGTTACAAACTATACCATAATCACAAATGCGTCCCTATAGTTTTTCAAATTGTCAAAAGACACGTGTAATTTTAATTTGATTACAATTTCATCCTAATTTACAAAAAACCACCTTTAGCAAGATCATAGATTTTTTTTTTTTTTTAAACTTATGCATTTAATAACCTCAAAATTCCTACTTTAAATTCATTATTAGTATTGCAGTCATCCTCCAGAGAAGATTGAAGAACGGGTCATTTAGATAATAGTTTGTCGTTTGAATTGCATTAACGTCATTTAAGAAAATTATAATTTAATATACAATTTTACTCAATTTAATTTAACATGATTTAATTTTTATAATTCAAATGTATGATAAAGTTTATGTAAATTTTTTTACATTTTTTTAATGAAACACTCCACTCGAGATATAAAAGTATAAATAAAATTTGATTATTTTCTTTTCTTTTTCTTTACTTCTTTTATTATTTTTATTTATTTATTAAAAATAACATATTTAGATTAGCATTATATGTGTTTTTTATAAGAAAAGTAGGTTATTTAATTGGACATTATTGCGATTCTTTTTCTAAGATGGGAATATCTGTGTGATTATTATACGTTTATGTAGGTGCAATAAACATAATGATAGGCCCCACATATGCTTTTATTAAAAAATAATAATATACTTTTCAAATTATAAAAATTCCATTAAAAAAAATTGTTTAACTACAAATTTAAAATTTCTTTTATATCATTTCCGACTTTTCGAGATACGGCGTCCCTTTTCAAATCCCTCCGGCCTCTCGTCGTTCTGGTTGGGTTCTCGGTGTTCCCTCCTCCTGGCGCCGTTGCTCGGGTAAGTCTTGTGCTTCTGATTCTCCTTTTTTCATTTTTCCACAGATTTGTTCTCTATCTTTGGGCCTGTTTTGCAGTTTGTTGGTGGTCTTGGTTCTAGTGAGGCTGGAGATTATGCGTATACATATTTCAGTTTCAATTTTTTGTTTTTGCTCTGTTGCCTGTCCCTTCCATTTTTATTTTTATTTTTTACCTTTTTATTACTACTTTGAACGTCTTCAAGAAGTGTGTTGTTCAAGTCATTGTTAAATTTGACGTCTCTTTTGGTTTCTTCTTTTCCTTGGGCAAATAGTTCTTGGTTTCTAGGTTCGGACTGGGAGTTTACAGGCAAGGAGAGGAAATATGAAGGAAATTGGTCTTTTTTTTTTTTTGGTTCTTTCTTTTTCTTTTCCGGGTATCTTTCTATTGACATCTGTATTGAAGAGAGGAAAACATGAGTGAAATCATAGCTGCGATTCTTAGTCCTGTTTGAGTAACGTTTTGTTTTCATCTGAATTATCCCCAGAGGCAGCTATACTTGGTTTACCTTTGGAGTAAAAAAACCTTTTCTTTTTGACACAAAAATTCATTTCTTTTTCTTTTTATCCAAAAAATCTCATCAAACGGGAACTTTTGGATTTTTCTCATAGTAACTATTTGGATGCAGCAATCAGAGTGAAGAAGTTTGTCAATGACAAGTAAAGATGCTCTTTTCCGCTTAAGTATATTTCATAGTGATTACATCCTCTCAAAGCTTGCAACGTGATTGCTTTGGGTCATTCTATCTGGAATTGACAGTTCTCTTATGAGCAGTAATCTGGTCCATTGATATTTCATCTGAAAATTTTTTGCTACTCTGATAGAGAATTTTTCTTGGCTTGCAATGTGGTGTAGAAAATTTAATTGCATATCATAAGTATTACGTACTAGTGTGAACTTGTATTTGGAGATCGTTTTCAGAGAGCAGTCAGGACTATCTAACATTCCATAATCYGGTGTCAAGCTCTTGGGCCTGAATTTTTTACCCCTGCTAATAAAGGAAGAGAATCAMTTTCTGTACTGGAGAAAGTTMCTTTAAACCTTATTAGTCAGACAAAATTGAAGCACAAAGAGGATAGTAAAAAATTGAATTTACAATCTTTAAGCCATTTTTGCATTTCAGGGGAATTCAATTGTCATTTTTGATGGTTTGCTRGACGGACMAGAGCCAAACTTTGAGGTTTTCCGTTGTTTCCCTACTGCAAATTAAGAAGTCTGCATTAGTATATGACTTCTGCCTCTAGGGACTCCTGTTCTGGCCCCAGTGCTCATCACCACAGCTGACTAGGCAAGTTTGTAGCATTTATCTGAGACTTCAGCGAGGATTTACCAAAAAGAAGGATTCTGTGTGCATTTCTTCTAGCAAACTTGTTTAACAGTAGCCTCAGTTGTTATCTGCATACATTAGTTACTTAAAGGGGACCTCTCCTTTTCGGGTCCTAACCACCTCCTCGTGGATCTTGGTGGTCGGTTCTGGTTGTGAGAGGAAAATGTGATGGTTTTGAAGACTAGAAAGAAATCAGCACATTCTTAAATGGCRTCCGCCAGAAGCTTCTCTTTGCTGTTGCAATCTAGTGACCTCTCCAGAAATTTTGAGTCAATCTGTTTATTTGTTAACTGTTATACCACTCGTGAATTCTGCAGGTTGCTATTATACTTGGAGCCTAAACATTTGCAGTTGAAAATATGGCCAAGCATCATCCTGATTTGATTATGTGCCGGAAGCAGCCAGGAATAGCCATAGGTCGGCTTTGTGAAAAATGTGATGGAAAATGTGTAATTTGTGATTCCTATGTGCGGCCTTGCACACTAGTACGAGTATGTGATGAATGTAACTATGGATCTTTTCAAGGTCGTTGTGTCATTTGTGGAGGGGTTGGAATTTCTGATGCCTACTATTGTAAAGAGTGTACACAACAGGAGAAAGATCGAGATGGTTGTCCGAAAATTGTCAATCTTGGAAGTGCCAAAACAGATCTCTTCTATGAGCGTAAAAAATATGGCTTTAAGAAGAGATGAGGAGCAGATAATTGATTTAATTTTTCCACCCTTATGTCATACTGTAATATAGCATGGTTTACCATCTGTAATTCTTGGCTTTGTCAGGAAAGGTGATGATCTGGAATTAGTATTTCCTTCCTCTAGACCTCGTGATTTCGTCTATGGTAATTCTCTGTACTACTGTTCTGGTGGCYGTAGCTTTTCTACATTGGGATGTTGAAGTTTGTAACAGTTGGATGTATAGTATATTAGAAGATTTGAAGAAAAAAGTCTTAACATTCAATTAAGATATCATAAAGTGAATATCCCAAGTCTATTTGTCGCTCATTTGGATGATTAGGTTCGTTCAAAATTATTGATAAAATTGCGTCTTTACGAGATACTTCAGTACAAGGAGCCGAAGCAAAAACTGAAAAACAATACCAAACGAAGCTGGTATTAGATAATCCTAGTTTAAAAGTGCCCTCAAAAAATGTCTGCTCCTCAAAGGAAAGAAGATGAATATAATGCCTATGAAATGATCAGTCATCATCTCTCTTATGCGAGATAATTGATAATATTAAATACGCTCATGGAAACATCCAATAATATATTTAGCTACAGATAACTCAGTACATGATATTTATAAATACATCCTTTCAAACGAGACTAATACACATGTTAAATATGTTTCAACCTTGTTCTTGATATGTTTTCCATAAATCTTCTATAATTTTGTCACGTTTGTGTAGCCACTGTTGAATCTCCCGAATGTTTGCCAAAATTGATGGGTTTTCGAATGTTCCAATATTATGTGATTCGGAACTATGGCCAAACCCTACGATTCGACTCATTATTGCTGTCCAAAGAGCGAGTCACGGGCAACTCGTATGGAGGCATTGAATCTCATAGTAGTGGAAACATTTTCTTCGATACCCCGAATGTTCTCTTAACAATGTTCTGACAAGACAGGTGTCGATGATTAAATAACTCATAAGCACCATGAAAACCCCCTCTTCCAAAAAGTCACTTGACTAATAATTTTTGCCCCTATAAGGTCCAATCAGCCCCCGAAGATTTGGATATTCTGAATCAACTAATTAGTATTTTCCTAGTTGAAGATTCATAGAAAGCTCACAGTAAGTTAGGCTRGTAAATAAGATATCACTTATTTTAAAGAAATCAATATGGATAAATATTTACCTGGAGGAGGCCAAGGGAAGCCAAGATCCGACCGACTAATTGCATCTCTAAATGCGCAAGAATCATGAGCGCTGCCTTCCCAATCCGTCACACAAAAACAAATATTATATCGGGGTCAACAATAGCAAGCATATTTTTGGATATTTTATTTTTTTGATTTCTATATGTTTCAGTTCCATCAACTGGCTCCATGCCATGTTATACGTTCCATCTATAGCTCCAATGCAATCCTAGATAAAAAATTAATAGTGTTTACACACTTAATACTTATAAAACACAAAAGAAATATATGAGATGACTTTAAATGACGATTTGTTCACCTTGAACTATGGATAATAACAGTTGTCATTGAGTATTCGAGGATGAACATCTTTGATGTTACGGTAGCTTATGTAATCAGGAGATAGTCTCTAGAGCATTTTAGACATTATGTTAACATGTATTAACATGTCTTTGTTGAATGTTGAAAATGCTCCGCTAAATCTGTTGAGTGATTTTCACATATGACACAATTGAGGAAAATTGCCAAACTTCCACCGCAACAACCCTTTGTTGATAATGGTTAACCCATATGCCCTTCTCAATTAACAAATTGCATAACTCCTTGAATGTTTCTTGTCAAATCTCAAGGTTCTCGAGCATTCTATTTGGATGACCATATAGCAACTCGTTAATCTATTCTTGATTAGATAGGATACTAGTTCTACACAGTATTTTTTCTTTAGAACTTGGATATGTGGTTGTTAAATCATTCAAATTTTCAACGTCATCAATATTATCCAAATCTTCCAAATCCTCCAAGTCTAACTCCGACAAGAGATCTTCCAATTCTTCGACCTCCAAAAACAAATCTTGAAATGATACGAAATTAGAGTCGTTTAAATCCAGAATTTCTACCTGTCAAGGAGAATTTAAAATAAAAATAAAATAATATTAAGATTAAACACACAATTCATAAAGAGCAAATATATAATCATCTACCCGTTTAATATTAAAAAAGTAACTGGTCTARTAATCAKATACCCGTTAGCAATCAAGCTGACATGGAAGCTATAGATCCTAAATCCTTGTTCATAAGTACTTTATTGTACTAATAGACCTATTACTAGGATGTACAACTTTTGGCTAGTTATATTAGATATATGTAAATCACATTCAAAATAATTTGTTCAGTTGTGTTGAAGGGCCTCATAAATGCAAGGTTAATGAAATTTTGACCCAATGCATCAAACATATGGCTCCAACCTTCATACTGAATATATTTTTGAAATTTCAYAATCTGTTCTGGATCCAAGAAAGGGAATTCATCCTTGAGCACCTCACAAGAGTAATATGCTTCCCTTTTCAAATTCATTTGATGTCTCTCCACTTTTTTTCGACAAGTTCCTTTTTAGGATTTCTGACATCAACTTCATCATCATCATCGTGAATGTCTCAACAAATGATGCTCCTTGACCAGTAGGCTCCTCGTTTGCAAATGGTTCTTCATCATGATTTGGATATTCAGCTAGCAAAGGAAGTTGATGTGACGACTTGATAAAAACTCTTGACGCACCGCTATTCTTGAACAAATCCACCATTTTTTTCATAGTTGTGCAATTCTTGGCTCTTGAAAGCATTGCATTTTGGTTTATCTACAGATCAGATTTTAAAAAATGAAACAAAAAATACTTTTTTAGTCAAACAAAGGCAAAGCAACAAGTGATGTGGCTATTTAAGTACATGTTCCAAGTCTCTCCATTTCCAGTCATCAGCTTCAATTGATTATTTTGAAGCACTCCAGCCAACCAAGTGTGGTTTTCAATCAAGCCACTCCATTACACGGTACTTTGCTTCTATGTTAACCCATTTCTACTTTAGGTGTTTCACTTTGTACTTCTTTCCAACTGTTGCGATRAAGTCAGTTGTTATGTTTGGCTCCCCAGCAAATTCCCCTCAATACTTTTATGTTGAAAACATATATCAAGAAAAATGTTTTCCTAGGCCATTCTCCATGGACTTTCACATTTGCGACATGGTTGTGTGCCACTAGACTCCACCATCTATCCATATTATTTAATTATTATTCTAACATGAAATATCATTTAAATATATTTAAATTGAATGTTAGGTGAATAAAATGCCCTTAGTGAACGTTTTCGCTTCTTGTTCACAGAAATGGGGAGCAGGAATGTTGGATCTTGTCTCTGAATTTTCGATCTTCAACAGCATTCATATTATGAATCTATACATATATAAAACATTTGGATAAGCAAATAATAAATAAATGGAATAAAAAATCATAAATATAATGGAAAAACTATTGTACAAAAATTTACCTCATTAGAAAATCCAATTTGATATTTTCTTTGTACTGGAAAATAATTTTTCTCAYATTATAATTTGTCCTGTTTGAGAGATACAGAAGACAATTAGGTTTCTTAGAAGATAATTGCAATATCTTTTCTTCTACTCACAACAATAGCAAGAAACCTTCCCCTCTCTCTCCTTCTCTCTTCCTTCATCTTCGTCCCTCCCCTCTCGCAAGTCACACAGACACAGTTCCAAGTCATACACAGATAAATAAATGATCATAGGATAAACTAATGAATCTCAAGCAGGCTATGAAGATTAATTATATGTGATTGATATTATTTATTTTTTCTTGATAGGCCTGATGATTGCTTCAAGTTAAGTACATGCATCCTTATGTTTTCTTTGCTCTATTCAAGTTCAAGCAACCTTATGGCAAAAAGATCAAGAATGTCATTTTTCTTGTCTTGATTCCTAATTCATATGTATTAGATTAAAAAATTCTAGTGTGAACACAATATTCAATGAACTACTAYGCATTATTGTCCTTATTTATGGTCAATTTATTATACTTCAAAATATTTAGAGATGTACACTGATAAAGAAAGGTATGTTTAGAGATGTACATTGATCTTAACATTTTTCTTTGTTCTTTTCCTCACTTTTGATTCCCTTGTTTAAACAGATTTTTTGAAAAAAATTGAAAAATAAAATGAAAAATAATAAAATGGAATATGTAAGAATGTCTCTCTTATAAGATGGTTTATGACATGCAATGCTAGTAGTAGGAAGTTGAATAATTATGGAGTAACTAGCTTTACAGATACAATAAGAGATGCAATAAAGAGTTATTACACCAACGAGAAAGAATGCATAAACTAATAGGACAACTGAAAACTCATTATTTTTCACGATAATATTGGGTTCAGATTTACCCATCTCTAATTTACTCCATGAAACTCGTTCAATAGTCTATAGAGATCTCACCAACTAAGCACGAAAACTTAAAGGCAAGTCACATTAAGCTATCTAATAACATGGGTAAAGATAGTTTGCCCATAAAATTTATAAAGAAGGAGGCAAAAGAGAATCAAAAATAATTATTCAACCTGTAAAGTTTAACCCTATAAAGAGGTAAAATGAATTTAAATTCRGAATTGATGGAGAATTTGAAACTATACTAGGGAACACAACATAAGTGGAGAGGAAAATCCTTACTAGATTTGAAGAAAAATGTTGTCTTTCGAATGCAACAATGCGATAAGGTTGTTCAAGTTTACACCATTGACTTGAGTTTGAGAAAGGAGGTAAGATGAGGTTATATTTGGAATTAGTCCTCGATTTTGAAACAATAATTTCGAACACAAAGTAAGTAGAAAAAAAGATACTTATCCGATCGAAAGAAAATTGTTGTCTTCCCAACTCAGTAAGAGTTGAAAAAAGAAGCGGAGGCATTGGGTTACAGTTTTCATTGTTAAGTAAGGATTGGCGAAATACTTCATTCTTCATTATGGGCTTTCAATTCTATGTACAGGTGTTGCAAATGAAAATTCCTGAAGAATCCAAGGCTTTTTTAACTTTTTTTTTTTTTGGTTTTGTTGTCTAAGAAAAAACATCGAGTTAAGATTAGGAGTGTGTTTGTCTAAAGAAGTTAAACAAATAATATTTTATTTTTTAGTGAAAATAAGATCAAGTTCTATAAAATCATCCAAATGGCTCTTAATTTAAAAGTTCATTTTAAATTAACTTTACGTGTCATTCAAATCATCACGAAAATAAATATATGGAAGGAAAATTGAATATAATTTTTCAGTCCATTTTAGTCATTTCATAATAAAATAAAGGAGTGTAGTTGATGATTAAAAGTTTTGGGTACTATACTAGTACAACACCCAAAGTACAACGTAGTAAAATGGAATTAACCTTTGATTAAATGGGGGTAATAAGAGAATTATGTGAAATTACGAAACTGAAAACGAATTGTTTTAATGAACCAGGCTGGTATTTACATTTCGTATTTTGAAATTATACCCCTCCCACCTCTTCGAATTTACCATGGACGCCCCTCCTACTCCTCCTCCTCAGCGGCCTCTGCAAATTCTCCATCCCGCCGGACAACCAGCTTCCGAGAATGGTGCAGCCATATCCTCCACTGCAGAAGCGGAAATCCCCACAACCTCAGCAATGTCTACCGTCGTTAATGGCCAAAAATCCACCAGAATTACAAGGAAAAAAAAGATAAAGAAAGAAAAATCATCCGCCGACCCACATTTTCAAGATTCGTCGTCATCTTCATCAACCGGTCGGTCGTTTTCTACTTTGTCTCTTTCGCGGGTTTCAGCACAAAGAAGAGGCATTAGACTTTTTAGTACTCGCCGGAACCCTAAAGTCTTTTGTCGGCTGGGCCGGCACAAGCCGGGGTACCTTGAAGCCCTTGCTCTTCCTCTGGGCATGTCCATTGCTGCCATCGTTGCTCAGGTGTGCCTTATTACGGGAATTAGCATTTATTGTTTGAATACATTACTGATTTTATGCGGATTTTGTTATTTTCTGCAAAGCTGTGATCTTTAGAGGGAAAGTTTAGTTCTTGCTTGTGAGAGTTGAAGCATTGTCTTGGGGAACCTATATGAATTGCTTAAAACGGATATATTTGAACGTCATGTGCTTTCTATAACTTTGTGGAGGATTTTTTCTATTTTGGTTAAAGACACTCCTAGTATGACGGGGGTGATAATCGTCTGCATTTATTAGTTTTTCCTGTCTACCGTTTGATTTAAGAAACGGTGCTGGTTTTTGTTGGAGTAACTATTATTTTCATACGGAGGAATTGAATATATGGATTCTTTGATTTGTGTATAAGAAAACTGAGAGTGTGGAGTTAAAACTTAAGATATTTATGGGTGACTAGAAAACTTACATGGAACTATATCAAGATAGTACAAATTTAACTAATTGGTGACATTTTTTATCTGTAATTTCTCAAGATGATGCTCAAATTTTGTTGGTAAGAAGGTTATTCCTACAGCTTCATTTGTTATATTTTGCTGATTCAAATAGGATTTTGGCTAGAGATATGGCTAAGCATTATAAGTAATTATGCTGTATTTTTAAACAGTTGGTTGTAGCGCTTGTACTATTAGGTATAAAATTGTTACCTGGTAAGAACAACTGAACTGAAAACTATGAGGTTGAACAGATGGTGAGGTTGCTTAATTGATCGTTTCCTTTAATCTATCTTTTTATACAGCATCGGCAATGAATTCTTTTATGTTTTCAGTAAATGTTGAACTGCTTCAGTCAAGGTGTGTCTATGATACCTAAATGATAGAATTTTACCCAACTCTGATAAACTAATCTTATAGTGAAAGATTTTATGTCCAGGTGGGCATGTTTCTGTTGGTATATATGCATGTTTATATGACCAACTTTTCTCTTCTCACTGTCCATAATTAAGTGCTTATATTGTCAAAAGATTTAGTCCATGATTCTATACTAAATGTGCCATTTTATGTATAGCTCTATAAGCTTGATTCTTGGACAGAAGATAATTCTTCTCCATTGAGAATATTAGAAGTATATATTCCTTTGTCATTCCTGTCGCAGGGTCTGTTTTCACTTGATTTTAGAGCTAAGACTAAGCTAAGATAATGATTGTTGATCTTTGACTGTTTGTTTTCAGAGCAACAGCAAGAAGAGGTGATTATGTTAGAGGAAGGATTATTGCTTTCTTTTCTCTAGCAGATGTTGTAGAAAATACATTGCAGAATTTAATATTTTTTTAATTCTTTTGGGCTAGTTATGACCATTGTCTAAACTTCCAAAAGTATATCTCTGAAGTAAGTGTATGATAGCATTTTTCTTTCTCGTGAATCCGTACCAGCAGCCAGCAGGTTATTATAACTATGGAAGCTTAGCTTGTGCTAAATGTTTGTCATTCAATAAATTTATGTGTTTCTAAGTTCTCTCTCTTCTCTATCATGAAGAAGCTCTAGTTATTCTGGTTCAATAAGATCAGATTGCACAACCATCATAATTTTCAGTAGAGTATGGAAAGTACCCAAGTGAGCATTTGAAAAGCACCTAGCATGTTATATGGTGAACACAGTTTGAAAAATCTAATATACTTGCAAGAATTGTGTTTACTTTCTCAGATATCTTCATCTCCTAAAGGGATCACGAGTATTTGAAATTTATACGAATAAGGAGTTGAAACTTTATTGTAGAATATCATGTCAAGGCAGTTCATTAGCACTAATCTTTCTGCCTTAAATGATATCCATATTCTGTTGTCTGATCTATCCTTTATTGACTGCTTAACACGTTATACAATTTGTGGTATCTTCAAGCTGTTCTGAGTGAAGAATTAGTTGTGAAAATGAGTTTTGTAGGGTGCTTAGACGGGTTCTTAGTTTTCCATTGCATATTTTTCTTGCTTATTTTTTGTGGTGGAGAGTGAAGGTATATGAGGTGCAACTGAGATGCACCAGAGCAAGATAGTATTCTCTGTTCGAGTTGATTACATAGATGTTGAATATAGTGTAACCAGTTTGTGGTTAAAAGGTCCTTGTAGATCCCTCAACATCCTCTTGCAGCTGAAATTTTTATTGTGTTAAATGTGTAGCTAACCTTAGGATTGAGTTTATTTATTAGCAATTGTTTCAGTACTTGAGATTTGATTCTTGCAACTGAATAGCATCTATCGATTTTACTATCTGTTAGACCTTCCACAAATGCTAGGTCAATTCTCATCAATGTTGTGTGGAAGAGTTGTGTTTATATTGCTTGTCGAGTGACAACAGTCTATTTTTCTATCTATTTGAGTTCTTATTTCTGTTCTGAGATTCAAACATCAATCATTTGATCATGGTAGCGAATACTATCAGGCTCTCGTCCGCCTAATATCTGAATCAGTAGAATATATTTCTACTGCAACCTGTTTGACGGTGGACCACTTAAATTGTATCTTTTGTCCCTTTTTTTATGAAGAGTGACCAACCTTTGTTCTTAAATCAGGTTTTGGATCGGAAAAATGCAGTGGAGGATAAAGTATTGGCAGATTATCTATCTCAGGTACTTATCCCTTTTACTTATTTAGGACAGTTTGATTAAGTCATATGGTCATAGATGAATCCAACTACTAGTTCCTTTTGTTTAATTTAGCTTCCCCTCTACAGAATTACTCCCTCCATCCCAAATTGAATATCCACATTTAACTTGGCACAAAGATTTAGAAGAGAATTTGACCACACACGAATTACCACCTTATTCTTAATAACCAAGAAGGTTAATAGCAGGACCCATGCGTTAGTGTTTTCATATCCCTTAGATTAAGGAAGTTAGTGGAGGAAATTTAGATAGAAAATATGTTTATTACATTCATTTTGGACATCACATATATGTGGACATTCAATGGGATAAATGTRTTATTTTTATACTGTCCATGAGCTTTGACAAGTAGAACTGTGTATTCTAAAAGTGTAAATGGTTTAGATCATCCAGTGAAAACCTGAGCGGAGTATTTCCTCCACATGGATAGTTCAATCAGTTATGTGATSGATGAATTGGTTAAAGTTTAGCTCTATTGAGCTTCCTTTTCTATTGGCTTTATATATTCTAACTAGTGTCTCTAATGATTTTCGCTGCATATAATTGCTGGTAGG
This sequence comes from Rhazya stricta, assembly GCA_001752375.1. NCBI lineage: Eukaryota > Viridiplantae > Streptophyta > Magnoliopsida > Gentianales > Apocynaceae > Rhazya > Rhazya stricta. Next base: position 909,105 of record MEJB01000094.1, read on the forward strand.
TTTGTGCTTCAGCAATCAGAGAGTCCTTGGTAAATGTAAGTGAAATTTAATATGTTCTGGTGGCTGTGGTGGTCTTGTGTCTCTTGCTGTAGGCCATTAATTTGAAAAAAAAAATGGTTCAAGCACTTTCTTAATGTACTTTGCCTCGTTGTTTGTACAAAAGCAGGTTTTTGGAGACAAGTTTGATAGTTTTGCGGAGAACTTTGAGAAATCATTTCGGAGTACCTTGATGACTTTACAATTGATCAATAATGAATCCACCAAAATACATGGAGGAAGAAACAGAAAACATGCAAGAGGCGAATATTCTTCAGAAGGGGCAGCATCATCTTCTTTCAACAGATTGGACAATTCTGCTAATGATTTTGGTGTAGAAGAATGTTGGTCTGAGACACTTTCCCAAGCTTCCAGCAGGGATGAACAAGTAAGTAATCATGAAGATATACAGGATACAATGAGAAGTAATTTAAGGAACCAGCAGCTTATACTGCATGATGGACAAATTATGCAGCAGTTGGCTTTTGTATCTCCAAGCCGGAGCTGCGGTGCGATTGATTCCTCGCATAACCCAATCATTCTTAGAACCCTGGAAAAATCCATCATGGAGCAAGCAAGATCGAATGACCTCAAGACCTTTGAGATGGGTCTTACTATGAAAAAGATACAACTAAAGGAAAGACAGCTAGCACTTAGTTCTGATTCAAACTTTTTGGAAAGGTGTAAATTATCATTGGGTTTTTCGAAGACGTCCTTCAAGTTTGAAAAGTTTAAAACTCAATTAGAGGACACAAGACATGCTGAGCTGCTCAAAAGGTGCATAGATTGTCTGGTCAGTGGTCTCTTCATCATGTTGGCCAGTGTAGGATACGGAGTTTTTGTTTTTGCTCACCGGAGAATTACTGAAGTTACTGCAGCTTGCACATTTCCCAAGGTAAGGACAATTTGCAATTTGGATTTAGTCCAACCAATTTAATCCTACCAATCTCAGAGGATTGCTAATGCTTATATTCCTGAATGAAATTATTCAATATTTTATTGGTTGAAACCTAGATAGAAAACTTGCTTCTGTAGAATCTAGAGAAAAGAAACATAATTGTCAAAACTCTTAAAAATGTGAAGGTTTACTAGTTCACTTATCTGTTTATATACATATTTGGGGAAAATGCTCCACGGTACCAACAGTTTAAATGTAGTTCATTTTGTTTATATTTTTACACCTACATTCATTTTCGGTTCCATAATTCAACTAAGCCATATATCAGACCATTGGAGAACAAATAGGAAAGAGGAAAGTTGTATGGTTAGGTAGATGTGATAGGAAGCGATAGATAGTTAATGAAAACTTAAACTTTTGCTACATAACTCAGTGTTCCTCTCCCTTATATCCCAGCCTACAGAAAGGCTAACAGAATGTTTTTACTAGCACTAATTTTTCTGAGGAACATAAGATACAAAAAGACTTTTGATTGAGATGAATAGTCCCTCAAACTGCTTTTTGATACGCAGAATTTCTTTTGGAGAAAAAGTTGAATTTTTTTTTTTTTCTTTCATCAAGAATGGATTGATGCATAATCTTGGAAACTACTTTTTCCAATAGAATGAGATGCCAGTTAATAAACTGATATGACAGGTCTGTTGACCTACTAGGTTATGCTGATATTAGATACCTTGATGCCACAATTGCAAATAAAATATCTCAATGGAGAAAGAGTTCCCTCTCCTAAATCTGCTGTCTTTATCTGCTATTTTAATCCCACTCCTTATTACTGTGACACTGCTGCTTGTTCTTTAGCTTATATCATACATTCAGGTTATTGAAATGGGAGAGTGCACACTGGAAGCATATAAATAGGAATTGATTAGCTGTTCCTTAATCTTCACATAACTCTAATGCAGTCAGAAAGGTGGTGGGTTTACAAGTGATGAACCCAAAAGAATAAATCCTTTGAATCCACCATAAATTAAAAGAACAAATCTGGGATCCACCAGAAATTACCGGAATCCACTAGCAAAATTTGAGAGAAATTTTCATATTTGATTAATAATAATATGGATGAATTAGAAGCTACAAGGATAAAGGTCCCTTAAATAGGGAAAACACAAATCCTAATATGATAAGAACTACGAAAACCTAATTAATATAATAGAAACAGATGTGAATATTACTAGAAGTCTAAACAAATGGTAAACACTTAAGATTCCAAGTTAAAGAAAATTACGCTGCTCTGGTACCACCTGAGGCAGTTGGAAAAGTGGTGGGTTTATAAGCGATAAACCTGAAAAAATAAATCGTGGAATTCACTAGAAATTACCAGAATTCACCAGCGAAATTTGAGAAAAAAATCTCGAATTTGATTAATAATAATACGAATGAATTAAGAACTACAAGCATAAAGGTCCAAATTGTAATCGGGAAGAACTACAAGCATTAAGAACTACTACTAAAATTAACTAATATAATAGAAACAAATTTGAAAATTACTAGAAGTTTAAACAAATGGTAAACACTTTAGAGTCCAAAGTTAACCTTCAATTCCTTGAATTTCGTCCTACATCACACACTGTTGTGTTTTATGAGATGTTTCTAGTGTAATGTAAAATAGTCTAGTAATAGAAGTTTTGCCGAAGGGTATCAGGAACCATATTCAGATTCATGCTCCCAACTTCTTAAGGATTTTTATGTACAAGTTGTCCATACTGTTTCTGGCGACATGTTATCTTGAGCATACCTGCTATTTTTTCTGCATCTATTTATGCTCATTAATAGACTTTCTCATAAGATATCTACACTGCTCAGGAATCTACTTCTTGGTGGATGCCCAAGACAATGTCATCTATCAACTCAGGAATGCAGATTCTAAAATGCCAGTTTCAAGTGTTAATTCGTCTGATGGCTGGTGGAATCATGGTTATTGCAATTGCATATCTGCTTCTTCAACGTTCTGCAACTTCAAATCAGACAATGCCAGTTACTTTCCTAGTCTTGCTTTTAGGATTATTATGTGGTATTACAGGGAAGCTATGCATTGATACACTAGGGGGCAGTGGAAATTGTTGGCTATCACTCTGGTGGATCTTTTGTTTGCTACAAATATTTTCAAATGTTTGGACATCCACTTTGTTTGCAATCCTTTATGGACCTATAACCGTGTCAGAACGGACGAAGAGAGTTCCATGCGTTCCGTATTGGTTTAGAAGGTATGTATTTTTTACCACTTCAGCTCTCTTCCTTCCATTGCTATGCGGTTTTCTGCCTTTTGCAAGCCTTGGCGAGTGGAAGGATCACTTCTCTTCACTTCTCATGCATCATCCGGAAGTCCAGTATTAGGGCTTTCGGGAGGAAACTAGCTGCATCTGGTAATAAAGTTTTTTCTTTTTTTGGTAATTTATACTGGTGTACCATAGTGTGATTAGAAGGATCCAGTTACTAAGTGAATATGGCTTATAGTGCCTGTGAAATAGCCAATGTAATACTATAGCTTGTGCTTTGACATCAAATTGTACCTTCGGGAACATATTTTGCCCACAAAGCTTGTCTTAAAAGATTTCGTGTTGTTTTTCTTATTTCCAGTATGGATTCATTATTAAGWACTTGTATTGTTTCCCCATCTGAGGAAAATTATGAGTATATTTTATTTCAAAAAATGGTTGTATTGCTAAAAATGCAATTAAGACGTCATAGAACGTATCAAGAATGACTCTAAATTTTTTAATATGTTTTTTTGTTTTTCTTTTTGAAAGGATTAAAGAAGCATCATCACCTCAAATTTTGGCTGCAGTATTTAAAGGTCAATAATCTAAAACAGAATAGTGTCTATTTTGAAACGCGAATGAGAAAGGACTTGAACTGTAAAATATAATAAGGAATTACAGCTGAAATGTTTTAAAAATTGTTTCAAAATTGAAACGTCAAATGTTAATTTACACTAAGTGCTAAAAGAAAGTCTTCTCGTCTTTCTATTATCTCTTTCCTCAATGGTCAAAACTCTTTGACATTTTCAAGGATGAACCCACTGTCATGAAATGGGCTCCTTTGAGCTGTTCGAATTTCCATAATGCTACAGTGCCAGATGAGGCGAGCTCGTGCAGAGGAGCTGCTTCTCTCTATTAATATCTTCGTCTTCTCCGATTTATTTCTTCATAGAACTTTGTGAGCCTTCCCATAATACCTGTTTATAAATGGAGACTGGAGAAAAATGAGGAAAGTTAGATTTCTCGTTGAGCAAGAATACATGACACAGTTTAAAGAGAAATCGAGAATGGTGGCTTTGTCCCTAGTTTGATTAGCTCTTGTGGTCACGTTTTCAGAAAGTAAAACTGCAGAAGAGAAATCGACATGAAAGTGGCAAGAGTTAAAATGCTGGACATGCAAATGCACTACTATTCTACAGGAGGTGTTTTCCCAATAGGAGAAAAACCCCTCAAAACCTCGTAGTCTAGATACTATAAATGTAAGAGAAATTTAATTGAATCTGTGCACTGCCAGCACAACTCAAAATATGCATATGTATACACAATATCTCACTGCAATACCAAGTTCAATCTTCATGGAATATCTGCATCCAATGTATCCAACAAGTTGAAGCATAAAGCTACAAGGTTTATCTCTTATCCTATTAAATGCAATTTAGTAATCATGTTAAACTAAACCAAAAACGAGATGCAAGCACCATCTGCGAGGAGGTCAATACAATTTAGGCATTTCACATCCTCATGATGGTGACACTTCTTTTGTAGATTCAAAAAATCAACTAGTTTGGATTTAAACTATTTCACAAGCGAACAACTCACCAACCACTGATATCTCAAGGCAGAAGTTAATATCTTGAACTGGAACTAGAGATGAGAAAACTAATACAAAGTCACTAATACAACGTATATGCAAGCTGCATGTATATTCACTTCCACAATTTCACCAGCCTAATCCAGTTAAGAAACTTGAACAGAATTTATAAGATCACACAGAACATGAAAATTATATAATTTAGTTACTCAAATATGCATAAATTGTCGATGAGATTGTTCAAATTCACAGATGGAAGAGTTTCAAGACAAATGGCCGATGTGGACAGATTACAGTTTGTTACAAATGTCATGTAGTCCCCTATTCCCAAATTCGTCGGCCTTCTGAAAAGCTACCATATAGGACACAATCAGAATGGCAGAGTTCAAGTGCACTACACAGTCTTTGGGAATTCAACTCCACAAAGCCTTTGCAGTTTAATTTGAACCTTTTCATGTACCTAAGTACCACGCCAACGGGTGTTAATTATTTTCTAGCAAAGAAATATTCACCCCCCAACTCACCAGATAACTCCGAAATGGTAAAGTTGGGAGAAAATAGTTGGACGGAAATGCTATAAATTGTCTTTATAGCATTATCTAGTGACTGAAATACTGGCCCACGACCCAACTATTTTTGTTCTCATTGATTGGTTAAAATTTGAAAATAAAATGGAACACAAAAATTGATCTGTAAAAGCATTTAGGTGGCTATAGAAACAAAATAAATTATGATCTTCCAGCACTAATTGCCTAGTGAATTTGCAATCATAAAGGGAACAACTCAAACAATTTGTTATGCATCATGCTCAACAACAGTAAGTAAACCTAGAAAGAAAAATTGTTTCAGCACATTTACCTTGACYGTAGATACGTCAGGCGAGTCTGGTGTAGTCACGGGATAGAATTTATAGAACTTCATATTCTCGAATGCAGCCTTTGTATCGCTACTCATTTCTTCCAATGCTTTCTTCCTGGCTCTCTTTGCCTATAAAGAAAGAAGTTGCAGACCACCTTAGCAAGCACAAAATCTGAATGGCTATCAAATAACATCCATGAAACGGGTGGGTACCTCACGATTAGCCTTTTTGGCTTCAGCAACCTTCTCCTGAAGAAATTTCTGAGATGGAAATTAAAATCAATGAGTATGAAAGTAAATTTCAAGATTAACATATAAGGTACTTGCACATCATTCAAAAGTTACCTGGAAATCATCTTTTTTGTCAGAAGGTAAAACTTCTTCCTCAATCAGCTTATCTGTGAATTCCTATAAATGTCATTTTATTTAGTGAGACAAATTAACATTTCGTACTATATGGTTATCTAAAAAGGATCTAAGATAAGTTGCAAGAGTATGTACAAGCATGTGGGTATGCAATAACAGAAAAAACAAAACTGAAGCAAGCAATCAATAGTGAGCTCCTGGAGATAGCCAAGTTGCTCCCAAAAGTTTTGGAGGAACATAAATGGATCCTTAGACCCTGAATAAGTTAAATGCAATGCCTACTTAATTCAGGGTTCTAGTGGAATCATGATAGACTAGTATGCAAGCATAGATAAAGATACACCGCATACCTCATATTCATCAAGTTCCCAATCAAAGCTGCAGACAGTCTGGAAAGGGAAAAAAGCAAACTCTTCAAGAATGTGACATAGCATCAAATATTTTAAGCGTAACTACACTAAATGTTAAACACAGCCATCATCTTTAAGAAACTAAGAATTATTGAAGCAGCTTAACATTGTTTCTAGAGCAAGTAAACCGTCAGAGCTTTTGTTATTTCTCATAAACAAACTTAAAGCATACCGGTGGTTCAGTATCAGGATATAAAATTTGCACTTCTGTGCTCTGCTCCAGTTCGTCTTCCTTGAAGGGCTGATAGAAATCTGCCAACAGAAAATGTCAGTACAAATCTGCAAAAAGAACTCGAAGATTTTGTGTTACTCAAATTCTACTGAAATCAACACTTTTATATTCAATTACTGAGGCAGAAGTACAATAATTTCARCGTCAATTGCTTTAAACAGCATTTTCGCTAAGAAAGCTAGACCTTTTTTATTTTCAGATATTCAAAAGTTGAAACTTCAAGTYMTAAAGTACAGTATATCTCTCAGGATATCTTTCACATAACATAACCATGTCAAAATTTAGATGTTACATAAACCAGACTCTTATGCATGATGAGAAGAATAACACCTAAGAGAAGGCAATTATCCTTCATTCTATCTCCTCCAAGTATTTCTCTAAATGCAAATCTTCCAATTTGTGTACAAATGGGGTATTTAAGGAGTCATAGTTACCGCAAATGTTGTTCACATTCTTCATAAAATTCATGAAAATGATTCATTGCATCTAATAACACCTCCAATACTCTGCAATTTTTAGATCTAATTCTTTTCCTTTCTTCCCCCCCCCCCCTCCATAAATACAAAAGGTCTGGGTTTCAAAACCCAATAGCATATGGGTTTGGGTTGTATAGTGCCATTAGCATGTTATATTAGTTTGTGTCCTGTATATGTGGGTTTGAACTCCCTATCGTTGTGCCAAAAGTATGGCATCGCAGTTTTGGCTCAGAATATTTTAGACAATAGTTCAAAACTTATGATAGTTAACCAAGAAATGGTACTATGTCAGTTGTTTTGTTACTTTTCGTCAAATGAAAAGATATAGAAGTAATACTTGATGAGGACAATATTATATTTAGCACATTAAGTATTGAAAATAAGTGGCAAAACTTTATGAAGCGTCCTGAATAGCAAATATRCCTTATAAAATCCAACAAGAAAATTATAAATGTCAGGAACCCCTTGACATGCAAATAACAAGATAGAAGTCTACATCATCACTCTAAAATATTTCTGCCGCAATTTCATACGACGAAAACAACAGACAAAGACATGCTGCCAAAACGCAAAGGAAACACCAGCATCTCAATGAGTGTTCAAAATAATTGGTGCAGAATATTTAAAACTTTCAACACTTTAGAACTAAAAGMTAAGATGAAATGACAGGCAGAAGAAACTTCAAAAGTCCGGATTTACTCAATGATCTGGAAATAGTGTCATGTTACAGTTTCAGTCCTTACTTGATGAAGTGAAGGAAGAAGAGAAAAGGCAAAAACTCAAACAGATAAACAAATGAGCGTAATCTTTTAACCTAATGTTATACAATCCTCACGACTATGTGAGATCTAGCTAAAGCATTAGCTGGTTCACTAACGAAATAGATGATAATCCACAAAACTGATAAAGGAAGAGAAATATGGAGGAATGAGCTATCAATAGCTTGAAAGGCCCCAAGTACAGAAGCAGGCTGAGTACATGTAAAATTCAAGAGCTAGATTGAGCTGTGCAATGAATCAATAATATTATGGGTAGAGACTTTTCAAACAGGATTTTAAGATCAACTTAACCTTCAATGTGAGTGTTACGATGGGATTGCTGGTTAGGGCAACAGCCATTTATGTGCTCGCTTCTTACTCAGGAACATGTTGTGTCACATACTTCCAGACATGTTGGTTTAAAGTGAGAAGCATGTGACCAAGGATAAAAAAGTGAGAGATTAGGACTGCCTCAGAGGACTGAYACTAAATTCAAAATTCATTCTACTACATAACTAGCTAAAATTGAGAAAGTAACATAAATAGAGTAGTCTGCTCACATTTATATGTACGTTCTTTAACAAGCACCATAATTGACATGGGGAAACAGATGACATGCAGCTGAAAGAGTTTCAAGTGSAAATTATCACAATAAACTTGTCACAGAGTATAATATCTCACAACTAGGGAAATGAACATGGCATATGAGCCCAAAGTTGAAGGTTGGAAATGTATTCACTCACAAGGTAAGCAATACTGAAATTTCTTTACTCGATCTTCCTTCAAATGTCTCAAACCAGCCCTGCAACAAGTAATTTGGAAAAAAAAAAAATGAACCCTAAAACCAATACTCCTGCCTCTCACCCTGCCTCTCTCTCTCTTTTCATGTGTAAAGTGGAAAAGCGTGCAGAATAACATAGTAGAGAAATGGAAGAGTAATCATTGACATCTTAGAAGATTATGATTAGAACAAAGCCTTCCGGGGTACATGTAAAAATAAAAAAGAGAAAGAAATCAGACAAACAATCAAAAGGTAGCAACAAAAGAAATCCAGAAGAAAATAGAGCTGCATCTGAAACGTGTCGAGGTGCTTTTCCTTGACTCTTAAAGGGAAACAAAAAACATAAAATGCTATACTGATGTTTATTGCTTCATGATCTAATCATCTGCTTACAATCTTTGCAYCCAACTCAACAACAAAGAAACTCATACACCAGAAATGATGCACAGAGTAAAAGCTATAAGAGTTCTATCACCAACACAACATTAGCCATCCATTTTTCAAGAATCACTACCGCAAAGATGGTGGACAAATTATTAGTATAAAAATTATGCACATACATAAAACATGCATGCATTGCTTGGAAAATATAATAGTGTGCATGGTGATATATATGTGGTTATGAATGAAGCGTGCTATTCATCCAGTCAGATTACTAATTCTTGGGCATCATAAACACTTTTCTTAATCCAAAATGTACACTAGAAAACCTCATAAAGGAAATAAAAAAATTAAGTTGTGGGATAAATTAAGACAGCCCCAAGCATAAAAGGAAAGGTGAAAAATGGTGTACTACCTTCTCTGTGTGCAGCCCAAGATAAAAATTTGGGATTTGAGTCTTTCAACTTGAGAATCCCTACAAAATAATATAATAAAGAACCACAAATTAGAAAAAGCATTTGCAACAAAATACATAAACAACTTCCAATAGAAGGCTGGAAGTACCGGTTCTCCAACGGGATGTAGGGAACCCAATCCATTTTCATCTGTTTCATAGGTACAATTTCTTCAGATTCCCGCTGTACTGAAGTGATTCCAAGTTTGTCAGATGGTGGAAACGGAGAAACCACCTGTTCAAGAAACAAATAAGAACACAAAACAGATGTAAAAGAACAATATGCATATATACAAGACTAACAGGAGTTCGAATATAAAACATCTTAGTCCTAGCATCTAACTATTCATAGTCCAAAAAGCATGAATAACAAAATTATAGTTAGACTCGTATTAGAATAGCACATTTCCCCAGCCCTACTGTAAAGGAAATTAAAAGCATTAGACTGCATAGAACTGCATAAGTCTGATGCTATACAATAAAAGCCAGAGTTTTTGACTGTTAAAAACATCTAAAATCACAGCCTTACGATACAGTTGGGTACATATAGAAGAAAGAAGTTTCAGGACTTACAGCAACCACGACAGGTATTACAATGACCTTTTGCTGATCCTTGAAAGAAATGAATTGAGCTGTAAGAATAAGTAAAGAATGTAAGGATGTTAGATAATCCATGCATATGAACTTCAAGTACATGGGCACAGTAGGTGATCCAGTCAACAACATTCCTCTGGAACAGCCAACTTAATTTCTCTGGAAACTGACAATGCACAGTGGTGCTAGATGAAGTCAATGGGTGAGAATAGTAAGGTTCTAATTGGAACTTACGCTCAGTACATCCAAATAGATAGACCTTCTGTCCATATAACTCGCCACCTTCTTCAAATGCATCCTGTGTAAAGTCCAACAAGTACTTTTAGCAATAACTTTCTCAACTCTCTTTATTTTATGTGCTTAAGGCTTTTACGTTTCAGACGCTTAAAAAGTCAAAGAAACAATAATAATAAATGATTAAGTACTGAGTATACAAATCAAAAAAAGAAAATTAACTCACTTCAAGATTCCGGAAACTCCAGTTATACTGATAAACAAGGTCAAGTTGTTCCCACTGGCATTCAGAAGAAGAAAAACTGGATATTAGGGAAAATTTTAGCAACCCGAGATGTTATATACGAAAGGCTACGGTCTTACCTCTGTGCCAACTGGAAATGTCTGTTTCCATAGATCTTCCTGCAAAACATCACAAGGTAACTCAGAATTCTCCTCATAATCTATTTCCATATAATAATCAAGAAGCAAATCCATCAAAGGGAACAATACGTTCTAGCAAAAACTTTTAACTTACCTTGACAACAACCAACCACAAGTAAAGTCATTAAAACTGCCAACAGATTAAGGTCTAGAACAATTTCATCTTGCTAAGCAGTAAAGGGAATTCAACCAAGGTACAAACTTGTAGCTCCTATAATTAAATTAAGGTGGTAAGAAGATGAAAAAGCACATTTGCACATAAACATCAAGTATAGATGCATAAATGGATAAACGAAATCATGTCTAATAAGTTTATTTACAAAGAAAGTCAGACTTGTGAAAATGTTTTCTTTCCTGTAAACTTACAGACCATGAATAATTTTAGCATTTGCAGTAATTCTGAAAAATAACAAAGCAACCAAAAAGGGAATTCTTTTCAAACCAAAGTAGGCACGGTGAAAATGCAAGCACGAAACAGAACAATGTGTGTGGTTACATGCTGAGGGAAATTAGGACGCTCGAATCTGTAGTCTACACATTATTTCATCCGACATTGGATCTAGACCAAGTAAATTATATAAATCACGAAACAACTACATAAAACAAGCACCAATAGTAATTACAAGAACTAATATAACAACTAACAAGTTACTAAGGATTCCAATTTCATTTCAACATGCAGAGAAAACTATMGCAAAGCACAATTACTCAAATTACCATATTTCGCTGGTCCTCAAAGTACTCAGTCTCAGCGTCCGGCTTCGAAATCTTGGCCCGCTTAGCTCGTTGCTTTACAGGTTTGCTAGGCTCCTCCATAGCCGGTTTGCTACTCGGTTCAGCCTTCTCCTCCTTGTCCTTAGTCGAATTCTCGTTGGTATCAACCTTACTATTCTCTTCATCAGCAGACTGGCTTTGGCTCGGCTCCTTTTCGTCCTCTTCAACAGCTTTGCTGTTCGGCTGTTCCTTGGTCTCCTTGGATTTGACAGCTTCGTTTTTGCGGCTAGCCTTTCTCTTAGTTCCCCTCCTCATCTTCACTACGCAGAATGCAATATAGGTGTATATGTATGTATATAGATAGATATAGAGAGAGAAAGCTAGGGTTAGGTGTACTGAAATTTTTGAATTGAGGAGAATAAGGGCGATGGCGGAGAAGAGAAGAGGGAGAGGGGGGAGATAGTAGCACTAGTTCTTATATTTGAGCGTGAGGTTAACGCGCGTCTAGTGAACGCTACAGAGTCCGTGATAAACGGCAAAATTCGGAGTCGGGTCTTGTACTAAGAATAGGGAGCATATGGGCCGGGTTAAAAGATTCATTTTTCTTTTTCTTTTCTTTTTTAATGGAGGTTTACGTGATTCTAGTGAGGTTATTTTGAAAACAATTCGTGAAACACGGGCATAGTACTATCTTGGGGTATTCAATTGAGAGTAATGAAATTAGGTAATGAGAATGAGGGATAATAATTCTTATTGAAAGTTGGGGTTGAATTTAATTTAATTTTTAAAAAAATTAATAAAAATATTTTTTCGATAGGGGTAAAATTAAAATTCTGATTAGTTCACATTATTAATTTTAACTTGAATGAATCACGATGATATTCATTTCAAGATTTAAAAATCAAATAATAACAATGCAATTATGACTCAAATTGCGATTGACTCCTTAATCAAGTCCATTATTATTTCAATTCACAAATTTGAACCAAACGCCATCAATCTTTACTTTCCCTATCAATATTTTATGTGTTATTTATATGATTAAACCCACCATGAYAAGGTTCAAGGCAATCCATCGAACTTGAGTAGTTTGCTCCCATTTATACTTCATCCAATCAATTTATATACGTGGCTCTTTTATTATCTTAAAAGAGCAATTAATCAGTTAGGGTAACATTTAAAAAATAAAATAAATAAGTCAAGGTAACACATAAGGTGTCTATTGAACCTAAGTTTTCTTTTTACTTTTTAAAGATTGAACCTCAACCCTGATGGCTCTCATTATCCCTGCCCTAGGTTTTTGTGCCCACAAAGAGAATTATCTCGTACTAAAGACAGGGATTGAACCATCACACTACAGGTACTAGCAACGCTATCACAACAACGCTCCTTCGCTTTGCTTGTGATGTTCCAGCCATCCACAATTTCCACCAGGGTCGAATGAGATTTCGTCTGTCTCTCGACAGTCATATTACAAGCACGTAAAATTTAATCGGCTAGTGCAGAAGCATAATTGCATAGTACAATCCAAAATACAAGCCTTAGGGATTATGTATCCCAAAATGATAAAAGGACTAAGAATATCACCAAAAATGCCAAGCTTATAATACAATCATCAAGTCTACCAAAACAAAGGCATGGGGCCCAAATGATAATAGATCATTATTCCTAAGTAGATTCCACATGCTCAGATTTATCCTGTAACTCTGAGGATCAGATACACTAAAAACATGAAAAAACTTAATGAGCGAAACTTAATGAGTCCTAGGTGTGTGCAAGGTGAGTTACAAAATCAAGAGCAAGGTTTTTAGAGAAATCAATAATTTTAGGAAAATCAGGTCAAGTCAAGGGTGAACTGAGAATACTAAAATATTTGAAGGAAATTTGAGAATGCATAGTCGAAAAATCGAAATCACATGCAATTGAAAATTCCAAAAAAATCAAAAATTACCACCATTGTCACCCAAATTTTGAAAAATGCTAGACAATCGACAGAGCACTCGTCATTCACAATTGGATTCACAAGCTCAATTGCACAATCACAAGTCCTCAATCATGAGATTCACAATCACAACTCCTYSATCACGAGGTTGGGCTAAAATCCCAAGTTCAAAGTAAAAAAAATCCTCATAGTCAAATCAAAGTCTAAATGATGAGTCAATAACATTTTCAAAATCGGAATGACTTGGCAAAATAGTTTTAGATCGGGAAAGGTCTATGCAGAAAAATGGTTTAAGGGGACTCAGATGCAACTCAATTAATCAATAAAAGATCTCTGACTATCATTTCCTAAGAATAATCTGTGATGACCCACCCTCCCCTAGGTTCAATTAGGGCTGTATGCATCGCCTTCCTCTCGGTAATCAACCAAAATATATAAAAGAACCATCCTCAGTTGATTAGAGATCTCAGGCTTCATCAAATTTATGTATGACATGACTCTTTAAAAACTGAAGTCACCGGACTTCACTACACATCTGTACCTATCACTAAAACATTTAAATTGAGCGAGCTAGGTTTAGTGAGTTCCATGAGTATGCAATAGTGTACAATTTTGATAGTAAATACTAAAAAAAAAAATGGTGATTCAATATAAGAAAAGATTAAATTGTTGTTGAAAAACCATTATCTTTAAAGAAATAGTTTGAAAAGTTCAATTCTGGAACTCCAGAAATATCCAAAGAAGACATTTCATGCCAAATATAAGGTCAAAAGAATGAAATCTTAACTGTGAGAGATTTACTTTAYGGGGTCAGGATATATCAGCCTTATCGCTCCAATTACGCATGAGATTTACAACCAAACCCCATTAACAATAACAATTAAGTTGGCTAGTCGYGACTATAGGAGTCGGTCGTYCCCAGRTTAAACCTCCTAACCAAGGGTACGAGCGTCCAAGATATACTGTGGTTACAAYATGATACAACCATCTGCCCGAGGATTCGGTCTACCATAGGTATGGTCCACAGATTTGGCCATTTGGTGACTTTCAAAGCACTGTCGTCCAAGAAGCTGAAGAGGTCCTTGCGTTGGAGACCAGCCAAATGCAGTACTTGGAGTCACTGACTGAGTACTCATTCATTACAATATAACCATATTTCAATTCTSGTAACAAGCTTCATGTATAAGTTAATCGATAAACTCATGAAACTCATGATTAAAATCYATATCAATTGTAAAAGCWATTATTCAAAATTCAAATTCGAGTTTTCATGCCCATCGAGTAAACATGATATATGAYAAATCATGAATTTGATATGTCACGTTGCTATAAAATCTATGGTACGTGAAAGTTTTTCAAAATAACATGCATTACAATTCTTCAAAAGAATGGAGAAATATTATTATTGAAGCATTTGAAAGGTATTGAAAATATTTCTCTAGAATACGATATACAAAATCACATATATTCTAGAGTTTAATAAAAATAGAGGAACTCATCTGAGTATTCTTCATTTGCTTATGGGACTTTTTAATTTCTTGATTATCATGTCCTATAATTATATTATACAATATTGTCTTAGTTTATGTCCTACAATAGACTACGATAATCAAGAAGGTAAATGATTCCCTAATTGTTACCCGAGACCTTTAGATTTTAGTGAAACTGAATTTAGGGTTCCTAGAAAATTGTTCGATTAATAAAACGAGTATGTGGTAGGATTTCAATTCGTAACAATGTAAAGGTTAATTTATTCTTATATTTTGTATTAAATAAAATAATATAATTAATATATCGTAATATAAGTAATTCAATCATATCTTTTGTATTCATCCATGTAAGACTCTCATAACATAGTTATATGTACATAATCGTATTTCATTTTACTCATATGAGGGACCATGTAAGTACTAAATAAAAGACTAAATAAACTCAAGTCCACCAAAGTATAMTCCAAATACRAGAAAAATTTCTKAAGTAATCAGAACTTATCCTAAAAAGAATTAACATATATTAGCATGAAAAATCATAATTGCGAGTTGGCATATAACGTGCTACTTTTAGCTAAAGAAAGTTCATCATAGAATTAAGTGAAGCCTTAAACTAAGATTAACAAGCGTACAACTAGTAAAGGAGACAGCCACAAGCAAAGACTGGTTGATACTTTCTTCTTAGCGCTTTCTAGGGTAGTTCATCATCATTTATCAACACTTAAGTTCCCAATCTATGAGCGATAGACTTCGCGGTGCTTAAGAAGAAAATGATCAATTTTTTTTTTTTTTTTGGGGCGACCGTGTAAAAAGGTATCTATTAAGATCTAGAAAAATTTGGGAAGATGATCAAGCTGCTTGGGAAGATAAGTTAGGAATTAGCTAATTCCTTTAGACCTTTCTTTCTCTAATCCAAATACTAAAAAGTACATCCACATCATGTACAGAGGATACTCAATTCCAAAGATGATCACTATTCAATTTCATCCGACAAACATTACAGTGCGACTTTGCAGATGGATGTGTGGTGCCACCAATATAAAGAAGTAGACCAAATTTGTCTTTACAACTAGTCCTTTCCTCCCAGGCCTAAGAGCTCATCTAAAAATACCAACCATTAGTGTCATTTTCCCCTCCGTAACCTCATCAATATTATCCTCCTATAGTTCTCTTGGGGATAAGTACTTAATAGCTCCTTAGACAATTGCAATCTCTACCAGATTCAGATACAGAACAGACCAGCCATTGAAGTTCTATCAAATCAGAATACTTAATCAAGATGCAACTAACCATAGGTTTGACGAAAAATGAGAAACCACAAGATGCCAAAGCCCACATTGTTGTTGTTTATGCCGAGATGAACTGTATAATACAAACAAAAATAAAAGAACTAGGGCTTCATCAAGCTAATAAAATCATAAATGCCTCAAAAGCAAGGAAAATAAATGAAAACAAGAAAAGGTGGAAGTACTAGCAGGTCCCAACTAACTTAGATAAGAAAGAACAGATCCTCTCTGATTCTGGAATTCATACTATTAAAGAAAGAAGAAAACACGCTGTAGAAGTTCATTATGGTTTTCCATAATRCAAACGCGGACACCATCATCACAGAAACATTTCATTAAAGATTGACTATCATCTCTTGATCTTGCAGGTTAAAACAACAAAATTTTGATAAGTTTTCCTTTTGTCAGGTCATTGACGGTACTTTTTCCCTCTCCATCTTAAATTATCATAGCAAAACACTCTCATATGCCATCCTCAATATAGATAATACACAACACATACACATAGCTCAAAATTCCAGCCTACAACATAATCAAAAATCCAGAAGTTACCCTATTCAAACAACACCATCCACGATTACAGCAAGCCGTGATCATCCSTATTATTATTAAATCAACTATGTGAAGTGCAATTGTACCTCATCGACAGGGGACAAAATTACAATTGGACGGATTGGAGAACATTGGAGGTTCTTCTACACTTTCGCAAGAGGAAGAAAAGCCTACTGCCTTGCGGTGCTTGTTGGTGGGAGGGTTACTTCATTGTTGTTGTCGCTATTGTTCAGGAGTGCAAGTGGCTGGGTTATAACAATGGAGGAAGGAGAAATCATAGAGAAAACATAGAGAGATTGTTCGATATTTGAGAGCAAGAGAAAACAAAAAAGAACTGAAATGGAGGAGAAGAGAAGAGGAGCTCAAAAGTAAGAAGCGGTGAAGTCCAGGTGGTCTTTTATGCTCGCAGCAAGAGAGAGAATGGGACGTGAAAAATGGAGATGGTGAAACAGAGAAGAAAGTGAGAAATAGGAGAGAGAGAGAGAGAGAGATGGCAGTGGGCTTTTGGGAGGAAGAATCAGTTGGGGTTAGGGGAAAAAGAAGGAAAAGTTGATGGTACAGATGGGTTGACAGAAATATAAGAAAAGAAAAGAAAATATGAGAAAAAGAATTAAAGAAATGATAGTGGCGATGAAATTTTTCGTTAGACGAATAAGGTGAGTTGATGAAGAGGAAATTATAAAATTAATAAAAGATGAGAAGAAAAAAAATATAAGGAATTTCTTATTATTAGTATTATTTTAAATAATTTTAATTTCTGAACTTTTTATAGTGTCACGTCTAACTTTTTACGAGGTTTCATATTACGAATAATAGTTTGTAAAAATTAAAATTTAACATAATATACAAAAAATATCCTTAATGATCAATCTCAATAAATACGCACCCCATACAATAACTCAGCTTTATCGTTTCGTGAGTAAATCAATTTTATGGAAATAAATATTTTGCGAGCTGAGATCAATGGATTGTAAAAGTAAAGTATATACATAAGTTATAGTATATAGTACAAATATATATGTATATATAGATAGAATAAATATGTATAAAATGCAAAAGGTCAAAAGTTTTAGGGTTAGGGTTTGGAGATCGGTTGTTGGATAGATTGTGGTATTTCAGCTATATCTCACAAAATACTTAGTCGTTTCAAATGAAATTCATGCCAAAATGAATCTAACACTCCAAGGTAATACCATATGAAAATAAAAACTTGAAATGGTGTAAATAAATCTCATAAATAAAGAAAAATACACAATTCATGATCAAGTGACCAGATTGACCATTCTTCAAAGATTAACTCATAACTTGAGGTTTACTTGTTCAAATGACATGAAACTTAAACTAAAATATTCCTAAGATCTCTGGCTTTCTAATCATATATCACAATCAAAATTTCACCAAGAATTCAGWCTGCTATTACATGAAAACTGTAGGCAAAATTTCTGATTCAGCGAGAAGAAATCCTAATATCATCACTTACGTATTCTAAGGAGTAAACATGCAATAATCAGCTAAATATGATATAAAATCTCTACAAATATTATATGATAGTATCATGATCAGAATTCTAGAAATGTTAATATAAGCGCATGCAAAATTATAACTGAAACATGCACCCCCTCGGCACACATGCACAATTATGCCACACGGCCAAACGACCACACTTAGACTCACAAGACTATATAAATAATATACCTCACATGAAAATTTTAACAAAGGATAATGGCTAATAATAGGAATCTTATGGGTGTGATAAAGTGAATGAAGAAGGGTCTTAATGATGTGAATGTCATGGCTGATCTGTTTGGTTAAAGAGAAGGATAATCGGCTTACGATTGGATCATAAACGAAAGTAAGTTAATGAATGCGTTGTTTGCCCTTGAGCTTTTTCAATAGCCACAAACCAAAACTAAAGAAAGAGTTTGAACTGTAAAGACAAGAGACAGAAATGCACTTATGCGGGCACGTAAGGTATGGTTCCATAGTAATCTCTAACGACCAAAGCGCACAATCAATAAATTTGCAAGTTGATTTAAAAAAACTCTGTTTAAAAACTTGTTGCCYCCTTCTCCTTCCYTCTCCTCCCACTGCCATTGCTACTTCTCCTTTCCTCTCCTCCTACTACCTCTCCCTTCTGCAACTTTATGCAACTCACCGTTCCTCTTTCATTCTTTTTTATATATTTGAAGTTAGGATTTAAGGAAAATGTTGAAGAGATTGAGGGGTACTTTTTTCATTTTGGTTTAAAGGATAAGAAAAGGGAATGAAAATAACATTTCAATTCTAGCACAAATTTTCAATCGCATATTTAACGAATTTTACTAAATAGGRAATAAGTTGTCATATTGAAACATGAGATATTGACTTGACATCAATTTGGCCAAACAGTAGGAAGTTTTTCATACTTAAACCCATAAACTACTTAAGATTTAGGAGATTACAAAAGTAGGAAGTTTTTTATACTTAAACCCATAAACTACTTGAGATTTAGGGGATTAGAAATGTTAATATGTGATGCATTTTTGCAAAGAGAGTGGGTTGTCTCTGTCAATTGTTTTGGATGGAATCATGAATTAGAAATTTAATGAGATTCCTGGAAATGCTTATTTATGAGGACACTGATTTGTAGGAATTTTTCTATTTTGTCATTATTTTTAAAAAAATTGGTGGACTTGCCACCTTGGGTTGGGACGGTTGGGGTTTTCTTAGCCCACAAGGATGGCGGGCCTACGCTCTTGTTCTATTTTTTAATTATTTTAAAAAGGTTGGTGGACTTGTCACCTTGGTTGGGCCTGTTGGGGTTTTCTTACACGTTCGACAACTATAATGCTGCATTATCTTTTGAGAGGTATAATTGTTACATTATTAACCTTTATTTCTGGAAGTCGTTTTTTTATAGCTCAAATTCGTCAATAATTATAAATAATATATAGAGTTATAATTTCAATAAGATCAATAGATTTGGTCAACATTGCAAAAGGAAAAAAGAATACAGAGATAATATGTATCAAAATATGATAATAGGGGTATTTTTTTAYTTTTTTCAATTGCATTGGTATTGGGTAAGCAAACATGTATAAAAGTAAAAACAATAACAATAACAATTATAATAATTTCAGAGTTATGAATATACATATAAGTGTGTGTGAAAAAAAATCCAAATTACTAATTGGTGGAAAAGAATAAGATTCTTTATTTCTTCTCATGAAAATATTTCTGACTAACATGAGAGATAAATATACTGATCCTGATCTCCTAAACTTAAAAGCATTGCTTTTAATTTTCTTTCATTATAACTTATAACGTAAAAAATTGAAAACACCTGCTTTTAAACTTAGAGCCCAGACCCATAAGCTTTTCATTGGTTAACATTTCTCTTTGTTGAATGGCCAAATAAGAATTGCTCCATATGGATTGACCACTGTTCTATTGGGTACTGCACTTTGGAGAAGAAGACAAGTGCTGCTATATAGAGTGATACCTAAGAAAGAAGAGAACTGCCATATATGATCATTGACATGGGCCGAAGAAAATAGCCAAGGCACAAAATGCTACTGTATCAGTTGAGCCTCTATCTCTAGTCATTCACAGAAAATAACCGAAGAGAACTTGTATCCTACTTCCAAACTCAAAACGGTAGAGTTCCTGTTACAGAACAGAAGCTCAGGGAATGCTGTAACTAAAGCAGAAGCAAAAATGTTTAATTGAATTGAAGCAAAATAGCTGATAAAARCATACACCGAAGACAATCTTAACCTCAGGTATAAACAAGGAGCATCTGACTAAAATTTAGTTCGTTTTTGTTAAAGAACAGTTGAACTTTCAAATGCAATTCCTCTTGTTTGAGAAAGTTATACCTACAGTCATTTCCGTTCAATCCCAGGTAGAGTTATTGTTCAATCCGGAAGCATCCAAAAAGTACAATTGACATAACCATCAGTCTTCACTACCAGAGCTACCGACATCGCTGCTATATTCACTACTATCATCACCAATATCTAGCTGCACATGCCGAACCWGTATTGGCTCGGGGGCCTTTGAGAAAACTGCAGGAGGAATAGGCYGAGCTGGTTGCTCTTCCATCCTAGGAGGAATAGGAAGAGAATCCAGGGGAGGTAATGCAACTGGATCACCAGGTTTCCATCCAGGTGGAGGAAGAATAGGTATATCACTGGGCAACTCCACAGGCATCCCAGGTTTCCACCCTGATGGTACCACAATATTTGGAGGACGCATACCCTGAATTGTAGAGAGATTRGTAACTGCACTGGGTTCCGTTGGTTCTGTAGCAGGAGGTTCAATTAATGGCTCAACTGTTTTCTCCTCTCTCTTATCTGTTTTCGGTAAACCAATATCAAGATCTGCAAAGTTGTATAATTGAGATGCACGCATATGCTCCTCCTGTGGAGCAGGAGCGAGTGCCCCGCRAAGTGGAGCCTGTCCAGCACCGAATTCAGGTGGTGCAAAAGTTGTGTAGCTTATCTTATGGGCATATGACAATATATCTGACAAATTCAGCTGAGTGGTAACAGTGGTTGTCGAAGAATCCTCAGGACAGTCCTCTCTCTTGGACCGCTTTAGGCGGCGATAATCAGAGTAATCATCTACAAAGATGTCAAGAACACACTCAGCTTGTTTCAATTTGTCTGCAAAAGCATGAATCGCTGTGTCATTTAACCGAGTTTCCTGTGAGTGCTTCTGCTTAGCGTCTTGAAGATCAAGGATTTCTTGGAGCTCAGCAACAGCTGCAAAAAGTTGAGTTTGAAGAGTTGTGAAGAGAGAGAATATCTTTCAAGGAAGAAGGAAAGGAGTTGGGTGGAGTTGGGGTTAATGATTGGGTTTGAGAAGACAAGAAAGAAGGAAGAGAGCCACGAAATGCACTAACCCAGGGTGATCTATTAGGGGAGACCTCAAAGAGCCTTGAGGCTAGGGAYGCCATTTGGATCAATATAGATTGAGCTCTGGGCAGAGGGGGCAGGAAGGGGAGGAGTGTTGATGAGGTGGTTATGGTACCTGATAAAGTTGACTGCTGATGGGGGTGCTGAGATTGTGGAGCTTGGGAGGAGAACTWAGGAGGAATTAGGTTTTGATTGGATGGTGAATTAGGGGTTGGCAAGCCTAGCCTGGCTGGAGATTGCACAATCTGATGCGGAACATTTTGGTGCATTTTGGATTAACTTGCACCTTCCTTTGAACCTAAATGAACCATTTAAGAGGATAAAAGAATGCATCAAAACCTCATGTTATCAATAATTCAAATTAAGACACAAGAACAACCATAAAATGGAAATGGGAGAAATTATGCTAGCTGCGAACCACAAAGTAAAATACACCCCCAGGAGCCTCCTCCCTACCAGTAAAACCTTTATAAAGGCCGCCACGATTTCCCCTGTTTTAAACTCCGATCTTTCTAAAAAGACATAAAACCACAGAACAAAAATGAAAAATGCATTAATAAATAAAATAAATTAATATGCACGCACACAAAAAAAAAAATCAAACACACCACATGACACTCAGATCAAAATCAAATAACGGCCCAAGGTTAGGCTCGTCTTGGAAAAAAGAGTTGGGGAAGGGCGCCAGAAAATGTTTTTTAACCGGCGTCTTCTGTCTATATGAAACTTGCAATTAAGGCCTGACCAAAGTTGACCACTAAGTACGGCAACTTTATCAATTGCCCCTCCAACTAACTGGAAGTTTGGTACACACACCCCAAAAAAAAAAAAAAAAAAAAAAAAGAAAGAAGAAAACCCAATCACAATCTAAATTGTTTATTACTGGGCCCCAGTAAATCTACCAGCTGGTACTGTATTCATCATATAACACCATCATAAATTAATACCTACAAGCTTCTTCCAATCAGAAATTTCATAACGCCAGAAAGGTGGAACTCGGCAGGTCCACAAATTAAAACAAGAAATTTAAACCAAAAATATTCATGATATGATTATATAAATAATAATTTTGAAGATCAAAAGGCCTTCTTTCAGCAGTCTTTTAACATTTACAAAAAGAAATGTTGGAGAGAAATTTTAGGCAGGAAGGCAGTAAGACAGTAAGTTCCTCCTTGATCCATATAAGAATAAGGAAAAAYGGTTATTTGGGRAAAAAACGAAAAAGAAAAGAAGAAGAAGAAAACAGTTCAGTTTTATGACGTATATACAGAGAAAAGCACACAGTATGGTAATTAGTCAAAAGTCACAAATAAAAGCCTCTGAGAACTACAATTTGTTCCAAAGTSAAAAGCTCATCCAACTRTAAGAGCAGACGTATTAAACTTTTGCCTAAATTGAACTCCTAGATAAAGCCTTGTGGACTTATAAGTGTATTCTTATCAACAATCATATTCTATTTTTGTTACTATATCTATGTACATCGAGGATATTCGACTCAGTCTAACATAGCTAATTAAATATAAACTACTGAAACAAGAAAATGGTTGAAAAAGAGTCAATTGTCATGAGACGAACTAAAAATTTATCAGAAGTGAACAAGAAAATTAATATGTGAACTCTGGATTGTTAGACAGAAGTATGAAGTTGAATTAGAAGAAGATGTTTTTGCTATTAGTGATCAGAGAATTTGAGCTCCTCAGAGATTTACATTCCTAGGACAACTAGAAAGCTGCTAAAAAATAATGCTTTTAGAAATCATAAGCTTTCACAAACATAGAGCTTTACAAAAACACATTTTATGGGATAGTCTGCTTGAAGCTACTGCTGAGTGAACATGACTACAGTTCTCTCTAAAAATTAATAGCAAAATAGTAAGTTAAACAAACCAGAAAATAAACGCCCCAGCATCGTCAAATCAAAGGGCATTATAGATCGAAAAATAAACAGGACCCAAGACAAGGAAGAATGGGCATTTATGCAGCATAATGAAATATTAATCAGTGTTCTTTATATCATATTATCCATGGAAAATTGGGAGAAAACAAGCTACATTGATAAAATGTAGAGAAAGGATTTCGGGTATCATCTGAATCTTACCTCACATTGCAAGGACACCCTGGGATGCATCACAACCTCACCAGAGAATTGCGTTGAAGCTGCTTGGACAACTTTCTCGAACAGAACCTTTTTCTTGCCGGGCTTTTTGGGGTTAATGGAAGTTAAGAAAATGCTTTGGATAGGGAGGTCCTGAGTGTCAGAGATCACATTGTGATGGTTTGATTATTCTCTGTTATGTCTGACCAGAGAAGAGAAAAGAGGAAGAAGAATGAAGCGAGGGGTTTCAACAGAGGGGSGAAGGGAAGAAAGAATTTTGTTCTGTTCACTCGCAGTGACAATGCATTTAACCGATTTGTTCTCAATCAATTGGAATAAAGCATTTGGTGAATGCATTGTCTATTTAATGATTAAGAAAGATAATGTATATCGCATTCCCAAAATGAACTATAATGCGTTTCTTACATATTTTGAGGCCATTTTGCCTTGGTTCCCAAGCCTGTGCCATTTGTGGGGTGAGCTAAAAAATTGGGCTGGAACTGGGAAAACCGCCAGAGTAAGTCACTTGTGGAGTGGGTAAAATGAACTTTCTTCTTTTGGTAAGTGGGAATTTTATTGCCTCAGAAATTGTATACAATAACTCAGATAAATAATTTAACAACTAACTTCCAATTCTCCTATCTAACTAAGTAAACTGTACAAACAAACYCCTAAGAAGGCAACATATTAACAATCAATTCTGAGGTAACCCCAGCCTAGTTGATAACAATCAATTCTGGAATGAAGTTGAATCCTGTCAAGAATATATTGCTTCACTCAAGCTATGTGCTGGTTGCTTGTGGTTGAAGCTGCAATTAAAGACGGTGGTCAAAGTACGTTGAACATCCTTAATCCAAGGATAGACATTAGCTTAGAGGATAATATAAAGTGTGCTTAGACTGGTACATTTGCTTATCTGATATGTTTGCATTTCTGATTCAGCTTGCTGTTGCATTCTATTTCCTTGATTCCGTTTCCATACTTCGCTTAATCATCTGCTCCATCAATCCATCTTATGTTCCGTAATCCTTGTTCAGTTAATTCAATGAAAATAYCCTTAGTTTTGCCCTTGAAATTGAGTTCTTATTTGATTAATTTGAAGCTTTTTTTTTTAAGTTTATTTCGAAAACCTAAACAAAAGAAAGGCCTGATCTTTCAACATCTTACTGGAAGAAGCTATTGAATTTTTCCTTCCCCCGCTTGATGATTGCAAAAAAAAAAAAAAAAAGATAATAATAATAATAATAAATTGCACAAATAATTGAAGAAAATAAATGTAGCCAATCACAATTATAGTCAATTCCACCAAAATCCCAGAATTTCTAGCTCTATTTCAGAAGCAGATTAAAAGAGATAAAAGAAGTATACAATGGATAATCAAATCTGTGAAAAATGATCAGTGGATCGAAAGCAGAAACATGAAAAAGGAATAACCTTGAGATGAACGTTGAGACCAAGCTGTTTGCGGCGACTCCGACTTGACTTGGGAGAGGAGAGAGGAGTGAAAGATATATCTACTGGCGTTGGAAAGGAAAATGGTGGATAAATGGGAGAGAGAGAAGTGGGAAATGGAAATCTTCACCGAGTTTGGTAGGTAGAAAACCAGAATCTAACGGTGGAAAACAAGACAACAGCCATACAAACTCCAAATTCAACGATGATATAATTGTGCAAAGGACAAGATTCTCACCTGCTCCGTTAGCACAAAGATGGAGGGTTTTTTCTATGAAAGGACGCTCAAAAGAAGCCCCTTATTAACGAAATTATTCAAACATTAGTAACAGAGGACGTATGGCATTCCCCCGAATCCCTACCTTCAAAAATCGATAGCATATGGCCAATGCGATGGTGATTGATATCGAATTATAGGCAAATATTGCCTAATACGAAAACATTAAAGCAATCACATTAAGCTAATGCAATATAAGGATTACCATCGCATTCAATTTGTAATGTTCATCGCAATTACTTCAAGCAGAATATATTTTTTTAATTAAATTTGTATATAATAAATATATGAGAACATGCTATTCATATCTATATATAAAACACAACTTTTCAATTTTCAAAATTGATGCTCTCTAAGATACCAAAATATAAGAATACAAGCAATATTRACTTTTTAAACTTTCCAAATAATATCTCAGTATATACAAAATAAACCATTAGAATGATCATTAGTCAAGAGATACAAATTTTCAATCATTATATTGCAAAAATATAAACAATATAATCAAAAGAATTATAAGTTTTGTTGGATTAGACTTAAACCAATGGATGATGCTATATAATATAGAGATTTGAAGTGAAAACATTATATAAAAGTCCAATCACATTACAACAACTCATGAACTATRTTAGTCTCAAATCCAAATCTATTATTATTTACACAGTTCCGCCTATTGTGATCGAGTCAATGGCAATTTGAACATCTTGGGGAGATTCGGGCTKGCAAAAATTTATTTCTCCACGTATTCTTATAGTATGTCTCTGTCTTGGATGATTACAGCCACTCGTAAGTTCTTCATTATGTTTAAGGGTGAGAGGTGCATGCCTCAAAGTTGACTCATTTCTAACAGGATAGAAATCACAACTGTAACTGTTTCTATATTTATTCTTAGAGTAGATTTACAATTTTCCAACCTTTTTTCAACATACATCAAATAAATGGGAACATGATATTCCGAATAAACGCCACTTCTGGCAATCACATGTATTCTCGCTCATGTTGATTGTATAAACATGGTTACCACTTCGATCTTGTCTCCYTGAAATGGTGATACCAAATGAAAYAAATTATAAATTGTAATTGGGTGACTGAGTGCATCATTGCCTTGATTTCGAGATCAATGTAAAMCTTCCATATTCTAGACGAAAATGGATATTGGCATTGAACAACCTCATCTTAATGCAGGCAAAACTAATTAACAATTTTTCTAAAGCTCATTCCAACCAATACCTTTAGTGGAAGTGCACGTGTTTTCTTCAGAACACTTTTCATAAATTCAGACAAGTTGGTTATTAAAACTCTAAACTTGTATCCCCTATCATGTGATAAAGCGTATTTGTCAAGAGAGATATTCATCAATCAATTATATGTTGTCTGATCTCTTTTTCTTATCTCTTCCATGTACATGTCAAACTTCTACATCTATGGGGTATTTCTCGCCTGATACATTAACTTTTTTAATATACTGTTCTTGAAAGTGATATCGAAGRTGGCACGCATATAAGAAGACAAAATCTGTAGAAACCTTCGATTCTTGCCARTCTCRACTTTGTGCCACTRCTCAAAATACCCTGATGTYTATCYGAGATTAAACAAATAAATCTATCTTTGATCACATGGAAATGCAACAATTGCATAAATCACACCAACTCTCCGTAGATTCTTTATCAACAATGGCATAGGTGAGCGAAAAATATGATTGTTGGCGTCCCATGAACTACCAATCAATAGCACATTACGGTATGTCCCCCTCAAGTGTGTTTCATCAACAAATATTACTGGTTTGCAATAAGTGAATCCTAGAATTTGTGGCCTAAATATCTAGAAGACAAATTTGAACATTTTCACCTCCTCAGTACTATCTCGGTGATGTTTCCACTTAATAATCTACCAAATTTGTTTCTGGCAAGGCTATAGAGTAGCGAGGAAGAATCAGTAATGTAGATACCCAAGAGCCAAACAATAACTCTATACATTTGTTTCTTGCATTCCATCCTTTTTTGTAAGTTATTCAAGAATAAAACGTCTTCATCACCTCCTCCTGAATAACCTTGACGTGCATCTCCGGGTCATCTATAATCAAATGAGTGATTTGTCGTGCAGTGTATCTATTGTAATGATAAGTATAATGACAAACATTAAACAATTTATATTTACAATTATAAATTAAGTAAGAAATACAAAAAGAGTAATCACAAGCAACTTATTAAGTAGTAAGATTTCAGTGAGCATTGTTCTCGATTCGAACAAGACATGTGTTTTACAATGTAATGTWGTGATCTCTCATTGCACATGAGTAGATCTTTACGTAGCTTTAATGTACCACAAATATGGATTTTTATATGTTAAGTTTTTACAAGATATCGTCCACTCCTTACTTTTACTTCTATTCACCTTGTACTCAGGACCCATTCTGATTGATCAACTAGTGACAGCCTCAATGACTTGCTTTTTATCCTCAATCTCATGTGTAATCAAATGTCGGGATCATTGCTTGACCACATATCAGGACGAATTCCACTAGTATCAACAAATTCAGGTTGTTATTCTCTCGAACCCATATTTTGAAAAGCTTTGAAAGAAGTGCAATCGAAAACATAGAACGATATTCTCCCACCGGCAATTCCCTATGAGCATGTGTGCATGTGTAGGAACTTCATCAACATCTTCATCACTATCACCGCCACCATCCATGAGCTCTACATTTTCATGCTTGATAGGCTAATCATCCACGTCAGTTGTATAAGCACGCTCATCACAAACTTCATCTCGACACGGTTTTTATCATTAGTTTGTGCAACAACGTCTAGAATACCCTGCTCAGGTGAAATAGAAGATCTCAATTGACAACCTTTATCAATCGAATCCATTTTTTCGAAAAATGAATTGATACCGATTGAGGAATGATAATGTTCACCGGAAGGTTGTGTTGGGACATCATGATCAAATATGTGTGGACGATAATAATCTGAAGGTATAGAGTCAACTTCCATCACTTGAAGAAATGCAAAGTTCGGGATGACTGGCTAATGGTTCATTAATAATGTCGTATACATGCCCATGCCAAATCCTGATAGATCTGCATATTCCAGAATACTTGTTGAGTAGAGCACTGGTTTATCACCAATGTCGTATATACGCCTCTCATGTATATCAACATGGTCTGCCGGTTGGGGCACCGAATGTGTTTGATGCTGGGGCACGGGTTATGGCTCGAGTTGTTATATTTCATTAAATTTAACAAGTAGTTGTATCTCATGTGATTGTTCTGCCTCAGGCACCCCTTATAACACTTGTATTTCATCCTCATCTAAAATCCAATASGATTGGAAATGAACTTCTTCGATAAAAATTAATGCCATAAGAYTGATAAACTCAACATGATGTCTTTCAGGATCAAAATTTCGTAAATTATAAACTTTCCTACACAATTTAGTAGGATACAGGCCGTCGTCTAGTCCAACTCTTTTAAATAGATCCATCAAGGCAATGAAAACCTCTAGAATTAAGCCTCATATCGCAATCTCAATGCAAATATATTCTGAATGCTTGTCCGAAAGACACTGTCTCAATACCTATTAAAATTTTATAACATCACCAAGTCAAAATTTGACAATGTAAGTTCTAAGAAAAACACGTATTGAAGTAATGAAAATTAACCAATACTATTCTCTCATATTTTGACAATAAATTAGAAACTAATTCTCATTTTTCACAATAAATTCCAATATGAAATCGCAATTTCTCAACATTTAACCTTAAAGGATCACTTATCCAAGTAATCAAAGTTAACTTAACACCAAGTCAAAATTTGACAATGTAAGTTATAAGAAAAACATGAATTGAAGTAATTAAAATTAACCAATACTATTTTCTCATATTTGGACAACAAATTAGAAACCAATTCTCATATTTCACAATAAACCCCAACATAAAATCCTAATTACTCAATATTTAAYTTTAAAAAATCACTTATTCAAGTAATCAAATTTAASCCAACATCAAGTCAAAATTTCACAATATAAGTTGTATGAAAATAATGCATTGAAATAATGAAAATTAACCAACTACTTTCTCATATTTTGACAACAAATAAAGCATACCTTCAATGCTTGTTACACTTAAATTTGTAGCAAGATCTAGCCAAATTGTGGATGGGTAGTGAAAAAATGTTGATGCTAGTGTATTACATGTGAAACTTTGATGATTTATGGTTAAATAATAGAAAGATTAGATATTTTTGGAGTTAAGGTGCAGAGGAAAATGGACTTTAGGTGAAATAAGAAAAGAATGTAGAATTCGCGCATCTGAAATGTTTTGTACATTTAAGCTGGCACCGATTCATAAAGTCACTAAATGGAAAGAACCATCACATTTGCTGAATGCGATGGATGACCTAACCAAACCCTGTGCATAGAATTCCTATTACAAGCCGTACTGCAATTAAAAAAGTACTCTGACATARTATCAATAAGCATTCAACAATATTAACTAATACAATGATCAACCATYAACYACAACCACCAWTCATGAAAAAAAATAAAAGTGTGCTCATAACATAAAAATGTCCAATTATAAAATATATTTACATTAATACGTGCTAGTATTAGAACAAAACAAAATGATAAAAAAATATCAAACAATCCTAACAGTTATAAGTAGTTGGTTTATAATGGTTGGGGCTCTACGAGCCCGATACTCTGGGGAAAATCAATGCATCAGGATCAACATCAATATCACCACCATCAGCATCGCGAATATGGCGCCTAACATGTGCAATCATATCGTTTTGCAAAGGCGATTTGGTCTAAACCTAGGTGATAACCCCATCTCAGTCTGCATAGATGGTTTCGGTGCATATGAATCCTTAGAAGGCCTAGCTCCGGAGTCTCCCTTGTGGGAGGTGTAGGTGAGAAGAAACAGGAGGGCACCATTATCATCCTCGGGCTGGTGCTCGGGCCTGTGCACATAATCAGCATCCTCTACCTGGCCACCRATATTGTCCTCAGGCTGGTACTCAGCTCGACAGGCTACGCACGGGCACATGGACGTCTACCACGGTGTCATTATCCAGGCTCACCCTGAGCATCAATCTTCGCCTAAGGGTGAGGAGAAGTCGGAGTAAGTGGTGCTATATCAACATCTTACCTTCTATGGTAGCCGATAGATCCCAAGTGCGAGATGGTTCTTCTCATCTATGCGAATGCGGTCCGAGAATGTGGATTTGTGTGTGGCATTGCTTGATCCACAATATCCAAACATTCCTAAAAAGTCAATGCCTACATAATATGAAAGAACATAAAYAACGATTAAAACCAACCAAACAATGTATTTAAAATGAGAAAAGTCATCATAATGAACAATAAGAAAACACATCTTGGGAATTGTAACATGAACGAATGGAATGATAACCCTCAGGATCCTATGGTCTAATAGTAGGATTTCCTATAAGCAAGTGAGTGCAAGGGGTATACCATTTCATGTAATCTGGGCGAGCCTCGTGCACCTGATCTACTGGTGTCCAATCACAATCATCGATCTTCGAGCAATCCATTCATCAACCTATATTCTATTCTCATCTTTCCAGTACAAGTGCCCCTTCCCCGTATACTATATAATCATGCAAGGCAGGAATGACCTGATCAAACCTGAACTGCCTCATTACCCTATCAAGGATCTATACTCCATAATATTCCAACAGATCAATGACACAGGAGATGACAGCCAAATGTCGGACCCTTCTAAATAAAAGGCTGGTATCTGATGAAGAATATCTGTATAGGGCAACCATATAAACTGCATACAAATAAAAAAAATCATCAACCAAACT
Organism: Rhazya stricta; assembly: GCA_001752375.1. Lineage (NCBI taxonomy): Eukaryota > Viridiplantae > Streptophyta > Magnoliopsida > Gentianales > Apocynaceae > Rhazya > Rhazya stricta. The sequence continues at coordinate 940,390 of MEJB01000094.1, forward strand.
TGTTTGAATATAAAGTATAAATGAAATGACTTCAAACATTACAATATACTATGGATCTAGTCAGTAGTAAGGCATCTAATTGATCCATGTATGTCACCAATACATGTATCGGTAATCGTGTTAGATCAAAAGGCCGGTTCCATCTTACTTCATATGGAGCAAGATGTGACAATGTATTTAATGGCTGGCCACAAACTCGGCATAAAGTTGGAAGGTGCTCATACGCCCACAGCTCAAAATACAAAATATCAAACCAAATTTTGATTAATTGAAATGATTTTGTACAAATTAAATAAATTAAGATCATTATCAAAATAAATTTTACCTGTACCAAGACCATCACACCACATCTCTTTACTTGAACCAATGCCGCATCGTGTAAAGATCAATACAAATAAGCTAGAACACCATTTCCCCAACTTAACTGCTCACACCTACATAGATCCTCAAGCTGATGTAGAAATCGAAGCAGAATAAACTTGTTTGATTTATTAGAGAATAATAAATCGCTAAATAGTAACATGATAATGCACCCTGCCCGATAGTCGACCGCATCGTCGACATCGTCCTGAAGCGGTGTCTCCRAATGTCTTTCTATTGTGCGTGCCATCAATTTATTGCCTTAAATGTCCTCCTACCCTTGCAGACTAATTGTAGCAAGGCCTCCTATGATAGGGTCACCATCAACCCTCAAACCCATTAGGATAACAACGTTCTGTAGTGTCATTGTGGCCTTATTGATGGGTAGATGAAATGTGTGTGCCTCCAGCCATCACTGCTCAACCATAATAGTGATAAGGGCAGGATCAACGCTCACATTCCCTAATCTACAAACTCCCTGAAAGCCGACTCCATCTATGGCATCCCTAACTTTGAGATTCGCCACATCATAAGCTAACCAAAATTTACATACATGAGTCCTATACTGTAAACCTCTAGATATAGACGGCTTGTCGCCGGCCCATACAAGGTTACACGTGTGTTGTCCTTGTCTAGACAGGATCGACGCATCTAACGGATCAACATGAATATCTATTGGAACTTATTCTATCTATTAATAAAATTGCAAACATCATATTAAATATCTCATTGCAAAGTTTTTAAGTATGAAAATGATAAGTAAATGACTATAAACAAACAAGCCTCTATATTTTCTAATTTTATTTACAAATGATAATCGTTAATTTATATGATACAGGATAGAGTCACTATATTAAATGACTATAAACAAATAGATGGATAAGAAGTATGTATCCTACTGCATTTAACATCATTACCTATTCCTCACGCTCTCAATTAAAACCTATTTGGTTCTCATCACCAAAGAAAATTACTTTTCCAATTAATATTCAAGAAACACTATACTATTCTCAAAGACCAATAACTTTGGGCTGGTGATCACTTTTAGTGAGTTTCTTGTGGCCTACGATTATAGCATTTCCAGAAATTTATATGTTTCATCAACATATKACACGAATATAGTTTTCTTTGATCTKCCTTCTACTAGTCCTTCTYATCTCCAATTTCATCTTCAGACTACGCACTCATAGTATACCCATAGTTTAATCTGCCTTCTATTAGTTTCTTCCCTCAAAGCGATCAAACCAACATCCAATTACATCTCTATACTTTTAAAGAATATAAGTCCTGAAACCCAACAAGCTTACCAGGTCAAGTAAAGAGTCTGCTTCCAATCAAAATGCTACCAATAATCTACTTCAATATATTAAAATCATTAGAAATGAGACTTGTTGAAATACAAAATTAATGCAATACCAAGCTATATGCATATGAACACTTCACCGACATATTGAGCAAGCATTCTCTCTGCGACTTGTACTGCACGTGATCTTGCATTCTCTTTTACTCATCAATGGGCAAAGACTGAAGGCTTATGCTTCCCCAGAATATGTTCAAGAGCCAAAGGATAAGCACGCAAATATGATGCCTAAATTTATCTACTTAAATATGCAACAGAAACACATGAACTGCATCTCTTTCATTAGTGCAAACACCTTACCTAGCCCGCAGTCCAAAAAATCATTTTCACATAATGCTATATGCCTTTGTACAGCCTCTACTTCCTAGCTATGAACACCATGCACATAAATATCCGCAGGCACACCAAGCAAAATTGCTATTTATTATGGTAGTTCCAAAATTATTGCATGCTTATAAAATGCTAACTCTTGTAGTTAGTTACCTACTAATAGCTTATGGACACAAAGAAACAAAATCCAAGATGCTAAATAATTAAAAAAGAACCGAATTGATTTCTACAGTCATCTAAGTAAATTAAAAAAAGCAAGGGAGGTGAGAAAAAATAAATAGCAAAATTTTCTGTAAAGCTAATGAACTAAGATTCTTATGCAACATCTTTGTCCTTGGCCTCTTATCTTGCATAAAAATGTTCGAACAGCATATAATTTTCCAAACTTAACTTTCTTGCCAGATAAATTTAGGAAGATAAACATTTTAGTCCAAATTCAATCTTTATGAAGTTAGGAACACTATTGTTATCAAATGAAATCAATCAAAAACATCTTTCACCTCCTGTTCCTACATTTTTGTTTGCTCATCCCCAACAGGGTAGCAAGACAAGATGTATCAGTACCAAATGAAAATTGCAGCCATCTAGATATGATAGCCAAGTGAGGTCCAATAATAAGTACAAGCCTTCTTCTAACAACACAATTTCCAAAAATACTAATAAACAGCTAATGATGTTTATCAATTTTCTGTCTTCTATCGTAAAATAGTACAAAGGTAATCAAATTCTAATAGAGCCATTAAAAAAATTGTGGTTAATCAATATACTATGTTTTCATTGATAAAGTCTCAAGAAAATAGAAATAAAGCTCTGAAAAGTGCATAAATATAAATTAAACTCTGAACAATATCCCAACTTGGCCAAAAAAAATAAATCAAAAAAAGAGTAAATGAATTTGTAGAATCTTGAGAAGTAAACAATTGCATTAATGACCAGAGTTGATTGAGAAATACCTCTRTTGTTATAATCAATTTCTAGAAGTTCTTTGTACTRCAAATGCRATGTAGAATTTGACGGCAACGGAATGACAACGACGACAACAACAGCAAGGACATTTGTGACGACAACGGCGAGGATAGCGASTCRACGGCRGAAACAAATTACAGTCGTGTATAATTTGGTGAAGTTTGGGGAAGCCTTTTTTTTTTTTTTTTAAAAGTTTTAACTTGCCCACGGTCGCATTCGATTTATGTGATGGTAGAATATGTTCGCATTTCACAAATGTGAATGTAAAAAAACACACGCATTCCCTAAATGCGATCCCAATCGGCCTCGATTTGGATGTAAGGACCCGACGCATTACACGAATGCGATGGTCTACAACGGAAGGCATTCAGCGAATGCAATCCATCCATTATTGTCATCATTTGAAAAGTTTCGTCCATAATGGGCGTCTTTTCGATTAGAGGAAAACCCCCAAAGACAGATGAGTGTTTCGAATATTGTGAGTAAATTCTAGTATCACTCTTAATTTTTATTTTTAGATAGTTGGATATTCTCATTTGATGAGATTATATATATATTTTTAACTCCTCTAAAATTAGTTGTAGAGCCTGACTCTTATTTGGAGGGAGGCTTTGTCCATGACTCTTTCGACTTGGAGCTACAAGTCGTATTGAACTGAGACCTCACTTTGACCTAGTAGGTTGCTTATCAATTGTCTCACGTTGTTGAGTTAAACTAGATCAAGTCAAGATCAAGTCCAGGACCTCAAGTTGCGTTGGATCAACATTTGACTAGTGTTGTAAACTCAATAAAAAATTTGTCCGCAAAGTGTAATTCTTATAGCAGAACTTTTTTAACATAACACTCTCAACATGATCGAATATAAAATATTAAGAAACGATAGGATTGAATCAGATACTAGGGCACCATGCTTTAACTTTTTTTTCTTTTTTAAACKTAGTCGTTCATTTATTGGTGCTATCRACCACCTAAATTACTACTCTTATATTATTTTCAAGACAAAATTGATTAARGTTGGAGTCTAAATAGATTTTCTAAGAAACTAGGGATCTTAAAAGAAAATACAATTAAATTTAGATAGTTTTTGACATTCCTCAAGAAAAGAAAAAGAAAATGACATTATTAGACAATCCCCAGAGACTTTATCAACCAATCAACTCCCCTGAAATCCACGAATTCTCATCTCTCTCTGTCACGTGTCAGCCTTTCTACCACACCATCACTTTTGTCTCTGCTCCCCCTATTTTATAKTAATTTGAAAAACCACCAGCATTCCCATTTTTCTCCGCCACTCCACAAACCACCCTCAYACCAAACTGTACTCTCTCTTCACACACACACACGCACAGGCATACGAAGTATCTCTTCCCTTCCCCTTCTCCTCTCTCTCTATAAACATGTTTTGTTGATATGCACGATGAATTAGGTTCTTGATTGAGTTTGAAATTCTGTAAATTCTTTCAAAATGGCTACAATTTCAGCTGCTTTGTCTACTTCAAAGTTGCCTGAGCTTAATTTTTTGTCGCCAAACAATTCGAGTAGGAGGCGTCGATTTTTGCTCTACAAAAGGCTGAATTTTGAGCGGAAATATCATATAATTCTTCGGAGACAGAGAATAGCAGCTGGCAAGAGAGATGAGGCGACTGTTTTTGTGGATGAAAAAGAGAATGAGTATATAACTCAGTTAAATGCTAGTCCGAATGGAAGCTCCAATGGTAGTTATGGTATTAATGGTTCGGTTGTGGAGGAGTATAAGAAAGGGAGTGTTGGGGTGGTTGAGAGCGGGAGTGGGAGTGAGAGTGAGAGTGAGAAGGTTAATGGGAGTTTGTTGAAGTATGTGAATGGAAATGCGAATGGAGGAATGGTAAAGGACAATGAAGAGTTCGTTGAAGTAAAGGTGGAGGAGCAGAAGGTGAAGAAAAATATAGAGGAGATCGGGGAAGAGGAGGCTTGGTTCAAAAGAAGTGGTGGTGATCAAGTTGAGGTACATATAAGTTTTTCTGTACGGGTTTTTGGGGTTATTATATGTGGTGAATTTTGTGTTTGCTTATTGTGTTTTTGCTATGGCGGGATTTTAGTTGGAAGTTATTGGAATCGGATTGTATTTGCAAGTTATTGAATATTATGCGTTTGACATGGGTAGATTTGCAAAGGGTGTTATGGTGTCATTATGACTCGGACGGTTATCCTAAACTACTTCTCTGCTCTGGGGTTTAAGTCTGTGTATTAGTGTGAATGTTACCTGATATGMAGGTTTTGGGAGCTGATGTATTGCGCAATGGATTGTAGATAGTGGTAGTGGAAAAGATAAAGAAAAGGGTATTGATTACAGATAATTTTATGTATATATGCTAGTCAATCTGATATTTTATAGTTTTAGGAAAAGAAACCATTTTTAAAAACTAAATAAGCTAGTAATGGCAGTAACTTTGTTAAAGTTGTTCAGTTCTTGATTAAAAATAAAACAAACATAAAAGGGCAAGAAATAAGTTTGGTTTGTTGACATTGTTGAGAGAGTCCACTAATTCTTGCCATGAAAATTATTGACAGGTCAACTGTTTTTTGCAGCTATGCAGAAGGGGTGAAAGTGCACTATGATATTGGTACTTCTTTGATGATGAATTGGTGATTAACATGGAAAAAGAAAAAAATAAAGAGGAGGAAGTTTATTGGAGAAATTTCTAGTCCATTCTGAGTACTTTTTGGCCAATGATGCCTGGTTCTCAACATTAGAACAGTAATATTTTTTTTTCTTTTGGCTTGTACTGTGAAGAGGGTATCTATTTTGAAAAACTCCTGATACAAGAATATGTAACAGCTAGATTTATGAGTATTGATGGTTTTTGGCTGTTTTCATGTTCGACAATGATTTTCTTTTTCTTTTTTTGTGTTTTTTGTTTCTGTTTTTGTTTGGTGTAAGTTGGAAAGTACCTAAACCAAATCATCATGTTGCTTGACATCTGACAATGACTAAAATTGCAAAGGTTTCATAACATATTCCATTTAGACAATGAATGTCCAAAAACATCAGTTATGATAGGAAACTGAAATATATCTATGGATATGTATGTAAAGGATGAAAATTCGTTATTTCTTTATCTATTTCTTCTTTTTTCTTCATTTTCCTGAAGATGATTTCTGTTACCAATATTGATCATGATGGTGTGCTGTTTGAATTTTTATTTGAAGCTTTTTGTATGTAACATTTGGCATCTTCATTATAYTTCTTGAAACAAAATATATATTGATTTACTACTTTTAGCTTGAATTTTAAAACTTTATATGATTTCTATAGGTTTCTGTTGCTCCTGGTGGCCGTTGGAGCAGATTCAAAACATATTCAACAATTCAGAGAACGTTGGAAATATGGGGATTTGTTCTTACTTTTATATTCAAAGCTTGGCTAAACAACCAGAAATTCTCTTATCGAGGTTTGTTCCGCAAATTAGTAACCAACTCATCTTTTTATTTGTTTTTAATGCGTTTATATTTATGAGTTTATTCCTTCAATTAGCATAAAGGAATTATCCATGCAGGTGGAATGACAGAGCAAAAGAAAGTTCAAAGGCGAAAAGTCCTTGCTAAGTGGTTGAAGGAAAGTATCCTGAGATTAGGACCCACTTTCATCAAAATTGGCCAGCAGTTCTCCACAAGGGTAGACATTCTTGCTCAAGAATATGTTGATCAGTTATCAGAGCTCCAGGTTAGATGTCCTTTTTCAAGGATATTCTTATTTCTTGGCAGCATTTTTATGCCTTTATATTATAAGCTATGTTGTATTATGTCCCTCGGCTCTCCTTTAGGAAGTCRACAGAGCATTTCCAGTGTTCATCCCATGTTTTGCAAGCTTTTATATTTCTATTGCTTTTAATTGATGCAGTTTAGTCATACAAGGTTGGATCTAGATAAATATGCTGTCAGGTCAAATTTATCTTCTACCAATCTGATGTCCTGCTATTGCTCATCTTATTCATTTTCAGTCTTGAAGTTTATGGCTTCTTTAAGTCCTTGAAATTCGTAATCGTGCCACAATATCTAGCTGTAGACTGTTAAATGCTTAGTTTATTACTTTGTTCGTATCTGCTTTTCATCATGTTAGATGTGGAGAAGTTGCAGAAGCAGGAAACCTAATATGGGTTTCATTTACAGCATAGCAACAATGATAACTCATAAGAGGCTTATTAAAGGAAATGAAAGTACAGGAGTTAATTGTTGTCTCAAGAATGATGCTTGGAGTTATTAGAGAACAAATGTCATTGACTACTTTCTTATTTGTGATTACTTATGCTAACGTTAACTTCATCTGCCTCTAGCACTCAGAAACWTATTATCTTTATTCAWTTGAGGGTAGATGTAAATATGTCGAGCCATCAATTGATGTGTAGTTATCATGGTTTTAGATGGTAAATAAATATCCTTCTTCTTCTGAGACAAATATAGTGGCCTACTTATTAACTATTATTTATGCCTCCATCAATATCCTTGTTTGGTAAAAGGTTTAAGAATCTTGGATAAGTAAATACTAGTAAAGACTTATATSTGGTAATATCAAACTATTTATTAACAATTCAGTCACTAAATTAAGTTGTTACCTTTCATCAGCCATGTTATCTCGTCCTAGTTTTCTGATGGTACCTACTTCTTGTTAAATAATCTAATATAGAAGATAATAGAGGAACGGAAGATTAAGGTTTTATTGATATAACATAATATGATATAATGTAATGTCTTACGAAGTAACCATGCAAAGAGCCTATTTATAGGCTACCAAACTACCAAACTAAATCCTGATCAAATACTGCAACTGTCAATACCGAATCAAGCTCTAACACAAACCAAATCATAACCAAATCAATAACTCTATAATATTTTTAACACACACCCTCAAACTTAGGATGATGCAATCGTCGAGAGTTTGCCAACTAAAAAACGAAAACTAAATATCCAAAAATATGTCATATTAAGGTAACTCTATAATATTTTGAACACTTYGCCAAATCACCTGCTATATAGAACAAAAGGAGTCGGTCATCCAAACAATCCAAACAAATCCCGCCATAACAATTTGGCATCCAGAAGAGGTCTGCCCTACAGAAGAAGAGGTGCCCTCACAAAAGAATCCAAAACAAGTCTGGCTTCCAAAAACAATCTGTCATCCGAATACAACCTAAACAATCTGACCAACAAAAGAGGTAAATGARACAATCTGACCAGTGGAAAGGGGTGCAGTAAACAATCTAATCRATGAAGAAGTTAAAAAAAAACCAACAAATTGAAACTTGAAAAACCAAAACCAGAGTTTCAACATCATAATCTAGATCAAACTTCCTCCCATGAAACCTAAGCTAGGTTCAGCTTTTTTCTGCTCCGGTACCATGTTGAATAATCTAAACAGAAAACAGTAGAGAAACGGAAGACTAAGGTTTTATTGATATAAGATAATATGATATAATGTAATGTCTTATAAAGTAACTATGCAAAGAGCCTATTTATAGGCTACCAAACTATCAAACTAAATCCTGACCAAATATTGCAACTACTAATACCGTATCCTAATCAAACTCCTAACACAAACCAAATCATAACCAAATCACTAACTCTATAATCTCTTTAACACTTCTTTTATGATGAAATTGATGGAAAAGATACCTCCACTCGTATGACGCACATATTTAGATTTATAGTCAGTTAACTAGTCAATGTTAGTCTTATGAAGTAATTTCTTGTTCTCGGCTTATTGCAGGATCAAGTTCCTCCTTTTCCATCAGAAACTGCAGTATCCACTGTTGAAGAGGAGCTTGGAGCTCCCGTGGCTAACATATTTGACCGATTTGATCGAGAACCTATTGCTGCAGCAAGTCTTGGTAATCTTATTTTGATCCGAATGCAGTGTGGTACATGAAGATTGTTCAAGCTAATAATGCTTACCGAGTAGATATTGACTTGTTACTCTTCTATGCAGGTCAGGTCCATCGTGCAAAATTGAAAGGACAGGAAGTTGTTGTTAAAGTACAAAGACCCGGACTCAAACCTCTATTCGACATCGATCTTAAAAATTTAAGGGTTTGTACCAAAATATGTAACTTTTCTGGTTCAGAATTCACTCTTTTGATGTCTTAATGTGAAGAAGTTGGTATTACACTCTAGACATTTATCAATTGCTGACTTCATTAACACGTCTTACTAATTCTCCTTTTTTGATATYTTTAGGACTTAACAATCATCTACAGCCATTAGCACTTCATTTGTTATGAGTCTTGCACCAATTGTTGTTACTGGTCAAACAAAGTCTTCCTATATTAGTTAAAAATTGGCTGGTTAGTATAATGTGACGGTCATTCTTTGTTCACTTGATTGCTACAGGTGATAGCAGAATATCTCCAAAAGATTGACCCTAAGTCTGATGGTGCAAAAAGGGATTGGGTTGCCATCTATGACGAATGCGCAAGTGTTTTATATCAGGTAATCAGTTGCCTTGATTGCTTCATGTACCTTTGGCAATATTATGGTTTTAGGGGAAAAAAAGTAAGTGAAAAGAAAAGACCTACATATTCTCTTGTGAAAGGGGCTCATTTAACAGATTTGAGAAATGGACTACCTACGATGCTTTTTCCTTTTTCTTTTTGGGGGGCAGGGGCCTCATGTGAGTGTTGGAGGCCCAATTTGGTGAGGCTATGAATGTTGATGGAATTGAAATTGTATAGAAAAGAAGAGGTAACAAGTTACCAGCTTACAAATGTCAGAGGAAGTCTAATGGTTTGTCAATAGACTGAGTAGGGTTTTCCTAGATGAAAAGGGTGGGTTGCTGCAGAGGCCTGATGGTTATAGATTTGTTTTATGTCACTGTGAAGTGCTTATGGATCAATTGGAGTAGCAAGAGTAACTTATACATGTGTAATGAGGGAAAGTAATTGATGCATAGATCTCCTTGGTACTTGTAAGAAAAATAACCTTGATTGCTTGAATTCCTTGGGGTGGGTTGAGCTATCTTCAATGTTTGCTTTAAGGAATCTAATTTGCTTAACAAAGAACTTGCTTATATATCTTTTATTTATCTTAATCGTGTTTCCATTGTCATTTGATTGAGTTACAATACATTATAATGGACCCAAAAACCCAAAACAAAAGGTGGCCTCATTTTTTGCAGAATAGGATGCTATAACAAACATTGGCAGATAGACATTCATTAGATGCTTGAAACAAGTTCAATATGCCAGATTTGACACAAGATTTGTTTGATTGGTCAAAACTTCCAAACTTTTCTACTTTGTAGTTCAGCTTTTAACATTTGGAGAGCTGCAAATTTATTCATTCACTGCTGTTCTTTTTCCTTTTGTTTTCTTTCTCAAAATATTTGGGGTTCTGCCCAAGAATTAAATAGTGAATTACCAACTCTCAGGAGATCGACTACACAAAGGAAGCTGCAAATGCAGAGCTATTTGCAGCTAATTTCAAAGATATGGATTATGTGAAAGTTCCAACAATATATTGGGAATACACCACTCCACAGGTTTGAACTTTCAGGAATCATGGTTGTTTAGTTAAGCCACGTTGGCTTTTTGTTTAGTCACTTTTATTTGAGTCCCTTTTTTTTTTTTTTTTTTTTTTTCTAATTTGCAGATTCTGACGATGGAATATGTTCCTGGGATAAAAATCAACAGGATACAAGCTTTGGATCAATTGGGTGTTGATCGCACAAGGTGTCCACTCACTTATATAAACTTTAGACATGGTCTGAAGTTCTTTTACCTTTTATTAGATGAAAAGTCATTTACATAAATGTAAATGGATGCTGATTCTGTGTTTATCAGGTTGGGTCGATATGCTGTTGAATCTTACCTTGAGCAGATTCTATCTCATGGATTTTTTCATGCTGACCCTGTAAGTTTGTGTGTGGCATTTTCTTTATAGAGGCTTCAAGAGATCCACTGAGATAATTATTTTTGGTTAACATTCTTATTTAAATAAGGGAAAGCACCTGGGTTTGCAGCGTAAAACTTTTCCATGCATTGTCTTTTGAACTATTTAACTGTTGCTCTAGAGTAAAGATATTGGATCAGCCCCTGTTTCATCTGTCCACGAAAATCGGTGCATAAACCATATAAAAAAATATTCATTCCAAGCATGAAGCTAATATACTCTAGATGTGAGATTAGCCACCTAATGATTGAGTAAGGAATTACAATTTAGAGACTATATTAGGTATTTTAGAAACCTACTGGAATTTTGTGCTTTGAAATAGGCACATATGTAGTGAAACTATCAAGCTCAACAATCTTCCCAGATGATGGAAACTCTTGTAGACTCAACTTTTTAAATTCTTTTCGTACATAATTGTTTGAAGATTCATGCACARAAATCGTTGACTACCATCTGAAACAAATTTAGTTCTTAGGGGTTGTTCTCCTAAGCTTAAAATCAGCAGCTTTTATCTTTTCGCTTTATATTTACAATCCCTTAATATATAAGTGGAATTTATGTGGATATTAGACATTTTGCTGTCTTTTAATTAAGAAAAGTTAGGTCATAGTTAACGTGAATAGCAAGTGAYACTGGCTGCAAGACAMGGAGGACAATTATATCATACTCTTCAACTATTTCTCCAGCTCTTGTTTTTACAGACATTTTCTTTTGGTAGCTGCAAAGAATAAATCTTGTATGGCTTTCTGTTTTTTGTGCTTTAAGGAACAAAGGAAACTTTTAGGAGCACAAAATTTTTTGTCTCACACCTGCGAAAAAGATAAAGAAGAATGAAACATAGCACCTGACTTTTGGTTTTTTCTTTTCTTCTCTCTCTCTCTCTCTCGGGGACTTAAGTAGGTTTATTTGCAAAACTAGGTGAAGAATGGTTCAACTATCCAATTGAAATGATGCTTATGGCAGAAGTTTATGCTTCATGGCTCAATCATTGTASATTWTTGTCTATTAGCTACTGTAAAATTTCAATCTCTCTACTGTAAAAGTTCCATCCACTGCATGTGGTATAACTTCTCTAGCGATCGAAGTCCATTATGAGGTTGGTCTTGCCAAAATAGATTATATAGATTGAGCGTTTCTAGAACAATTATATTGTTGGTGAATATGTTTGTTAGAATTGCTAACAATCGAAAGTGTAACCATTCTCTAATTTGTTGATAATATTACCCTAATGTGCAAGGCATGGTATATAACTTATTTATGAGGCTAACGTTGGTATGTCAAAAGGAATTAAGGACTGAACGGATATTTTGGCTTCATTACTTGGCGGGCTTAGCTAGAAAAGAACTTCTGAAGGCCTGCTTTCCCTAGAAAATCCATTCCAACTGAATACCAAATGAGACTTTCTCAMAATGGACTAGGATCTCTAGAAAGTCCGTTTAGAAGAGTGATCGAGTTRAAGAGGAACTATTTATGAATTTCTTTACAACTCATTTGTTCCTGGATATGGGATTTTTATGGGAATTATCTTAATTCTAGACCATTTCTAATGTCAACCTTCACTTTGCAGCATCCTGGSAATATTGCTGTGGATGATGTTAATGGTGGAAGGTTAATTTTCTATGACTTTGGTATGATGGGAAGGTAAGTTTTAAGTTCTGTACTTCTGTCTTCTGATGAACATTTTCCATGGCAAAGATGTACTGAAACTGTATTACTGACCCTTGCTACTTGGCAGTATAAGCCCGAATATCAGAGAAGGTCTGCTGGAAGTATTTTATGGAGTGTATGAGAAGGATGCAGAAAAGGTAATTTTTTATCTGAGTATCTTTTACTTTCTTACCTAATGAATTMWGTSGCAAATASAGAATGCTTTAGCTGATCATCATAGTTATGGAATGGTTAGTATTAAGTAGGGAAGGCATTTTTTCTGATACAGGTCCTTCAAGCAATGGTTCAAATGGGTGTTCTTGTCCCTACTGGAGACATGACTGCTGTGAGACGAACTGCACAATTTTTCCTTAACAGGTTCGTCCTCGGTTATAATTTTCCTTGACTTGTTGTAAGGAAAAATTAATTTTTGACTCTTGTAAAATGTCATTTTTCTTGCATTTATATTGTCAAATCAGAAATTGGGTGCACAGATTTGGAAAATTTGTTATTATAATTCCAAAGTTTGTTCAAGCACTAAATCTAGAATATAAAATTTGTAGCTTTGAAGAGCGCCTTGCAGCACAGAGAAGAGAGAGAGAGATGGGAACAACAGAACCTGGATTTAAAAAGCCACTGACTAAGGAGGAAAAGATAGAGAAGAAGAAGCAACGTCTAGCTGCAATTGGTAATTTAATGTTTATACTTTGTGTCTAAGTGACTTTGAGTATCTGCGTTTTGCCATGTTGACAATGATGTGGATGGGTATGGGGGACAAAAGAGCAATAAGAAAAGGAGGGGAATGAGGAACAGTTGTTTAAATCAAGAWTCTATTAGCATCTGGAAATTCCTTTCATTTCTTTAGCCCTCAAAATCTTTTAACACGCAAAGTTTGATTATTTTGTTACAAAAAAGAAGATGAAAACAAAGTCTGAGTCAGACTGGGTGTCTTAGCTAATTTGAATTGGTTTAAGAACAGAATAAAGTAGTAGTGAAGAAGCTTTTTAATCAGCAGTCTTCTCTAGTTTTGGCAATTTTGGGGGTTATAGGYTACTTATTTTCAMCTCTTATTAAATGATCTTTTATGTGCTCAGTTGTACATTTCAGAATTTCTCTAGGTTTTCTGTCAAGCCTTCGTTTTCACTTATGATGCTTCATATTCATTTTTACCTATATTGTCTGATAAATTTTCCTTCATATATGTACTTGATCTGCTGCGATTGGTAAAAATGATTATACTTGTAATTAAGCAGCTTATTTTGTTACCTAAATAACTTTGCTTTCTCTCTGTAGGGGAAGACTTATTAGCTATCGCAGCAGACCAACCATTCAGATTTCCTGCCACATTTACTTTTGTGGTTAGAGCATTTTCGGGTATGCCATTTCGTTTTTTTTTTTTTTTTTTTTTTTTTTTTTGTGTGTGTGTGTGTGTGTGTGTGTGTGTGTCAACTCTCCCCATTTTCACCTTTAACTTAATTTTTTGTTTTCTTTTCTCAGTTTTGGATGGCATAGGGAAAGGCCTTGATCCTCGATTTGATATCACTGAGATTGCCAAACCGTGAGTTCCATATGAAAATGCTTCCAGAATCAAGTTTAATCTGAAGCTAATTTTCAGGAGCTAACTAATAATTTGTATTCTATGACATCTTCTGCAGATATGCTCTGGAATTGCTAAGATTCCGTGAAGCTGGTGTTGAAGTTGTCTTGAAGGCAAATTTTCCTATTTAATAAATTGTTGAGACGTGTGTATGTCTAGTTTTTGTCTAACAATTCTTTTTTGACTTGTGTTCAGGACTTCAGGAAGAGATGGGATAGGCAGTCCCGTGCTTTTTACAACTTATTTAGGCAGGCTGATAGGGTTGAGAAGCTGGCCGAAATTATTCAGAGACTGGTAAAGTCAATGCTATCTAAAGTTTCTTGATGGTTTTCTTTAAACATGGACCTGACCATGATATCCATTCATATATATCTCTGCTTTGTAGGAGCAAGGGGATCTGAAGCTTCGTGTCCGAGCTTTGGAATCTGAGAGGTCTTTCCAACGGGTTGCAGCTGTGCAAAAGACAATTGGAAGTGTGAGTTACACGTTTCAGTAGATTAGCGCTTCTGTTGGAGAAATATATAAGATGAAGAAATATCTAAAGTATCTACAATTGATTCTATTGCATGCCCTTTTCAAAGATATGCTTTTTTAGAAACATTATTACTCATTTGTGATAAGTAATTCAAAATAAGGGAGTATCAAAAGCATTTTGCCTTTTTTTTTAACAGTGTACAGCTGATAATTAATTAGAATGTCTAAAATTGTACTAGAGTTATTCCACGATGTTGTAACTTGAAGATGGCATTAGAGAAGTCCAATTCCTGTTGCCTATGGTTAATAAGAATGTGTGCTCACATGCTGGGCTGGGTTGGTGAGGGGGAAATGTYTAAAAGTTATAGGTTATGATCCTCTCGACAATGATACTCTTTCAACAAGATACAAGATAATCTTGTTCTAGTTATTTTAATTTGCATGTTTGCTGCTACAGGTAAATATTCATAAATTGTTTGACTTGYATGTAGTRTACAAGAGTAGGGGAATATGCACAAATACATCAACTGCCTAGTAATGGTTAGAGTTATTACATTATTWAGCTCTTTGCTTCTTTTAGTGGACATTTTTCATTACATTCATAAGGATTTTATGGTAAAAAGTGAAGTATTACAAATCATAGTTTCTAATTGCGATGATCCCTATGAAATAAAGCGTGAATGCTGTCATACCATATTATTTACATGTTTAACAAAGTWATACATAATAAGGAAATATGGATGTTGGAAGAGCTTATGACATCTTCTGGAGGACAAAACTGAGGTTTTTATTCTTATGCCAAATATTAGAAAATATGCTATACTATATGGGARTTTTCTCTCTACCTATTAATAGTTCAAGGATTTTTATCCCAAAGGATCAGTCATCGGGAATTTTTAAATTGATCTTTGGCCTGGCAGTAGAGGTTGTTCTGACGTTCTTTTATAYATCACCAGAGATTCTTAAGCTGTAAATTATCATAAATACTTACTCGCCTCCAAAGTCTACCACATGGCAGAATAACACCCTACCCAGTGTATAAAGTTTTGATAGGTTCTTTTAGGTGATTGTTGTTATATGGATTTCAAGTACATTRCTACTTGCTAGTTGCTTAAGCTAGTATTTGTGTCACAATCCAAACATAGTTATTAAACATAAGCGGTCCTGTGCTGGGAACAATTAGGTAAGATTTCATACATTTGCTTTATTTGGAAATATATACGTAGTCATCCAAGAGTGGCATTTTTTGCTTTACCTCATATGTAGTGCAGCAGATGTTTCTCAGTACCCTATTATTGTGTAATATCTTTCATTTGAATCTTTAAAATCTTCATTGGTTTCAAAATTCTTATTCTAGTCTATGTRCAAGAATCACAGTGTTAGCCATTGACAAGACATGCTCAATTGTAGCTGGCCATTTCTAGGAAACTCAAATGTTTGTTACTTAGAGAATTCAGAGTTATTCAATTAGTCATGTTCGTTGCTGCACAATTTTCTAACCTCACTGTGTTTACCATATTAGTCATTTTTAATTCATAGTTACTTCAATTACGTGTCATTTAAATATTTTCTTTGCATGGAAACAAATCAACAGGCAGTTGCAGCTGGAAGCTTAGTGAACCTTGCAACAATTTTGTACCTAAATTCCATCCGGGTAAGTGCTAAAGTTTTTGTTATATTTACTTAACCATTTGTTTAGTTCGTCTGTATTTAGGATTCACTTGAACACTGTTTTCTTTTTAGACGCCTGCTATGATGGCATATCTCTTCTGCGCATTCTTTGGCTTTCAAGTTCTTTTTGGTATCGTGAAGGTTAAGAAACTAGATCAGAGGGAGAGGTTGATCACTGGAACTGCTTAGAGAAATGGTGAGTGATATTTTTCTTATCTAATTAGTGCCTTTACGTACTTGAATGAGAAAAATACCTTGTGTGTGTGAATTCTTACTAATTTTTCTTTTARAATGAGTCAAAGAGGAGCAACGAATACTTCATTGGATTGAGAAATTAGTTCATCTTGTTGACTGTTTATGTGATCGTACTTTGAGATGTCTTCAAATGTTCCACTGTTTCGTTGGATGAAATAATCCTTTTCAGGGGCTTGTACAGCCAAAAAAAAAAAAAAAAAAAAAAAAGAGTTGAACACAGCTGCTTATTACTTATCAATCATTTGGATTATATTATGAATTCTCGAGCTTCTTTGAGGCATTCGTATGGACCCAGTAATGTTGCCGTCTTACAGATTCAAACTCAAGCACACTGATGCAACAACGTAATTACAAATGAAATTCAGCTTCTGCCAAGATCTGAACATAGAAGAGGACATTATTTCAATTCCTTGCTGGAATACATTTTTGTAGCAGGGTTGCATATACCACAATATTGGAGACTTGATTGTGCTTTCACGGAAGAGACTGAGTTCACGCATCTGGTGTCAAACTTTTATGAGAGCAAGAGCAAAATTTATCGAGTTTTCGAGATTTATAACAAGAATCCTCCTGAAGGCCACTGAGGATTGGATTATTACAGGGCAGCTGATAATTGATGGACTGCAGTCAGCCCTTATGTATAGATAGATGTACCATTGTATAATATCTGTAATTCTTGTAGTTATTACAGCTTCCCCTAGATACGGCGATCAAGCAAATTTTTTAACCTAGTAAACGCATAATTCTTGTCTAATGAGGTAAGATATGTGGAGGAACTCCAACAAATTGTAATGATATGTGCATCCATCTCAAGGGATGTTTATCCTTGGGTTGTTTATTTTGAGTTGCTAAGTCCAGGGTGAGTTACTATGCTGGTCGCGCCTTTACCTTCTTGTTCTCAACCCAAAAAAGGAAAGAAAGGAAAGGGTATAAATTCTTATCTTATTGTCTCCTTGTGTTGAGGAATACAGAGAATATTTTGTAAAGTCCATTCTATTTTTTTTGTAAAGTCCATTCTATTTTTTCTCATATTTAATTGGTTGCTTGTTGGATAACACAAACTTTGGTTGAAATTATTGAGCTGTTGCCTGGATGTCCATGTGCTCCAACCAATTAATAAGTAGTTTATCTAATCAGCAGCTCTAYAAGTATTTGTGAAGCTTTGACATCTTCATCCATGCCCTGTCGGAGAATGCAACCAAATCAATAGAAATTATGGTATGTAGATGTGAATCGAGTGAGATGTGATTTAACTAATAAACTTGGTCACACCACCTAGAGGTATGTCGGAAGAGTGGCAAAGATACATTTTACTACCAAAATGATTTGATGAATAGGTTCATGTTCATGTTTTGCCAACCAGTTGTAGGTTGGACCTTCTGCTGAGAATTATGTTTCTTCTCTTCTTAAGTTGCCAAAACCTTTGAGATTAATGATTAATGACTTCATGTTTAGCTTTTTGAGAGAGAGAGAGAGTGTGTGTGTCTTTTCTATGTTTTGTGAATATAAGAAGCCCTTGCTATAAGAAGCCAACAAGGAATATAGGCAAAAAGGGGCTGTTAGTTTGCAGGAAACAACCTGCATTTGAAAAGAAAGTCATTCAAGAAGTCCAATATTTTGGTAAGAAAAAGTGGTTTCCATCTAAAGTTTTTAGAAATCCGCTAGCGTATAAGATTAGTAAATCAAAATGGGATTTCATATTTAATCTCTATTTATGATGCAACGTTAAAAGAAATTCAGGATCACGACTTTTCTTGTGGACTTCAAGTGCAATTCAAATCGTATTTAGATTAGTCTGATCAGTATAAAGATTGTCAGACTTTCTTCCGATTAAGAGTCAGACTTCAAATACAATCCGAACCAAATTTAAATTAGTCTTATCGATGTGGAATATCAGGTCTCAAGAGAGGGAAAAAAAAAAAATCTAGAGTATTAAGAAACTATTTTGTGATGTTTCTGTTTCTTTTCCTTGATCAGATTTTAGATTTAGAAAGCTGGAAACTTAACATAGTAAGAGTTAGGGTTTGCTTCTTCAAAATGTTCAAATCACCATTTTTGTTTCATCTGATATTCTCATTCTTGAACCTTTTCTGGAAAACCAAATAGTCATGGAGTCATCTATTAAGCATTTTCTGAACCTATTTCTCTAAGGTTGGAAGATGAAAATGAGATGAGTGGTTAAGGAAGACGGAGAAAATGGAAGGACAACTCACCTTGACTTTGGACTCTTTGGAGGAAAGATAGATCATTTTGCCACTCAAGAAAGGATAATTCTGATCATGAATATTACTTAAAAAAGATGAATTTCAAGATTAATCAGGTTCTTAAAAAGTATTCAAGAATGATTATAGATCGAAAGAAAATGATACTAAAAAAAAGTTGAAAAATCAATTTAACATAATTGTCAAATATAATAAAATGAAAACGAACTAATGAGGCTTGCACGTTATGTTTATGCTCCTTTCTTTGTTAATAATATTTTGAGATTGATTAATATCAAATGTTAATAGAAAAATAAAAGTACAACTTTGCATGTCYCTAAATCGAAATCAAGACTTATTAATTATTAAAACGCTCTACTAAGAAACTAATCAATATCAAGTGCAAATGTCATGATCTTCCCTACTCATAAGCAATCACTCTTAGCTCTTTTCTTTTTTTCCTCTTAGTTAAAATAGTCTCGACTTCTTAATAGACGAATAAGATTTAAATAGAATTCGTAGTCCATACTATCTTATAAAAAGGATTAAAGAAAAAGAAAAATAGAATAAAACTCCTTTTTTTCCTGGATATGTAGTATGATTACATATAACCCTAGGAGTTCTTATTGACTTAGTTTGTAGCTAGGTAGTCCTATGCATATATATTCCTCAAACACACAAACCCTAGTTTTTGTAGATCTTATAAGTATAATATTAGTAAAAGTAAAATTAGAAGATTTTATTTTGTCTTTTTTTTTCTGGACTTAAAAAAAAGAAGGGGAAAACAAAAACATGAAGCGAGAGAAAATTTACATGGGAAAATCATCACCTAAGGATTAAGGGACTGTGTGTAGATATAGTCTTCGTTCTCAAAAATACTTTCTTCTGTTCCACCACCACCACCACCCTGGAGCTCTCCTTCACTGCTGCACTTATCAGTACTCTTACTCTTCTCGCAATCATGATCGGATTTTCCCTGTACACAAAATTGATTAGTTGCATGGATGTGTAAATGACTTTGCATGTCTGAGAGGGAGAGGGAGATCAGAGAAAGAGAGAGGTCCAGAGGCTTACTGCATCTGTGAGATTTGCAGAACCCGCAACCACCAGTTCATTTGATTCTTCATTGCCTTGAGTCATGACAAACAACAAAATGAAGAAGAAAGCTAGAAGGAAACCAAATGAGATACTTGAAAGTTTCATTTTTTGAYTAAGTTCAGAAAAACCGAGATTACTGCGATAGTAATGATGCTGCTTTGTGAGCTTAAAGGGAAGAGTACCRCAAGAAAAAAGAAAGTTGTGATCGGTACTGGTCCAGTAGATTTATCTAATAAGGTGAWTATATAGGATTCTTGCGAGTTTGTACTTTGTTTCTTTCACTTGTCTAWTGATTCCACAGCAGTAAGCTCGATGATCAAGGGTATGGGTTGGCTTCTCTGCTGCTTTCTCACTAAAATAAAGGCCTCACTCACAAACATACAAACACACAGAAAGAGAGAGAGAGAGAGAGAGAGAGAGAGAGTTGGCAGTCTTTTGTTTGTTTCCCTAGGTGCATCTGTGGGTCTCAGAATATAGAAATACTTACCAAGAAATTATTATGCTTTAGGAAATATCATGTTCTGATGACAAAGGCAAAACAGAAACCCTAGAGCAAAAGACTTATGATTAGGGTTGCTGTTTGAAGCAGAAGATTGTTCAAATATTTAGCACTTCTATCACTGATCATCATTTTGTTAGAAACTTTTATAGAGGTGGAAGCAACATGGTTAATTTGCACTAATTACATTTATATTTATAAGTTTCGAAACATTAAAAGCATACATGTCATGTACTTATATATGTGATTGTAGAACTTCCTCAKAATCGAGTTAGAGGAGGTATGTTATAAGGACAATTGATTGTTGTATGGATGTAGGATGAGCCGCTACATTTTGTTACAATTCACTTACTTATTGTTTGATCACATTAATATTTTAATTATCTCTTAATCAATTTATAAATTTTAAGTGATAAAATCTTGACTCAACGCTGATCACTTAACATGTCTATATACACGAGTTTCATAACTTTTTATCTATTAGATACAATTAACTCTATTATCTTATATGCTCTCATCAACAATAATAATTATGAATTCGACTGAGAAAGATATAATAATAATTATGTATAAATAGGTTATTGGATATAAGCCATTTTGAAAGCATCCTTGATTTGATTAATTAAGGGGGACAAAAAAAGATGCTCTCACTAAACTACAAAAACAAGTACATCATTAGTTTATTTTATATTGGTAAAAACTAGTAATAATATAAAAATATTATATTAATTTTCAAAATAATTTTTTCTGTCAACAACTTAAAAATGGTGCAACTTTTGAAAAACAAGCCCTAAGTCAATTAAAAGAACTTTAACTTCTATGTTGATATAATCTTGTTAAGTTGGAACTTTTCTCAAAATTTATTTTTAATTTAATCTTTTTCTTCTTCTTTTATGATACTATTAGTATCGAATCTTTCGTCTTCTTAACTATGAGTTAGGTAATTACTATGTTATTATCTTAATGATTTATATACAATTATCGTGTAAGTAATTTCTCAGTCCGTATTTATGAGGAAGAAAAGAAAATTGCTTAATTAGGGTGAAATGGAGTTCCAAAACCAAACAAATAACTTTCAATTTTTTATTTTTTAAATTGAATTTAATTACTTTATTTGAATTCAAAAAATTGTTCAAAATTAGAAAAGTGAAGTTTCTTAGCAAATTTTGACAATAAATATTTTGAACCATAAATTATTGCTACCATTTATATAGACTTCAAAATGAAAGGAATATTCCAAATTGTCCAATTATAGGAAAAATCGAAAAACAAGAACACAAGCAAAACTGGTCAAATCAAATCCGCAAATGTACCCTTTTGGACAACATTTTGTACATTGAAATGGAATCTTCTCTTCGAGGAAGATTCCATTTCTACCCTAAATTTGATATATTAGATTCCTTGTAAAAAAAAGTGACTTTTTTAATTTATTTTTATTTACTTTTATAAAGTCGACTTTTAACTCCTTACAAGAAATCAATAKAGTCTAATATAATTAATGATGGAATTTTCATTTCATTTGCTAATATCAAGACTAGGTATATTATAGTATTAACCGATCTGTGCCCTCATCTTATCATCATAATCGTAACAACTAATGATGTGGTTTATCGTCCAAAGTTGAACTACAAGCTTCATTTGGTTTTCGCGAGATAACCCCACTAAGGAAGAGGAGCATTTTGAAAACAAGTTAGTTAGTACGATAAAAGTTTCATAAATATTTTGATATAATACGAAGATATTGTAGATCGATCATTCTTGTACAATTTACCTCTCTTCTCCTTTAGTTATTTAATTTAAAAATAACTTTTTTTATTTGTGTAGGTTATTATAACTCATCCACCTTTTAAAAAAAGGGCTTTATTCGATCGCAAATCATTAGTGACCTCTTTATATAGAAATTTTTGGTGCCCTATCAGATAATAGGCATCATCTAAAATGACAGACCCATTGAAACTAGGTTAAAAATGAAGGATTTTGCAAACAATAACATAAAAGGAGGAGGAGGAAGAGAGGAAAATATTTGGATAGACTAATCTTTACATGCTATTATGCTAAAATTTGCATTATAAATATTACATACCGTAGGCCCCTTAAAAAAATGTAAAAATTTTAATGAACGTAATTCAAAAAATCGAGTTTATTTAAATATTTTTAAAATAAAAGAACTTGAGTTGAATATTTATTAATACTATAAAAATAGACTCTAYATTGTTTAGTACATTTTCTTATTATATTTTAYTGACACATTAATTGTGTATTCATTTTAACTCGAGTACTTTGATTTATTGACAAAAATGTGTAAAAAGGGCATGTGAGTGGTGAGAAGTAGTAGGGCCTTTGAAGAGTCATTATCYTTTACAGATTGTAGAAGATAATAGTCATACCAACTAGCTTATTCCACCTCACTTTTAAAACCCCCATTTTCTAATCAGTCTGCTATTTAATTTTTTTAATATTAATACTTCTATTATTCTAAGCTAATATGAATTTAACCTCAGTTATGTTTATAAAGTTTAAAAAAGTTTTACGATGAATTGGTCTTAATTTGTTGGTAAGACTTTAACTCARACTCGAACGAATACAATGCCTCAAATGAATATCAAATATTAAATTTTATTTATTTTAATTCAATTATTAATTGTTTCAAACCTTTTAAATTTTATTTTAAATCCTTATTTCTTTCTCTAAAACTTTCAACCTTCACCAATTCATACAGCTCAGGCCTCATGCATTGCACATTTACCATGATACCTTCATCCTCCTCTCCCCTCTCTCTCTCACACACAGACACACACACCCCTCAAGAAACCCCAAAATTCACCTCTCTCTCTCTCTCTCACGCATACATCATACACTAAAAAACTCCAAAATCCACCCCCTCTCTCACATACATCACACACTAAAAGAACTCCATAATCCACTTCTCTCTCTCTCTCTCTCACACACACCCACCCCTCACAGACTCAAGAAATCCCAAAATCCACCTCTCTATCTATCTCTCACACATACATTACACACTAAAAAACTCCAAATCCACCCCCTCTCTCACATACATCACACACTAAAAGAACTCCAAAATCAACTTCTCTCTCTCTCTCTCTCTCTCTCTCACACAGACACCTCACAGACTCAAGAAACTCCAAAATCTACCTCTCTATCTCTCTCTCTCACATAAATCACAAACTAAAAAACTCCAAAATCCACCCCCTCTCTCACATACATCACACACTAAAAGAACTCCAAAATCCACTTCTCTCTCACACACACATAAAACATAAACAAAAGTGAAAGAAATTTCCATTTGCATCTTTGGGAGATCATAAACAAGTTGGATCATTCTAGATTAAAAACAGCATTGGAGAAAGGCACTAAAACAGTCAAATTTAGGCTGTATTTGATAGTTTTTTGGTTGGGAAAATCTTCCCATTTTGTTATAAAATACATTTTGCTTATTTTAAAAAAGGAAAAATATTTTCTTCAACGATATATTTTCCTTCATTCACTACATTTGAAGGAGAAAAAAGAAGGCGACAATTTTTACGTTTTGATRGTATAAAATTTATGAAAATGACTTTAAATGAACATATTAAAATTATTTTATTTTCTCRTAAAATTAGTACATACATAATAATTATGTTTGTACATATMATTTTGAAAAAAATTGTTACASATATAATATATAATTGAAAATTTTTGAAATTATWCTAATGATTTTTTTCTACTCCACTCTCAAATAGACAACTCATTTTCCATAATACTGAAACATCCTTCTTTCACACTTTTACTCAGTCTTTCCGCTCTGTCTCTCTCCCTTTCTTCCTTTCTCTCTCACACACAACACACACTCACACAGACATACAGACAGACACAGCACAACTCACTCCCCATATTCCCGTATATAAAAACCCTAATTCCTTTTCTTCCCTCCCCTTTCTCACTCCCACCACCTCTCGTCCACCCCAGTTCCACCAACACCAACACCACCACCACCACCACCTCAGCTCCGGCCTCTGTCAATGACTTGCCCATAACAGAACTTGCTTCTACTCCCATTTGAGCTCAACTCCAATGACTATCACTCCAAGTCTTGCTCTCACAGTCACCGTTCTACTCATCACGTTTTTCTCCTTCCACCAGTCCGCAGCTGCCGGTGAAGTCGAAGTTCGATCACTTTTGGAGTTCAAGAAGGGCATTAAAGCTGACCCATTGGGGAAAATCTTCTCATCATGGAACCAAACCCTTCTAGATCCATCCAACAACGCGACATGTCCAATCTCGTTCTTCGGTGTTCTCTGCGACCCTACTTCGGACTCCGTCGTCGCCATTCACCTCGACGGCCTTGGCCTCAGTGGGGACCTCAAATTTTTCACTTTAGCATCGCTTAATTTTCTAGCGAACTTGACTCTCTCAGGCAACTTCTTCACTGGCCGCCTGGTGCCTGCACTAGGAAGTATGAGCTCTCTGCAGTATTTAGATCTCTCCAACAATCAATTTTATGGTCCTATCCCTGCTCGGATGAAAGACCTCTGGGGTTTGAATTACCTCAATTTGTCGCACAATAATTTTACTGGTGGGTTTCCCACTGGAAATTCCAATTTAGGGCAGTTGAAAGTGCTGGATTTGCACGAAAATTCGCTGTGGGGTGATGTTCGGGATTTGTTTCCGGACTTGAGGAATGTGGAGTATGTGGATTTGAGTGGGAATTCATTTTTTGGGTCTTTGGCTATGAGTGTGGAGAATGTGTCTAGCTTAGCTAATACCGTGCATTATTTGAATTTGAGTAGAAATAACTTGGGAGGTGGGTTTTTTGGGGGAGATTTAATTCGGTTGTTCAGGAATTTGAAGGTTTTAGACTTGGGAAACAATGGGATCACAGGGGAGCTTCCGTCATTTGGTTCTTTGCCAAATCTTCAAGTTCTTAGGCTTGGGAATAATCAGCTTTATGGCTCAATACCAGTGGAGCTCTTGCAGGGGCTGGTCCCATTGGTGGAATTGGATCTTAGTGGGAATGGATTTTCTGGTGAGTGATTTTGAACTGGTTGATATGTCATGTTAGTATTACATTTTGATTGCTGAATCACTAATTTGGCGCCATTGTTTTGATATGTTAGATCAATAAACCATGAAGTTGTCAGTCGGTCGCGCCATTTTTAATATGCAATGGCTTTTGATTGCTGAATTCTTGATTCCACACCATTTTTTAAGTGTTCTGAATGGTGGATTAACTTATGAACTATYTCTTTATTGTCCTGATTTTATTTGAAGTGATTGAATGGGCTTTAATGCTTCGAGATTAATGGGATGCTTGTTTAACAGTTAGAGAACTCTCATGGAGCTTCCTTAGCTACTTTGTGAATTATGCAAATGTTAGTCGGAAGATGGTCAACTTAGTGTGGTTTTTTCATTACCGCTATGCAAAATTGGAAACTCGCCATGTGTCTAGTTGTCATGACGACAATGGAAATTAATTGAATTTAGATGTCAATAGGTTATTTTGGGAGGGGCTGACACACGTGCCGTAAGATAAGTGGTAATGCAGTTCTCCTTTCCAACTCATGGTACTTTATGGATTTTGTCCTTTGACATTCAACTAGTATGTAGTTTTCGGSCCTTTTTGTTTTCTATTAGCTATCACCTGTCACAACCATTATCACTGCTGGAGTTTTTTCTAGTCGTGAGAGAGGATCGATAATGTTCTACTCATTTGCTATCTATTTTGTCTTTTTTTTTTTTGGCTTGTATCTTTATCAATTCTTCTGTTTTTTCCCTTCTTGGCTATTAGTGGAGTTTCATAAATTTTATCAAGTCATGAATCCTGAGATGCTAAACAAAACCTTTTAGGAAATATTAGCTGGATCTTGACCATGCATAAGAAGTTCCGTCGCCAGTACTGGGCCAAATCTTACTGTTACCTTGTAACTTTCTGTTAGCTGACAGTTCCATTGAATTAAGTTATTGTAGCTGGCTGTTTTCTTGCATTCTTATTTCTTTACTTTCCGTAAAGATTTTGTTTTAAAATCGTAAGTTTAGATTTCTTAAAGATTCTTGGCATTTATACAGGTTCAATTGAGCAAATTAACTCCACAGCTTTGAGTATGTTGAATCTTTCATCAAATGAGCTCTCAGGTCCACTTCCATCTTCAATCGGAAATTGTCTTGTGGTTGACTTGAGCAGAAATCTGCTCTCTGGTGACATCAGAGTAACAGAGAATTGGGGAGCTAATTTAGAAATTCTGGATTTGAGCTCGAATAAGTTGATGGGAAACGTTCCTGACTTGTCACAGTCTCATGGATTGACTCGGATAAGCATTGGAAACAACTCGTTATCTGGAATTGTGCCTTCTGTACTAGGGGCATATACAAAGCTGGCTACTCTTGATCTCAGTTATAATGAACTTGATGGGACTATACCGCGATCTTTCTTTACTTCAGTGACCTTGATTAACCTAAATCTGTCAGGAAATCGTTTGACCGGACGAATTCCTATTCAACGTTCAAGTACCAGTGAATTATTAGTTCTGCCTTCTTATCCTCAGATGGAGTCTCTTGATCTTTCGGATAACTCCTTGTCAGGTAATTTACCTGCTGATGTGGGTAACTTTGGGTTGCTTAAATTACTGAATGTTGCTAGAAATAACTTGTCTGGGCAGCTGCCTAATGAGCTTGATAAACTTAGTGGCTTGGAATACCTCGACCTGTCAAATAACAATTTTACAGGTAGGATACCTGWTAAACTTTCATCAAATCTTCATACCTTCAACGTGTCCAACAATAATTTGGAGGGAACAATCCCTGAAAACTTGAGAAGTTTTCCTGATACATCATTTCATCCTGGGAACAACTTGCTTATGCTCCCAGAAGGCGGTCCTTCTCAAAATCGTCATGTTCCAGATGGACTTGGTAATAGGGGTAGAAAACATCAGAGCTCTAAATCTAACAYAAGAATAGCCATTATTCTTGCCTCAATTGGAGCTGCTGCCATGATTGCCTTTGTTCTGTTGGCATATTATAGAGCTCAGCTTCAAGATTTTCGTTCGAGAAGCATATTTAGTGGCCAAAGTAGTGGTAGAGATGTTAAACTAGGAAAGCTTTCTCGGCCTTCACTTTTCAAATTCCATACTGCTGTGGAGCCACCTCCAACATCATTAAGCTTTTCTACAGATCACTTGCTCCCTTCAAACTCAAGAACTTTGTCAGGGCCGTTGGAGTCCAAAACTGAAATTGTTGAGCATGTCTTGCCTGAAGGAATAGCAGCTGGTTCAGCTCATATTAATCCCACTGGTCAAGATAATCGTTCTGCATCATCTGGAAGGAAGTCTTCTCCAGGTTCCCCTATAGCTTCCTCACCCCGTTTTATCGACACATTAGAACAACCTGTGACTTTGGATGTATATTCTCCAGATCGATTGGCTGGAGAACTGTTCTTCTTGGATGCCTCACTGGCATTTACAGCCGAGGAGTTATCTCGTGCTCCAGCTGAAGTTCTTGGTAGAAGTAGCCATGGCACATTGTACAAAGCTACCCTAGACAGCGGTCATATGCTAACTGTGAAGTGGTTGCGAGTAGGGTTGGTCAAACATAAGAAAGAATTTTCAAAGGAAGTTAGAAAGATTGGATCAGTAAGGCACCCAGATGTTGTTCCCTTGCGAGCTTATTACTGGGGTCCAAGGGAACAAGAAAGGCTCATCTTAGCAGACTACATCCAGGGAGATAGCTTAGCTCTACATCTTTATGGTAAGGGTCTCAGAACATGCTATTCCTTTCTTTTTCTACTTTTGTTTCCTATTTTGCCGAAATCTGGTAACAAGTTGAATCAATCGACCCCTTTAGGCATACTGTCGTAGAACCTACTGTGTCTGGCATGTTGTTATTTTGTAATTTGAATGCTAGTGGCCAGTTTCTTTATTGCAATATGTTTCCCAGTCTTTTAGTTGTGATCCACGGCGTGCTTCTTGATTTGGCTCAGAGGTTACTATTTGATATGGAAAGAATTTTCTCATATGCAATTGTGCATGTTCTGCAGAGACAACTCCTCGGAGGTACTCCCCMCTATCATTCAGCCAAAGACTGAGGGTTGCTGTTGATGTTGCTCGGTGTCTGATGTACCTACATGACCGAGGACTGCCTCATGGAAACTTAAAGCCAACAAATATCCTCTTGGAGGGTTCTAACTACAGTGCTCGTCTTACAGATTATGCTCTCCACCGCCTAATGACTCCAGCTGGCATTGCAGAGCAGATATTGAACCTGGGGGCCCTTGGATACTGTGCCCCCGAACTTGCTACTGCAACAAAACCTATGCCTTCTTTCAAGGCTGATGTGTATGCACTTGGTGTAATTCTGATGGAATTGTTAACAAGAAGAAGTGCTGGTGACATTATCTCTGGCCAGTCGGGTGCAGTTGACCTTACAGATTGGGTTCGACTGTGTGATCAAGAAGGTCGAGGTATGGACTGTATTGACAGAGATATTGCAAGCGGAGAAGAGCACTCAAAAGCAATGGATGACTTGCTTGCCATATCACTAAGGTGTATTCTTCCTGTAAATGAAAGGCCTAATATCAGACAAGTGTTCGAAGATCTCTGTTCCATATCTGTGTGAAATTTTGTACATCTGTTGSAAGCAATTCTTTTCTTGACTTGATTGTTCATCGTTTTCTTTTCTCTTTCTTTTTCACCTCAATTGGTTTGCTTGCCTTCTAATCTGGGCAATCATCAATTCCCCCCTTCAAAATTTTTGTGTAAAGGGATGATTGATCCATTTATTAATTGACCATATTCTTTAGTTTGAGTTGTGAATCTGGAACAGCCATTTCTTGTCATTAGTTCTGCTGACAAATGATAGGTGAACATGTTTTAGGCCCTTCAGTGGGAATTGTAAGTTCTGTTAAATTTATCCTTTTTCTTTGTAGTAATTGTTCTCTCATGTAAACCATCATATTTTCGAGTGATATAGATGATGTTATTGGTGATCAACCTGTCTTGCTGCCTATCTCTCATCTTTGGTCCTTTGTTAGCTTTAAACTCTTCTTGTTCTATCAATACTAGAGGGTGATGTTTCCACCTGGGAATCTTTGTCCTGCAGCTATCAAATAATCTGGGGAGTCTTTTTGGTTGATGGATCAAAATTGTGTCTATGGCTGCTATAGTTTGTGTTCGTTCTTACGTGCCTACGGAAATGTAGTCTGCAACTTATGTCACATGATCTTATCTTTGCATGTGTATGATCGATCCRAGCTACAGTTTGTGGTGCTTCAGGCATTGGATCTGCTACTGCTGTATGTGAGCATTAGTGTTCTTGCACACCTGCTAGACATGTAGATTTGGGAAATTTTACCCAACTTTGCTGCTGATAGGCCAATGGATATCTGCTACATCGGCAAGGACGTGGAGGACTGCCAGATTTGAATGCATTTCCTAGCCTTGGAATCATGGCAGTACATGTCCATCTCCGGTAACTCGAACAGCAAAAGCTACTGGTTTCTTGCCATCTGCAGCCAGTAACAAGTAATGAAAACAGAACTGCTTTTATACCCTTATTCTTATTTTTCGGATGAAAACAGTCCTTTTCTAATAAAAAGAAAAAAATTAGATAATTTATCCGCCCACAGAGGGCAAAGAGAGAACAATTGCACCAAATCCAACTGTAATTTCGATGTTTTTCTAAAATATTATTCATYTTCTTTTTCTTCTTCACCTCTGGTCCACCCTGCTTCTGCCCCCTTCTCTAATTCCCTCTGAAATCCACCTGCCCCCCCCCCCCCCCCCCCCCCCCAGGGCCCAGAGCTCTGAAACCCACTGGTCCATCTTTACACTTTGAAACCCCAAAACTAGGGATGTCAAGTGGATTGCAAGAATTAGGCTTGATTAAGCCGGAACTCAACTTTAATCTCACAAAAATTGAATCCAAAACAAATGAGAGTGCCACCTACGCCCCTTCACTTCCTCTCTACCCACTCTGAAACCCACTGTTCCTTCTCTATGCTTCGACAACCCATATAAACGGTTTACAGGGATATTGTTTGGAGAAGTAATATATTTACCCCCATTTGACGCAGAGGTGTAGGACATTTTGAAATCCATACCTGCGGGCGGGGTACCAATAAAACTCTGAATTCAACTGGCTCTACTACCACCCTTCTCCTATAGATATTGCAAGAAATTGAGCTGATGTTTGCTCTTCGCTTTCGTTCTCATCTCTGCTCCTCTTCTTATCTTCTTAAAGTCGACTGCAATTTCGTATATCCCTTTACTCTCCCTCAAATACACACAATAGCAATCTCAACTCCAAAGAAATCCTTGAAGAACCCCATTTTGTATAACTGCTTAATTGATGCCTTTAACTTCCCACATGAAAAGGCAATCAAAGTTTCGAACCGCTTTCGTTGCATCAATAACCTTGAACAACCTCACTCAGTTGTCGACTTTTTGGAATCTTTTGGTTTTTCTGATTCCCAAAATCCGCTCTGCTGTCAATACATGGCCTCATCTCCTCACTGCCAACCCTGAAAAGACTCTGGGCTCGAAGCTTCAGAATTTCCAAGAACTTGGATTTTCTTGTTGGGATTTGCGGAAGTTCATTGCCAAGAATTCTAGTGTCTAACACGTAGATTGGAGGATARTCTGAAACCGTGTAATGCAAACGTCAAGAATATCATTGGCAATGATAAGACTAACAAGGATTTAATTCGGCTTCTGTCGCGCTGCAACTGTTACTGCCAGAACCTCAAATGCAAGATCGATGTCAAATGTTTTGCATGTCAAGAGTTGTGGCATTGATGATAATCAATTGTCAAAGCTTTTTAAGAGGCATCGTAGGTTTTTTGCTATGTCAGAATCTGAACTCAAAAGTTTGGTTGTAAACATTTCGGAATGGAGTTATCCAATGGATTCAAGAACGTTGATTCATGCCATCTTTTCTGTTGATTTTCTCCGGACTGAGACGCTGGAGAGGAAATTGGACTTGATTAGAATATGTCGGGATTTTCAGCAGAGCAACGTGTTTCCTTAGTATTTCCTAAGTTAAGCTGAGGTTTGCATAGAATTTCTTGCCGGAGTCAGTTAAGTTACAGAAATCGCTTACAGTGCATCAGCCTAGGTGTTTAATGGTTAACGTAGAGAACAGATTAGTTGCACGGTATAGWGTTAGCAAAGGGGCTTTTGAAGAAGGAGCCAGCATTTCTTAATGACTGCAATGAATTTGACAGAGGAGGACTTCTTGGAGAAGTATATATCAAGGTTTGCAGACAAGCATAAGAAATACAGTTTACCTACAAGGCCCAGCATCTGGACTCTTCAACAGAACCACAAGTTTAACTGCAAAACCTTCAATTCAACAGAACCAGAAGGTTTGCAGACAAGCTAAATTCTTTACTCGCATTTAGCTCAGGAAGTAATCTTGGGAAGCTAAGGATTGGGGTAAAGCTGCCAAGTCAAGATGGCAGCACACAAAAAACTATTATCAAAGTGAGTTGCCTTAGAAGAGTACATCCACAATTTTGTAGGCTTCATTCACAGCTTCCAAGTCCTTCGCCTCTCTTTCAGGCACACAAGTTTTGGGCATGCATTAACATCCCTATTGCTATTCGATAATTAGAGAGTTGAAGCTTTTATTTATGATTACATTGATATCAATTCATTGTTAAAATTTTACTCTTATTCAACAAAATCATATTAATTATTTATTTGGTTTTCAATATTCAAAAATATTTTATTTTTTATGCTAATCATTTAATTGATTTTTTAGCTTTACATAGTTTGTTTTTTTTTTTCCTTTTGAAATGATGAATATATTATTATGAGTTTGAATTTTGAAGTCTTAAAAGTAATTGAATTTATAAACACTAGAAATTTATATTTTTTATAAATTAAACTGCAATCAAGTCAGAATATCATTTAAAATTTATAAAAAAATAAATATTAAATTAGATTATGCCTTTGAGACTTTTCTAATTCAACTAATAGCTCGAAAGATGACCAAATAAGCACTCATAAAGTAAGTATGCTCATCTCTACCGGCTTATGAGATTATTCTTTCCAGGACAAAATACCCTTGTTTGCCACTCAGTATTTACAACAATGCCAATTATAAAAAATTCCCTTCTCCGTCTGATGTAGCTACCAGAAGAGCAGAACAGCGCCTCATCTCCTCCAGTGTCATCTGCTACTCCGGTTGCTATAGTCCAGGTATAGACACCGGTTTTCTTTAACTTTTGTTTGTAATTTACTGTCACCGGGTTTAGGGCATTTTGAAATTCATACCTGCGGGATGCTAATAAAACTCTGAATTCAATTGGCTCTACAGACCTTCTCCTAGAGCTTCTGTGCGAAATATTGCAAGAAACTGAGCTGATGTTTGCTYTTCGCTTTCTTTCTCATCTCTCCTCCTCTTTACATCTTCTTAAACTCGACCGCAGTTTCATATATCCCTTTACTCTCCCTCAAATACACACAACAGAAATCTCAACTCCAAATAAATCCTTGAAGAACCCCGTTTTGTATAACTACTTAGTTGACGCCTTTAACTTCCCACATGAAAAGGCAATCAAAGTTTCGAACCGCTGTCGTTGCATCAATAACCTTGAACAACCTCAATCAGTTGTCGACTTCTTGAAATCCTTTGGTTTTTCTGATTCCCAAATCCGCTCTGCTGTCAATGCCTGGCCTCGTCTACTCTCTGCYAACCCTGAAAAGACTCTAGGCCCAAAGCTTCACTATTTCCAAGAACTGGGATTTTCTTGTTCGGATTTGGGTAAGTTCATTGCCAAGAATTCTAGTGTCTTAACACGTAGTTTGGAGGATAATCTAAAACCTTGTATTGCAAATGTCAAGAAGATTATCGGCAATGATGAGAATAACAAGGATTTAATTCGGGTTCTCTCGCGCTGCAACTGGGTTGTAGACAGAAACCCAAATGCAAGATTGATGTCAAATGTTTTGTACGTCAAGAGTTGTGGCATTGATGATGATCAACTGTCAAAGCTTTTTAAGAGGCAGCCTAGGTTTYTTACTATGCCAGAATCTGAACTCAGAGCTATTGTTGRAAAGATTTCGGACTTGGGTTTTCCAATGGATTCAAGAATGTTGATTCATGCCATCTATACTRTCGGTACTTTCCGGACTGAGACTTTAGATAGGAAATTGGACTTGATTAGGAGTTTTGGATTCTCAAAAGATGAATGTCTGGAGATGTTCAGGAGAGCGCCGTCTTTRCTTAGRACTTCCGAGGTTAAGCTGAGGTTTGCACTGGATTTCTTGCTGGAGTCAGTTAAGTTACAGAAATCGGTTATAGTGCATCGGCCTAYGTGTTTAATGCATAACGCAGAGAACAGATTAGTTGCACGGTATAGAATTGTAAAGACRCTGAAGAAGGTGGGSCTTTTGAAKAAGGAGCCAGCATTTCTTMATGTCGTGCATTTGACGGAGGAGGAATTCTTGGAGAAGTATATATCAAGGTTTCCAGAMAAYGCTGAASAATTACTGTTTACTTACAAGGGCCATCTTMTTGACTCTTCAACAGCACAAGAAGTYTAACTGATCTACACATCTGCTACTGGGACTGGCATTGCAATTCTACTACATTAATTGTTTCTTCCTGCAGATGGACAGAGATCCCCTAATTTGTGCTTCAGAAATTGAGGATTTAGTTTGGGGTACTTGAAACATATAATGGATGAGGGCATTTTCTACCTTCGTATTTGCAAGATTGCTGAACAAACTACAGAGCTGATATCCATTCTCTGTGAATTCTTCACTCGCATTAGTACAGGAAGTAATCCCGGGACGTTAAGGATTGGGGAAGCTGCCAAGTCAATATGGCGGCAAACAAGAACTATCATCAAAGTGASTTTCCTTAAAGAAGAGTACTCCACAATTTCGTAGGCTTCATTGACAGCTTCCAACTCCTTTGCCTCTCTTTCAGGCATACAAGTGTTCGGTATGCATTAACCTCTCCTTTGCTATTTGATAGTTAGAGAGTTGAAGATTTTGTTTATGGATATATTGATAGCAAGTTATCTTTCAAAGCTTTTCTTGTACCTGCAATTATAAGGAAACTCCAAGACTAACTGATGATTGCAATGGACGATTCTTCTAGAATTACCATATCTCTCTTCTAAGGAGCTTTTCCACATTTATGCCCTCGGGTTGCTGGTTCKTTAGTATTTCTCTTGGGATTGTCCTGAGATTTAGCTTTAAATTCATCACTATGTGTTTGTTCTAAAGAGAAATGATATGCATTTTCTTGTTCTCTCAGTTCCCCCATGCTGGATGCTGTCAAGATGTCTAGTAATCATTCTTCTAAGCAAACCTTGTAATTTTGGAGGTTATGCAATTTTGATCTAAAGAAACATGCTTAACYGGATTAGATTTAAAAAGTTCCACTTTGGTGCTCCATTAAGTTTTAATTSATCTGAGTATTTTGATTCATGCATGCGACATAAATAATTACGAAAAAGAGATTCAAAATAAAATTAGCTTTCTTCTTGCATGTCTATTGGCCATAAGCAGAAGTTAATAGAGAGGAAGAAGAAAACAGAAGATTGAGAAACCGTCTTGGATGTTGCTCTACTTGATTCAATTTTCTTTTAAATATTCATTTTATCTATTTTATTTCTTTGATGAGTAAAGCTCCTCTATCATGGAAAGCATAATGCAAGATCTTGCTATGCTTGAGAGAATGGCAGAGTTTCTGCAGTTCTATCTGTTAGGGTGGTCTGGTGTGATTTCTTTCAAACTCTGTCGCACGCAAATAGAGCAAGGTATAAGTAATGAAACCTGCGAAAAAGAAAGAATGGCAACCCTTCTGAGAATCAGGGCAACTCAAATGAAGTCCGGCCATCTGGAAGGCAACATCATTTTCTATTCATTGTGTTCTCTTGGGTTGAAATGTCTTTGTGGAAGCAACCTTTTTGAAGTAGTTTGAGAGGAGTGATTTTGAGGGAGGAACTTGGAGCAGGAAAAAAAAAAATAAAAAAAGAAATTTATCCAGCGTCGCAAGTTCAAATCTGAGGCTGACTTTTCCTTATTTGTCTACCTTATGGGAATTTAAGTAAAAGCAGAGAAAACGAAAGGGGGGGGGGGGGGGAGGGGGAGGAAAAAACATGGGCTCAAAGTTCGAAAGCTTTTATCTCAAAAGGATAGAGAGAAAAAGAAATACGATCATATCCTGTAGACATGTTTGTAAATGTCAAAAGTTGCTCTAAAGTGTTGTAAGCAAAAATAGATTTCCTCTTTTTGCTTGCAAAAAAGGTAAGGTGGCATCCTCTTGCTGTTTTCAAGTTATTTTCTATTTTCAAATTTTGAAAATACTCAAAAATGACGGGCATTTTACTTCCTTTATTTTTGCAAAATGCCATTTTAGAAACCAAAAAAAAAAAGAAATGAATAGAAAACGAAAGCAATAAAATCCCTCGTAATGAGCATTTTCCATCTTTGTTTTGAGAAAAACTCAAAACACGGAGAGACGATGGCTCATTCGATATCCCCATTCTTCAATTTTTTCTTCAGCTTGACAAAACCACGCTTTGATTGTGCTCTTTCTTTCCATGCGTTTTCCTCCTCTTGTGGTTCAAACTCGAATTCTCTCAGAAGCCCGTGGGCAGGAATTGCTGGCCATTCACCTTTGATTTCATTTCTTTTTGGAAGGGAAGGGCTACCCTCCTTGACCTCAACCGCTTGCTCCATCGAATCGATAGCAAGTCAAAGGCTTGTCTACTCTCTCAAGGTATTTCGCCTTGCCCTTCTTGGTTTCTTCTTTAGGCCCTTTTTGTTTTGTATTAGGTACAGCTCTGATTTTAGATACTGTAATTTCAGTTCCTGAGAACCCATTTTTGTAGACAGACAGATTTTTGTTTTATAACAAGGCTGGTGTCTTGCAGATTTAGTTTGCGATAAAATAGTGATTGGACTTGGGTATGCACTCGAAAGATTCTTTTTTTTTTTTTTTCTTTTTTCTATAATTAGATCAAAATCGATTTTTTATTACACAAATCTGTTTTGGAGGATCTTGATTGATTAGATATTTTCTGATTTGGTGTTTTYCTYYGWTGAAGAATGTTAAATCATACTCGTTCTTCCTCTAGTAATCAAACAGTTGGGCTGGGGTCTTGARCAAATATCTGGAAYCTTWTTCGCATAAAMTGAGTTGTAGRACAGTGGGAAATACAGGGGCCATGAGTGTTCTTGAATTTCTGCTTCATATTGAGTRATCTCACTTCCARTTTGTGTCACTTATTTTCTGAACTATGTAGAAGACTAACAACACCGTTTGTGTCCATTTGAATTGATTCCTGGAGTTCAATCGTATTCGTGACTAACAAAATTTAATTGTTTGATTTTGTTACTTTTATGGTGTTTCAGTTGTATTGCTTCTTACTTTCATGTTCGTCTTGTGTTAGTTTTGGAGAGGTGTCACTGCACCATAAGTTGAAAGTTGGGATTTGAATTGCAGTAGCATGTTGCCTTGTTGCAAGTCTTTTGTTTTCCTGTCTTGTTTATTAAATGTATGGACTCTGGAGTGGGGAACCGAAGCCAGAAAAGTGGAGGAAAGATGGGAATTCAATACTCATTTTCGTTTGCAAGAGTAACTTGAGGTTGAAATGTGTTGAATTCTGTCACCTAAATAATCTGCCTCCAGGATATAAAATACCGCTTGCCTCCAGGATTTAATACTGCCATASCAAGTTGTTGCTAATTTGCAGCAAAACCTAATTGCTTTTTGATATCGAAGCTTCAGAATTAGGAAGAGATCAGTGGACTATATCAACTTCCATTATAGATACTTTCCGAGGTCTACATTATTTGGAATAAGGCGTGTGATTTGAATGGTATTTCATTCAACTCTAAAGCCATAATGATACACTTACCTGTTTGATTCCATTTGCTTTTTGTATGCCAATTTGCTCTGGCTAAATACTGGTAATGATGACCTTACTGGCAATGTGCGACTGTTGGAGTTCCTACCATTCTTCGCAATTGAGCTGTGCTTGATTTGAGTATGAGATGCTTGAGTTCCCACATTCATTATTAGCTGGTGCAGCAATCTTGACTGCACAGTTTTCTCTCTTTATGGGTCTAAGCAGTGGAGCAAGACATGTGAAAGGCACACAAACTATACTGGGCAGAACACGTTATAGAAATGGGCTAAAATGTCCAAAAGCTTTTTCTCAAAAGATAAGAGAGAAGAAAATAGATGCTACTAAAGGGGTTCTTGTTTCTACTTGCAAAGGTTATATTTGTAATTTGATTTATGAAGAAATATTCATTTCTTTTGAAAGTTTGTCGTATTTTATTTTCTTCCTTATATTTTGAGGTGTGTCACATTTTAAATATTAATAAATAAGTAACTAAAAAAATTTATAATTTTATCTATACTCAATAAAATCATATTAATCATTTAATTGATTTTTAATTTTACATAATCTACTTTTTCGTCAGCAAAAGGGAATAATTCTTGTGCACAAAATATCTTTCTACTCAAAAGCACTTATTTTTAAGTAGGTTAAAAATAAACACAAGTATGGGATAAAAGAGGTTAAAAATTTTCTAAGATGTCAAAATATCATCGTATTAAAATCTTAAGGCTTAAGGAGAAGGAAGGCTAAAATTTTTTAGTAACCTCGATTCGATAATGAAGAACACATCAGACTACTGTGTCTCGAATAATTCACATCTTGAACTAAAAGTCCATCTTGTGAGCCTCCCATTCGGATTTGCTATGCCAAAATCRAAAGAAATTTCATCCCTCTCCTTCTTTCTTTTGCTCTTATGTCGCCATGTGAGGGGACTAAGCTTGATCAGTATCGAGGAAAAAAAAAAAAAAAAAAAGGCTTTTATCATTTTAATTGACAGTAAATAAATGAAAGAGAAATGGATATTAAAAATTTCGAACATCTAAAATCCCTAAGAGGTGAGAGTCTGCCGGATTGTTCTAAAAATCATGAYGTTTCTCCTCTCTTTTCTCTCTTTAAAATCCCCAAAGCAACTCTAAATCCCTTGTCCAATTTGAACCTAAAAGGCAAGGCTTCTTCTCTGCAAAATACTTGCAAGAAACTGATGATTGCTCTTCGCTTCCGTTCTCATTTCTCCTCTTCGCATCTCCTTAAACTCCATCGCGGTTCCATATTGCAGTTCACTTTCCCTCAAATACACACCGTAATCTCCCGTCGAATCGAATCCCCCGAGAACCCCATTTTCTACAACTACTTAATTGACGCCTTAAACTTCCCAAAAGAGAAAGCAATCAACATTTCGAACCGCTTTCGCTGCATCAAAACTATTGAACAAGCTCGATCAGTTGTCAACTTCTTGAAATCCTTCGGGTTATCTCATTCCCAAATCCAATCTGCTGTCACTGTCTGCCCGCAGATCCTGTTTTCTGACACTGAAAGGATTCTGGGCCCAAAGGTTAGGTTTTTCCAGGAGCTGGGGTTTTCTGCCTCTGATCTCCGTAAGTTCATTGCAAAGAATTCTGGTGTCTTAACACGTAGTTTGGATGATAGCTTAAGACCTTGTATTGAAACTGTAAGGAAGATTCTTGGCAAACACGATAACGGTAAGAACATAACTAAAGTTCTGTTTCGCTGCAACTGGGTCTTTGATAAAACCATTAATGCAAGAATCATATCCAACGTTTTGTTCTTCAAGAGTTTTGGTATCGATGATAATCAATTGTCACAACATTTTAAGTGGCAGCCTAGGTTGTTTGCTATGCCAGAATCTGAACTCCGAGATCTTGTTGAGAAAGTTACGGGAATGGGTTTCCCGATGGATTCAGGAATGTTAATTTATGCCATTTATACTGTTTCTTCWATGACTAGTGAGACTATAGAGAGGAAATTGGAGCTGATTAGSAGTTTTGGGTTCTCGAAAGATGAATGCATGGAGATGTTTAGGAGGGCACCACCTTTGCTTAGGACTTCTGAGGTCAAAATGAGGCTTGCGATGGACTTCTTACTGGATACTGTTAAGTTGAAGAAATCATATATAGTGCATCAGCCCACTTGTTTAATGCATAATGTGGAGGACAGATTAGTTGCTCGGTATAGAGTTGTGAAGACTCTGATGGAAAAGGGGCTTCTGAAGAAGGAGCCAGCTTTTCTTGGTGTCATGCATTTGACAGAGGAGAAATTCTTGAGGAAGTATATATCAAGGTTTGTAGACAACACTGAAGAATTACTGTATTCTTATAAAGGCCATCTTCTGGAATCTTCAACAGAAGAAGAAGATTAACGGCATTGTATTGATAACTTACCTGTTAATGGAGAGCGGGCCTACAGATTTGCATATTCCTGTATGGAAGTATAAGCAGTTCCAGTCGTTATGCCACTATGTGCGTCAGAAATTGGGATGTAGTTTGGAGTGGTTGAAACACGAGCATTTATACTTGCAAGATTACTTCTGATGCTGAATATCTGTTATTTCTGGATTTTTCACTAGCTGTTGCTATTGAAAATTAACCTTGGGGATGCAAGAATTTTATGTAAGCTGCCAAGTCAATATGGCAGTCAACTAGAGCTGGAATGATATTCTAGGCTTCAATTGACAGCTTGCAAGTCATTCATCTCGCTTTTAGGCACATAAGCTGTTGGTAYAACATATCTTTTGCTATTTGACATGATATTGGACCTTTTTAWTTATGGCTTTCGTATCAATAACAAGTTATTATCTTTCAGTGAGAGTYCTTTCCACTGGTAATTTCTGGTTTTGTTTTTTGCMTCTATAAAATGTGCTGAGCTGCTGAGCCTTTTAGACTGAAACTCCAAGACGAACTGATAGTTACATGAAGTGGATGGTGTTTCTTGAATTACAATTTCAGTCTTTAAAGTAGCTTTTCTGCATGTATGCCCGCTGGTTGCTGGTTCTTTACCATTTCCCTTTGGATTGTCCTGAGGTTTAGCCTTCATCTAAAGAGAAATAATATACATTTCTCTCAGTTCCCTTTTATGCTTCATCAAGTTTCCCTGTCAACTGGTTACTTTGTTTGCAAGGATGCTATTAAATGGGTTATACCATGTTGAATTAAGAAGAGACATGTTTAACCAAATAGAAGTTCCTACTTTGGTACTTTGATAAGTTAATTACTCTGGCATTTGGTCCACATATTCAACATATATAATTAGGAGGAAATATTCAAAATACAATTAGTTTTCTTCCTGCATGTCTATAGGTCATGTGCAGAGCTGATTCTTTATAAAATTTTCACCTCTGTAGGGAACAAAAGTTAGATAGGAAAGAAAGGAAATAATGTCTTGGATACTGCTCCACTTGAATTTCTCTTTATGAATGAAGCCTGTACCATGTAAACATACCVAAAAAAATCAATGTACAGTTGGTGGAGAATGGAGAAGTAAAAGGAGGAGAAGAAGGGCAGTATGTCTAATTACAGTGGTCTTGATTCCTCTCCCTGATGCCTTTAGATAATGTTTAGGAGTTTCTGAATATTTGATCTGTGGATGGATGGCCCAATAGAGGCAATGCCATGTCTAGGCTGTACTTTTAATTAAAATTTTGTGAATCTTGTGTGKTTCTTCAAATAATTGATACTCTGTCCTGGACCAATTATGTTGGCTATCTAATCAAGAGGGTTGAATGGTACCTGTATTTCGCTGATTAACTGAGATATTGCCTATGAGAGAGAACGAATTGGTTGTCATATCATTAAAGTTTAGTTTCTGTCAAATAAAAGATTTAACATCAAAATAGGTGTTCATATATTTCTAAAACCTGTTATTTGAAAATTTGATCATCTCTGGACTTAAAATTGTTCTTTATTCCCTTGGATATTCATCCAAGTTTCTCTCTTGGTTCTTTCGTCTTATGTGATTTATAACGTAATTTCATTTTTATCTTGGATATTCAGTTACTTGCAACTTGTATCCAGTTCCCTAATTGAGCATAGCACACCTTATTGTTGTTAATCCTAGATTTATGATTAATTATATTGAAATGATAGAAATCTTCATCTCCTGAAGTGTTGCACACAACAGAAACAAATCAACCAAAATATCCATTCCGTCCTCATATGCAGTTTAGGGGAAAAAAACTACAAAATGAATTGGATGAATTGCTTAAGAACACTATCAAATTATATTTAGGTTGGATATTGTCAAGTTCTTACAAAAGAGTACTAGATTTTGTGGATTTTACATGTTTAGTCTTCAATTTTCACCACTTTGACGTGAAATTCGAATTTCGTTATTCACGTATCTCTCTTTGCTTTCCTCTCCTCTGAAGTTATGATGTGCCATGAGATGATCTTTTCTATGCTGCATTGTTACTTCGTCTATTACTACTTCACATGACAATCTGCACGACTTTGTCTATCCGCAAATRGTATTATCATTTAGTAGTCAAGATGTATATATCCTGTTCTTTGTGACCCTATTTGAAACTACATGGAACTTCATTTTCTTATTATGTCTTAAATACATGATAAACTTGAAATTCTTAGGTAAATACGTACATGAAAAATGACCTTCTGTTGATATTTTGTACARTTTTAGTTGGTAACTAACCTTATACACAAGATACAATCT
This sequence comes from Rhazya stricta, assembly GCA_001752375.1. Classification (NCBI taxonomy): domain Eukaryota; kingdom Viridiplantae; phylum Streptophyta; class Magnoliopsida; order Gentianales; family Apocynaceae; genus Rhazya; species Rhazya stricta. The sequence continues at coordinate 982,306 of MEJB01000094.1, forward strand.
TGTAATGCATTCATAAAGTTGAGATYGAGATTYTGATCCTCGCCCCTTCACTCCTAATGAATCCAAAAGGAAAAGGGGAAGGGTCTGTCAAAAGAAAATTTGGATTAAGTCCATATAGGCTAACAGCAACGAGAAACTATTGTAAGCATAGATTTGAGAAAAATGACGACGAGGTGGGCATCACAATAGATAAATCTGGATTTCATTGAAGAAGACTGTGTTAAACTACAATTCAGGAGTAGAATAACCTTGTCAATTTGGTTTGGGAGGTTTTGGAAGATGAACATGTTTGTAACAAATGTAGAAACACTGGCAAATGTGGTTGTCTTTGTCTTTGCATTTTCCCCATCCATGAGGGTTCAACTTTGCACAGAACCGGTCACATTCTGGCTTCTCGCAAACAAAGGGTGGCTGAGAAGACACCTTTTCATCTTTGCATACTAGTGTTAGTCTCCAACTTTTACCTGTGACACATTTCAGCATATGGTAACTTGTTATTTGTGTTACTTGCATGATTTTATATCCGCAAATCAAAAGTAAAAGCAGATATACTAGGGTMGTGTTTGTTCACTGGTTAAGGCTCCAGCCGTGAACATAGAAATGGTGAAACTGATATTCCTCATGGTACCTTGAGATCTAGCTTATCTATCTTTGTAAATTTATTGTAGATATCATATTTAGAGAATATGATTCACTTTCAATCTGCCTTGCTGATGAAATGACAGACACGTGAGACTTAAGATGTCCTGCTAAAGAGAGTCGAGGTAAGTTTTCAGCTCTCTGCCTCCCATTCACTTTGACTGCACACAGGCTCCAAAGTGTAGTTTGTGATTTGATATTGAGGCCAATTTTGTTTAAGTTATTCTCTGGCCTAAAAGGCTTAGGTAGATCTTACCTTCATATATTACTGCATTCGAAATTTATAGTATATGCACTGTGCAAGTTGTACTTCAAGGTAGAAATCTTTTATATATATGGCTTGCCAAGATAGAGTCTACTTAAGAATCTTCCATTGCAGAAAGTGCTAAGCKGGAATGTAATCCTTGGTGGTTACGAGATGATATGTGGTAAAATTTGTCATTTTCTAACATGTAAAATTTGACAAACCATTTACCTATTTACATCAATGATGCAGTTTTCACCGAATATATTAGGGGAAAAAATTGGCTTAAAAGTTAAAAACAGATTTACCAGTATAGATTGACATGAAAACCAKGGCTACAAGAAGTATTACTGCAGCAGACTTCATCTTCAGAGTAGAAGAGAATTTGGAACTGGAAAATATGTGATTAAAAGAAATGCAGAAAGGAAAAATATTCTTTTCCAAGAAGAATAAAAGCAGTGATTTCTTCATTTATTAGAGGAAATTTGTTGCAAGAGAAAAAGTTCTTGAAGGTTTTTACTGAGGAGGTGAACCTGACGATAGGAATTAATGATTCAGTAATGTGAAAATTATTTACTGACAGTAATTGTTTGTAACGGGTAACATTAATTTATTTACTGTCGGGTGTGAGCTTGTTCATTTGTATTTTGGCACTACTTCTCTGGAAATGACGGGATTCTTTCTTACCCTACTCCTTCCGTTTCATTAGAAAATCTAGAGAATATTTATTAACCTTTTTTCTCCATTTTATACCTATGTTAATTAGCCTTAGAACTAAATTCCAATTAGTAAAATCAAAATTTAAGGGCTTTGGAGAAACCGAGAAAGGAGAAACGTCGATGGCAGATTTAATGTTAACGTTGATGATCAGTGTGCGAGAGATTTGGAACTAATATTGAGGGCGATCGATCTACATAAGTCATCAATGAGACGAAGAAACAAATAAATATGACTTGATATAGAATGAACATTGAAAAGTTTGATCATTGCAAGATGCATGAAATGGTAAAGTACTTTGATCAAACAAATGGGCTCTCAATCCTATGGATACGTGAACAAGATTGATTCGATCAGTTCATACAAGATGTTCGAGTTCTTGATGAGCAACTCATTTTGAGATTATTCACGTAGCCTATATGAAGGAATTGCCATGAGATGGTTAGCTCTGGTCACCACAAGACCAAAGTGCTCGCTCATGTCCAACTCTTCCGGCAACATGTTATTTGGGAGCTCCCAATCAAAGCAGTGCACCAACTGTGCCACCAGTAGCCTAACCGCAGTGAGTCCCAACTGCATCCCAGGGCAACCTCTTCTTCCAGAGCCAAAGGGAATGAGCTCAAAGTTTTGTCCCCGGACATCGATGTTGCTCCCCCTAAACCTCTCTGGAATGAACTTCTCAGGATCAGGCCATGCCTTTGTATCTCTCCCAATCGCCCATGCATTGATAATGATTCTTGATTTTTTTGGTATGTGGAGGCCATCAACCGTGCAATCTTCGACGGCCTCATGAGGGACTAGCAGCGGTGCCACGGGATGGAGCCGCATTGCTTCTTTGATAACCATATCTAAGTACTTCAGGCTATCCAGATCTGATTCCTCCACCATYCTGTCTATGCCTACTGTTTCTTCTAGCTCCTGTTGGAYTTTCTTCATCACTCGTGGATGCCTGAGGAGTTCGGAGATTACCCATTCAACCACTGTTGCAGAAGTGTCCATTGATCCAGCAAACATGTCCTGAAATCAAGATTTAAGGTTGACTAACGAATCATGAGGTAAAGGATAAGTTTGAGAAATGGAATTTATTTACCAGCAAAACGGCTTTGACATGACGTCGATCAAATTCAAACTCTGTTTCTCCAGATTTCATGAGAGCCAACATGGTGTAGGTGAAATCATCGGTTTGGCCGTTGTTGCAGGTATGTTCATGCTCATCAAGAATCTTCTCAAAGAAGTCATCCAACAGTTTACTGACAGCCTTCATTCGTTTTGTCAATCCTTGAAGATCAAGCTTTCCAAGATACGGATAGTAATCACCCAAATTAGGAGTAGCTGCTAAGTGCATAACTTCTTGAATCACAGATTTGAAACCCCTCTCGTCAATGTCTTTGTCTGCATATTTCTTGCCAAAAACCATCAGACAACTCATATTGGCGCTCAATGATGAAACCTCAGCACTAACATCCACTGCAACAGTGTCTATAGCAGCCCGTTTGAATGAATTCACCAATAACTTGACCTCGTCTCTTCTCATTGATTGAAATGAGTTGATCTTGAGTGCACTGAGCAACTTTAATGTGCACAATTTTCGCATATTTCGCCAATATGGACCATACTGGGCGAAGGTCAAATTCCTTTGTTCATAAGAGATATACTTAGCGGCCTCATGGGGTGGTCTGCCAGCAAAAACGAGGTCATATGTCTTGAGAAATTGCTCAGCTGCATGAGGAGATGAAATGATAATATTCGTGACAAATCCCAACTGCAAGTGCATAATAGGGCCATGTTCCTTAGCCAACTTCTGCAAGTCATGATGAGGATTCTTCCCCAACAGATGAAGGTGCCCGATAATCGGGAACCCTCTTGGACCTGGAGGTAACTTCTTATGTTTGTTCTTCCTCGCCAATGCATTCAATAGGAAAAAGACCACAAAAGCTGCAACTGTTGCCCAAATCCAAGACGAGGACGAAATCATGTTTCAATTCTCTCTTTGTTGAAGAAGACCTTTTGATGCTCATGAAAGAAAGGCGAAATTTGCAGTTTAAATCACTGATGAGTAGTCTTGTTTCGATCAAAGCATTTTGGGATTAAGGGATGAAGGGCGGTAACTAAAGCCAGAATTTGCGCTTAGTTAGGACCAAAACATGTATGGCAGAATATCCTTTTAGCCGATTTCTCAGAAGAAACTAAGGATATTGTCCAGCACAAGTAAGAAGAATATCGAATTTTATAACTTTTACAAGATAGGGTGCCTCAAGAAAGTCTATGCCTAACTTATGGCACGAGTCGAAGACTTTGATTTTTCAAAATCATGACAAAAACGTCAGATAGAGACCTGGGTTTTATCAAGAAAGAGTCATTTTCAATAGCGGATAAAATTAAATTTGTGTTATGAATCAGAGAAATAAAGGTGTACTAATTTGTCGATAGCGTTCAATTTATATGATTTTCGTGAAATATGATGTTAACCATTCTGAAAGTATAGCATAAACTATTCCTGGGTTTTCTGTCAAAATAAGGGTAACATAGTGGGACAGTTTTCCAGGATGAACGGCTCCTTTTGTTATCTTCAAGTTTAAAGACTTTATTCTTTAATATACCAGAGACCAGTCCAGGCTGCCCCTTAGAGCAGGGGCATCTGAGAGACGAGGGATGGCTAATCAATGAGAGCCCAGCCATCTGTGCTATTCAAGCTCTGAAAATTACACGCCACTAATACCAAGCAAGACTTGATTATTATTCATGCAACCTATAAGTAGGAACAGCCATGAGATGAGTAGCTCTTGATGTTACCAACCCAAAGGTTTCACTCGTATCCAGATCACTTGGTCTCATATCATTTGGAAGCTCCCAATCAAAGCAGTGCACCAGTTGTGCTACCATCAAACGAACAACCGTAAGCCCCAACTGCAAACCTGGGCACATTCTTCTTCCTGAGCCAAATGGTAGAAGCCGGAAATCGTGGCCCCGGATGTCTATGTTGTTGTCAGCAAATCTTTCAGGGAAGAATCTCTCCGTCTCTGTCCACGTTTTCAGATCCCGTCCAATGGCCATTGTATTTACAAGAAGTCGGGAATTTTTTGGAATGTGAAATCCTTCAATAATACAATCTTCAATGGCCTCATGTGGGAGCAGTAGAGGTGCTACAGGATGGAGTCTGAAAGTTTCTTTTATAACCATATCCAAATATTCTAGGCCTTCAAGGTCTGATTCCTCCACAGTTCTGTTCATGCCCACTTTTTCGTCTATTTCTTTCTGCAATTTCTTCATCACATGAGGATGTCTCAGGAGTTCTGTAAATAACCATTCTAGTGTTGCTGCCGAAGTGTCCGCTGATGCTATAAGCATATCCTWTGAAGAAATCGGAAGCAAATCAACATCAATAATATAATTGAGATGTAGCCAATAATAAGTATGACAAAAGTTCATTACCAAAATTTYAGCAATACTAAGAAACAGTCCACTCAAGATGATGATTTATGACAAGTAAACTAATTGAGCTCACCAGCAAAACAGATTTGATATGACGACGATCGAACTCAAATTCAGCTTCACCAGACTGCAAAATGTCCATCATGGTATCCACAAGGTCTTTGGTTTGCCTTTGGCTCTTGGACTGAACATGTTCATCCAAGATCCCCTCAAGAAAATCATCAAACACCTTACCGAGAGCCTTAAAGCGTCGAGTTAGACCTTGAAGATCGAGAAGGCCCAGGAAAGGAAAGAAATCACCAAGATTAGGAACTGCTGCAATATGTAACAGCTCTCTAATCACATCATTGAACCCTCTATCATCAAAATCCTTGTCCATGTATTTCTTTCCAAATAGCATCCGGCAACTCATATTTGCACTCAAAGATGAGACTGAGGCGCTGAAATCAACAGCAACACGATCTGAAGCAGCCTTCTTTAGTGATTCAATCAACAACTCAAGCTCTTCTCTTCTCATGGACTGAAACTGATTAATCCTCAGATTGCTAAGCAACTCTAGGGTGCATAACTTACGCATGTTTCGCCAATAAGGACCATATCTAGCGTAAGTTAGATTCCTCTGCTCATGAGCAACATACCAAGAACCCTCGTGATACGGCCTAGAAGCAAAATTAAGATCATGAGTTTTCAGGAACTTCTGGGCAGCTTCAGGGGATGAGACAATGATGGCTGGAACGAAGCCGAGCTGCATATACATGATGGGTCCATGTTTCTTAGCTAAATAATACAGATCTTGATGTGGATTCTTCCCCAACAAGTGAAGATTTCCCAAGATGGGAAGCGGTTTGGGACCTGGAGGCAATCTTCTGCTCTTCATCATCCATAGCAATTCTTGAAGAAGATAGCAAACTGCAGCCACCACCAATGTCGTGCATATCCAATCTATGGCTGACATGGTTAACTCTTATGCTCTAAGGATCACAATCACGAGATCTCAATAGGCAAAGTATTGAAGTTCTGAACAAAGGAAAAATCTCTACCAAAATAGTACTACACAAGATGCAAGCCTCGAACCTTCTCATGGTTAACCTGTATGAACACTCATTCTCTACACCACTTCACATTTGCACGCACGGTCATGGTAGGAGGACATGCTCCACTCTAATAGAATGTAATAGCTTACTACAGATCCATTGTCTAATGGAGATTTCCTTTATTTATATTTTAAACTTTGATTGATACTCAACACATCAGAGATGAGACTTGGAACTCACATGATCTTCTCATTAAGATGATCACAGTTTCATATGTTCTTGAAAAGAATAAATTATTATATTTTCGCTATTTCTATACTCAGGAATCTTGCTTGCATTTTTATTCTAAGGATATTGTTTATTGGACCTTCCATCCTTTTCATCAAATGTGGACTAGAATGCTTCACCTATTTGGTTGTCTGTCTTCGTTGATGAAAGCTTCAAAATATCTTATAAACTTATTTGAAATTTGGAGTATAAAGAACAAGAATTGAAAAGTGCTTCCGGAGTGTTGTATTAGATCGTAATAAGTTATGAGAATTTTTAAGATTGATTTAATGGTATTTAAATAGGAAAAAATTTAATATAACCGAGAAGGACATTATAATTTTCTCAAATTTAAAAACCAAGTATCAACAGTTTATATCTATAATCATTCTAGTTTGGGTCAATAGCTATGCAATTTACCACCTTTTTATAAGGTTATAAACACATTTATAGAGCTAATTAACAACGGAGGGACAAAAAGGTCAATATACCCAAGGAGATACCTAAAAAGGTCGAGCACTTATTGTCAATCAATTGGTCATGATTGTTGAAGTGAGAAACAAAAAAAAATACGACTTATCAATCGAATAAGAACTAAATTGCCCTCATTTCCTCCCATGTGGGCGAGTATCAATTGATTTCTCATATGAATACCCTCCAGAGCTGGAAGAAGATCATAAGATGATTTCTAATACAACATATATAAACATCGTAAAGAACAAGAAAAGAAGATGATGAGGAAGTGTCGTCGTGGTTTTACAAGAGGGTGTTTCGCGTGCAATAGGCATATAAGTGCGGATTTTAAAGAGAGGAAGGGGGAGTAACGTGGATGAAGGGTAAAATTAAATAATCTAAAAAAAAAGTATAATAGAAGGAAAAAAGAAAATCAATATACATATATCCAAAATAATAACACTCATTATTAGTATTGTCGCTAGAATCTTGAAACATTATAATTAGTTTTGTGCGCTTAAAATTCTTTGAAGAAGCAATAGCAAAAATGTTTTGAGGATACGTGATTATTTAAGATAGGCTTTAAAAAAAATAAAATAATTAACATATATCACATTGAAGAAAAGAAAACACTCATTAATTTTTGTTGAATTGATAGTTTTAGAATTTTGAAATTTTAAAACTTATCATCGATTTTATCCACCCCCGTGCCTCATCACACATGCTTCATCAATAACCCCAGCTTAAGAAAGCCGCTGCTGCCTGTGGTCCTCCGTTTTTCTCTTTCCCCTTCCTAGTCATTGCTGCCGACCACCTTGAAGGGAAAGTAATATCCAAATAATATAAGTTAAGTGGTAACTTGGAAATACCACCAACCGTTGCTCATCAATGGAGGCCAGGCGAATCTTTATGATAATTTACTCTGTCCAATATCTACGAATTAAAACAGCATATTAGGCCACTTTGGCCATATCAAATTTTAGCAAAATTCAACTAAAATATTTTGATGATTGTCAGCATCATTTTTTGTATATTAATTTCGTAAATATACAAAATTATTTCGAACATATACATTAATCTCCGGCAGTGATCAAACATACGATATTTTAAATATTAAGAAAGGTCAAATTATATATAATTTTAATAAGTAAAAAAATTAATTTTTTTTTTTGGGGGGCCATGGCCTCCTGCCTCCACTTGATTCCGGCACTGTTCATAAATGTCCGGTGTTAAAAAATGATGCCTTGAAACAAATGTGGTCTTGCATTCCTCAAATGTGTACTTACAATGAGAAATTGTATCACCGAAATATATTTTGGAAAATGCTTACCACAATCTTAAACGTTAAATGAATAATTATTAATAATAAATATTACATTTAATTTTCAAAAAATATATTAGATATAAGCATCAATTGTGAAATTAGTTTTAAATGTTTATTACTAATTTATCATTTAAATAATTTATTGACCATTTTTCTCCATTTAAGTGAGTATTAATATTTTTTTTTCATTTTATTCATTAATTTTCTCTTTTCTTCTCGTATTTCTTCCCCCGGTCTCTCTTTGTTTTTCCTTGCYCTAGAACAATAGTGAAATGCTTATTTGAAGCACTCCTAATCATAAATCAATTAGTAAATCACCTCATTTTTTATTCTTATCGAAATAAAAATAAAAAAACTATATATTAGGATTTAGAATTTACGCTTTAGGGTTTTAGGGTTTTAGAGTTTTAGACTTTAGGGTTTACGATTTATGATTATTTTTTTAATTATGATAATATTGCCTCRTGAATTCATAATTAGGCATCCCCAAAATGAGCATTTTATTATTGTTTCAAAAAAAAGGAGAAAGAAAAGGAAAAAATAAGGAATGAAAAGGTACTGCTCATTTAAATTAAAAAAAGTCAAAACTCATCCACATGGCAATTGATAAGAAATATTTAATACTAATTCAGTCATTAATAATTCTATTTATTATATTCTTTTGAGTGTCAATAATACATCTAATTAATGCTCATCTATTCATTTTTTAACAKAGCCTTGGACGGCGATTAGCAAAATCCATATATTTTTATTATTTTATTTTTCTTGTTTTTTTGATTTCTCAAAAGAATAATAAAACGTTATTAGAGAATGCGATATCAAAGTTTTAGAAAATAGCCAAACGAGCACGATAAAAACTTTGAAAATTCCTGATAATTGAATATGATCACCACTTGATTGTTTGATTTTTTTTTTTCCTTATTTAAAAACTTCAAAAATTATTCTTGGAGAGCTTCTTTGAAATTGAATATAAAGAAAAATAATTGAGAGTGCTTGGGGTACTTATAAGCAAAAAAATCAATATAATTGTTGAGGGGCATTTTGCATTTTCAAAATTTTAAAAAATATGATCGTTGAAGGAAATGGTCGTTGCAAATCTTAACTGTTCCATTCTAATTGTTCGGCCTAGCGGAAAAGTTTGAAGTTGAGAAAAGTAACACAATAAAAATAAATTTAATAATGCATTCTTTTTGTCAGTCGTGAGAGTATATTTCATCAATACGTCAAAATAAAAAAAAAAATGCCACCTTTCTAAAAATATGACCATTTATAGAGTTAATTACACAAAACACCACGAGGGACAAAAAGGTCAATAACCAAAGGAATACCACAAAGGCAAATACCATCATCAATTGTCATGATCGTAAAGTTAAGAAAATCAATATGGGACCCTAACAATCATTTCATTGTCCATTCCATCCCATGTGTGCGATAGTTTAGTTTGCTCATTGATGTGACTAAATGGGGTTAATTTAAGAAGAGCGTCCTGAGTTGGAGAGTTGTATGAATTGACGATTACTTGTTTGGTCGAGGCTAGATTCAGGCACATATCTAATAATCTTTAAAGGAAATTAAGTGATTTCTCTTCAATTCTAAATCACAATTATTTCTATTTTATCTCAAAAAGATGTTATTTAGCATATCTATTTCCGTCTAAGTCCCTACATAATAGAACCTTTTCGGAACAAGATAGATCCATGTAAGAAGAAGATGGGGGAGGAGGAAGAGGATGGGTTGCAAGTTTAAAAGGGTTGTTCATATCGTAGAGGGGCAGGAGCAGAGTCTTGCACCTTATTGAGCGGGGCTTTTTCAGCTGGATTTTTATTCAAATTTTGTCCGTTAGGTCTTTTTTTAATAGAAAGATTTTATGAGGGCTTAAATTTGATTTTTCTCTAAACTTAATAAAAAAAAAAATGCACTAATTTTTGTTTTAAAAAAAAAGGAAATTCCAAAGGGGACTTCAGTCCCACTGGTCTCAAGGTGACTTCGTCCTGGTCGGCGAGTAAGGGTAGTGTTGGAGTGGCAGTTAAGCGGAGGGAGGATGTAAGTGAAGGGAACGTGAGGAATCAAGAAGGGATTTCTTTGAAATATTGTGACAAGGGTATTTTGGAGAAAAACTATCATCTAAAGCTTTTGGTACTTTTTGCATGCAATTGTCAAGGTCCATACAATTGGTCCTAACTTTTGGGTAACTTTTTGGAATTAACCTGGGTTACTAATGCACTTTTTTTGTCTTTTTTTTTTTTTTTAATAAGAGTTACTAATGTACGTTTTAGGTCTGTCTACAATCTTGATTTTGTCTCTTAAGTTTCAGACCTTTATACTTTCTGACCATGAATCTCTCTTGATTGATGTTGGTGCCAGTGATCTTAGGGCCGACTATTTTGAATGTGAACAGAGCGTGTTCGTGTACGTCCCTGGTGTAACTAATCTCAACCATGGCAGCTTCAAGGCTGCAATGGGCCGCTCACGGAAGTGTGGGTGGGAACTCCCTGATTCAACGAGTAGAGGGTTCAATTTATCAGTTGCTTTTTTTGGCACCAACGGTAGTGATCAGTTTGTTCTTCACGATGGCCCCTAAAATTTTGAAAACCTACCTATTCCTCTTCGCCCCTAACAAGCTAACTGCACGCCTGGGGTGGTGAAGCTTTTGCCTATTTCTACTGAGTTTCAACTAGTTGATTTGTTTAAAAAAGTCRTCTCAATCTGTTGCTTAACTTGTTGGGGCTTCATAATATCTTCACCACTTCCCTAACAAGCTAACTGCACGCCTGGGGTGGTGAAGCTTTTGCCTATTTCTACTGAGTTTCAATTTCATCTCAATCTGTTGCTTAACTTGTTGGGGCTTCATAATATCTTCACCACTTCCAAATTGCGGGCAGGTAATGAGAAATATAGAGTGAATGAAAATTATCATTCTGCTTTTGAATAAAGTTTTCCTTTAAAAATAATATGAAGAAGAATAAGCATGTAGTGAATCTTCTCTAACAAAAGAAGATTTTTTCAAAATTTATGCCTTTCTGGTACCGGAAGTTTAATATAAATAGTAGAGACATGAATCGCATGTATCATTTATCACATGATATGAAACATATCTAATCACCTCTCTCACGAACAAAATTTGTATGTTTTTCATTATGTACAATTCTTGAAGAAAAATAGCAAATTCAACTCTCACAATTAATATTTTTTATTGTATTGATGTTTCAAAACACTCAGCCGTTCTTTAGATTTTGAGAATTGGAGGTTTATGATCAATTTATCACCATCTTCACCGATAAAACCCAGCTACCATCTTCTACAAGCCGCTAYGCCTTCTCTGTTATTAATAGCTCAATATGTAAGTTATTTAATAAAGTAAGTCCAATAAGATATCTTATATTATGTATGGGTTTTGTAATGCGTAATAACTAGTAGGAAACATAATTGCCTATATAAAATAACACTAGATMTTGGTCGCAATGCTAATCGAAAAGTTTCATTCACTACGCTATTCCCCATCTTGACAAAGAGTCACCGTGAGAACTGATTAGTCATTGGAAGACCTCACACGTCTGCGAACTATTTTAATGGATTTAAATACATCATATTTATCTCTAGTGTAATTTTTATAATTTGAACGAAATTTAGGTATTAATAGGATTATTTGATATAATCCCTACATTTTTCTCTTCCCCCTAGTCATTCCTACCAGCTCGAAGGGAAACAATTGTCCAAATTAAAAGTTAAGGTACCTCGATAACAATTGCCTAAAATCAGGAGGAATTTTTGTAATTAACTCTTATCAATATCAAATCAATTAATACACCATATTAGGCACTTTAGCCTATTATAAATCATACAAATTCATAATCCTAACCAATAAATTCAAACTAATAAATAAACAATAACTAAKACCCTCTTCTCGAAATAAATTCAAACTTCCTATCTTTTATAAATATTCTCATCCCGTCCCAGTTACACAATTTGTTAGAGAAAATTATATATTCATCATTGATAAATTTATCGATTCTTATCAAAYAATACCTACTCGAATATGTATCTGATCCTTGTAATTATTCATAGCAAATTGTGTGAWTCGAAATCCTAATAAATCAAATCTTTAGTCACTTTTGTAGCCTGTAGGTAGGAAAAGCTTTCAGACGCTTAGCTCTTCCAGTAAGCAAACCAAACGTCTCAGACATATCCAAATCACTTGGGAGCATGTCATTAGGAAGTTTCCAGGTAAAGCAATGGACCAATTGTGCCACCACCAGCCGAACAGTAACGAGCCCCAACTGCAAACCAGGGCAGCTTCTTCGTCCAGATCCAAATGGGATCAACCGGAAGTCATGTCCACGAAGATCTATATTGCTTCCGAGGAATCTTTCTGGGAAGAACTTCTCAGGTTCCGACCAAACGTTAGGATTTCTCAGAATTGCCCATGTGTTTATAACAATACGTGACTTTTTCTGAATATGGAAGCCATCGACATTGCAGTCTTCCATGGCTTCGCGAACCAGGAGTGGTGCAACAGGGTGGAGGCGGAAAGCTTCTTTCACCACCATGTCTAGATACTCCAGGCCGTCGAGGTCGGATTCCTCCACTGCTCTTTGCAAGCCTAYTTTTTCTTGTAATTCTTTCTGGAGTTCTTGCATGACACCTGGATGCCTCAAGAGTTCTGAAAGTGTCCATTCTATTGCTATTGCTGACGTGTCCACGGAAGCTATAAGCATATCCTATAACCAACCAAACAAAACACTACCATTAATTATTCCCATGAAGGACAAAAAGAATCAAGTGCATATTCAGTAAACTGGTTGACTTGAACATTCAGTGATTGAGTCAAATTTGAAAATAAAACTTTCCCTAGGTTGGTAGAATTCAAACTCAAAGTGGGGTGGAGAAAATGGACTCAATCAAACTAAAAGTTAAATTTATATAAACTGCAAACATATTGTTCATCTCAAGTTTTGAAATTGAAGTATACACGTCTCAATCTTACCAACAAAATGGATTTGACATGGCGAGTGTCGAACTCAAAATCAGCTTCACCGGATTGCATGACCTCCATCATGGTGTCCACAAAATCCTTGGTTGGTTTCTGGTGCAGAGATTGAACATGTTCATCAATAATCTTCTCAAGAAAATCATCAAAGACCTTAGCAAGAGCCTTCAACCGACGATTCAATCCCTGAAGATCAAGAAAGCCAAGGAAAGGAAAGAAATCACCTAGATTTGGAATTGCTGCTACACGCATCGTCTCCTGAATAACATCCTTGAACCCTCTATCATCAAATTCTTTATCCATATACTTCTTTCCAAACACCATCAAGCAACTCATGTTCGCAATCAAGGATGAAACAGCAGCAGTAAGATCAACGACTGCACAATCCTTAGCAGCCCGATTGAGAGATTGAACCAATRACTGAAGTTCTTCTGCTCTCATGGATCGAAAGGAGCTAATCTTGTGGCTGCTAAGCAACTCTAGGGTACAGAGTTTTCTCATGTTGCGCCAATACGGGCCATATGGTGCAAAAGTTAAGTTCCTTTGCTCATGAGCAATATACCAGGCAGCCTCATGATGAGGTCTGCTTGCAAAAACAAGATCATAAGCTCTGAGGAACTTTTCAGCTGCTTCAGGGGATGAGACGATGATCGCGGGCACGAAYCCTAATTGCATGCTCATGATAGGGCCATATTTTTTGGATAAATGATAAAGATCTTTGTGTAGATTGTTCTTCCCTACCATATGAAGATTTCCCAAAAAGGGAAGAGATTTTGGACCTGGAGGCAATCTTTTAGGCTTCTTCCTCCATTTTGAATCGCCAAGAAGACAAAAGATTGCAACTAGCAAAAGAGTTGTGCATATACAAGCTGATATGAGCAACATGATTTTGCTGTTTTCTGATCTTTTTGGATTCTGCTAATGGTAGCTTGATGCTTGAGTATTTATAGTTGCAACTTTCGCCTCAAACTACAAATGGATTGACTATTTCATCAAGAGCGTTTTACTATCAAGTTTCACACCGATATGATTTCTCAGAAACATTTAACATCATTAGATGCTTCGAGTTTTTCTAGCTCCAGTCAACATAAGTTTATATTACGCCAGAGAATCAGTAATATACCGGCATCTCTTTCAAGGYAACGAAGTTCAATTCATATATATGACCTAGACTTTACCTCCYGATTCTCAGAAGCCAGTCCATGAGAAATATGGACCAAGCATCRTTACTTTCATCGAATTTGGAACGTTGTATTTCTTTGGCCATTCGTTACCTCTATGTCCTAGTTTTCCAAGCTTCTATTCCTATGTTTCGATTCTTTTTTATTTGTCATATTAAAATTATGCACATAAAATAAAATTTACTAAAACTTTATAAATGAATAAATTACGAATAAAATTGAGTCCGATTTTCTTATATTATAAACAAAATATTAGATCTCTAAATTATTATCTAAACTGATAAAGTTAGTTTGATGCAAGAAATTACGAGGTCATTCAGTAACCAAATGGTTCGGTCAAACTAATTCCATGGAAGTGGATTACAAAGACTGTAACAGGATGACAAAGACAAGACTGGGCGAATATTACCATAAAAAGATTTTTGTTGTTTGACTTGGAATGAATTATATTTCAAAGTCATCAGCTTTGACTCAACAACCAAGAATTTCTTCGATTTGGCCTTTTTTTTCAATTTATATATTTTTCCAAAAATTGGATCTTAAAACTTTTGTAGTAAAATTCAGTAAATTTGGTTTTTAAAACTAGTATCTGTTTAGATGTATAACGTGCAAAAGCCGAAATTTAAATTTTCAATATATTAATTTTTGAATATCGAATCTAAATTAATTAATATTTTTCTGAATTATAAATTTTTATGCATAGTCTGATGCAATTGTCACTTTGAATCATTATTCAAATATGTACCTAGTCAATAATGACCTTATTAATTTAAATTTAATTTAAAAATTTAAAWTATGAAAGTCACTAAAATATATTTAAATTTTATAAATGTGAAACGTTACTCAAAGATCACTAGACTATATTCAAACATCGAGTTTGTAAAAATTACAACATATAATTTGTAATATTTTTTCTATAAGTTAAGTATTCCCTTTATTAATTTAGTTAAAATCAAAATATTACTTAAGTTCTAATATTTTAATAAATCTTATTGTCTGTTCATCAATTCATATTATTGAATTAAGAAACATGTCTTTGAATTCAACCATGTAATTCAAGATGACTGTCACATAAGTTTCTTATAAGTCATAAATTTGCCTAGCACTTCAACATATTAGTCACCTTTCATTACTCAATTCAAGACTTAAAATTGAATAAATTAAGAGCTTATTGAAATAATATTATTTTGATATTCTAATTGTGAAACTACTTTCTTTCATTCACCTGCTCCTATCCTAACTTTGAGGTGTAGCTTTTTGTGACACACAATTGATTGGTTTTTTTAAAATACTGCAAAGAGATAAAGATGACATCTTACATTACGAGAATGCAGAGCGAGTTCCTTTCACTTTGAAACTAAAATGTTAAATAAAGAAAGAAGATTGAGAAATTGGTATGTTGTTAAACTATAACAAGTAATTAACCTACCCTCAATTGCATAAAATCGTATAGTGGAGAGTAAAATTATTTCCTCGTTGAATCGGCTAGTCAATTTCTCTTAAGAAAAACACTAACAATGGGGGTTTTAAAGAGATTATTGAACTACCAATATTTAAAGCAAATGAATCACAAGAAGACGAATAAATAGCAAATAGAGTTGGAAACAATAAATGATATGAATCCAATTAAAGCCATTAATTCCACATTCATACAATAGATGCAAAGATAAGTTAGTTATCGTAAATAAACTAGTTATAGTTGTCTGAAAATCCATTAAAAACCATTTTAGGATATTTGTGTTCCAATAGCATTAAGTTCTAGAGAGACCCATTTTATAACCAACAAACTCATAATTGATTTGTTTTATATTAGGTTATCTACTCACAGGATAAGAATTGCATAATATTATCAAGTTACCATTTAATTATACCCAACAAATAATTACAGACTTATCGGTTTAACTTGTGATAGATAAAATTGCATACGTAATAAAACTTTACTCATGCAAGTATACACAGTCCACAAGTAATATAGAGTGAATAAGAGTATCATCTCACAAGAATTGTTAGTTCAAAAGTAATGATTTAAGTTCTTAATRAGATCAATAGTTGATGGTTGTCATGAAAATAAAATAAAATAATCTAAAGTTATCTAATCACAGCAATCGCACAAATGAGTTAGAGTCAAGAATTTCCAATGTATTAATAATAAAAAAATTTTAAATTGTTAACAAAATAAGTATTTTCTRGAACRAACTTCTAAATAATAGGATCTTCCAAAAGATAATCTTCAAAGCTCAAAACACCTTCACAAATCAAGTGTGCTAGAATTATTATATTAATTTGAACTATATCGAAGATACACAATAAATACCTCTATTCACATTGTTCTCCTTCCTTTAGTACATATTTCTTAGGTGCAATAAATAGAACTCTGTGAATGAGCAAAATGAAGCTCAAAAAACGAGAGTTTAGAACTAAGGGTACAAAGGTTAATAGTTTGTAATTAAGAATATAGACCAATCAAACAAAGGTTAATACTTAGTTGGCAATTAAAGGTATAAATCAATCAACTTATGAAATTTTGAAAATGCATAAGAATACTAAACTTGGTTTAAACTAATGCTTTCTCCAAGTATATGAATTCATCTTTTACCCAAATTATAAATACACGAACATTTAGAAATTTTACAGAAAGTTTCAACCAACAATCTCCTCCTCATCACGTAATCAAAGCCTATAAAGGAATTGCATGCGTGCATACAAAAGTTTATGGTCTATCAAAGTCAAAATAGTTCGTAAAAGTTCCATCAAACCTAATAATCAGGTTATAAATCTTCTTATTTTGAAGCTAATCTTGATTGACAAAGAGGTAGTTATATCATTCCTTGAACATTTTTTATTATCTTTATTTATATCCATGTTTCTATGCATATATATTTGAATCTTATATGAGTTACATTGAGATACATATAAAAGTAATATATCATTTGTAACATTTACACGGATCTAAAATACATGACGTATTGTTCAATGATGCAAGTTAGGAGGGATCTAATAATTATCAAATCTCTCATGACTCATGGAGAAAAATAAAAGTAAAGATGATTAAAAATATTAAATATCGAAAAATTCAAAAAGCTACATAATCTAATTAGAACTAAATGAATTTTGTACAAAAAAAATAAAAGGAATAGAAAATAATTAGTCATAATAATTATTATATATTTTACAAGAAAATAATATATAATTAATAGGTACTAATTAAAATGTGTGCAAAAAATGTAATAATTATCGATTGTACGATAAGTGGAAATTGGCCAAAAAAGATAAATTTATAAATAATTGTCAAGACTAACATAGAAAAATAATAAATTAAAAATCATACCAAATATAATTACATTATATCGGTTCAATTATGAGATGTATTTTTTAATTTTCTTTCAATTTTTAATTACATATTTAAAATATTAATTAACATAAATTATAAAATAATATAAAACAATATGATAAAAAAAACGTGCACGTTAAAATAAACTAATAAGCCTATGTATCATTACCACCAAAAGCTCATATCCACTTTACATGTTAGAGGTTTCTTCATGTATCTACCTTAACAATTTTTTTTCTTTAACTGGAGAATATTTTTTAATGAAAAAATTTGCGGAGAATATATATATATTTTTTTTATTTTTAAATAAATTTCTTAGTTTTGTTAAGCTTTTTCCAAAGTAGAAAATTCACTTTAATTAGATATTTTACGCTATTTCACTTTTATGTTAAAGAAAGAAATTCAGTCTCGAATAAATTTTATGATTGTACAGCCAAACTACCGAGGATCCGTGGCGCAATGGTAGCGCGTCTGACTCCAGATCAGAAGGTTGCGTGTTCGATTCACGTCGGGTTCAAAGCCCCCGATCCGATCTTTTGGCTTTTCTGCTTCCTGGGGGTAATTTTGCCATTTCAGGATACCTCCACCCGTTTGGATATTCTTGCCATTTCCCAAACACTTCTTCTTCACTGAGCAGAAGAGGAACCTACCTGACTGTAATTCACTATCTTCGTCTTCGAGAAGGGAAAAAAATGAGGTGCACAAATGTGTCTGGGGCTCCAAGAGTGTCTCTGACAACATCGACATTCCTTCCAAGATCCTTTCTATTTTATTTTGCATACCCTTCCAATTCTCGGCCATGGATTCCAGTGAAGAACTCCATCTACTGCCTCAGGAGTGTGTCATCCAGACCCAGGAAGAAAACGGGCTCAAAGTCGCTGAAAGATGCTTCAGAAACAGAGGAATTGGTTGCCTCGTTAATGAGGAATTTCAGTGAAAATAAGCCATTGGTAGCCACTTTGAATAAGTATGTCAAGTTTATTAGGACAGAGCATTGTTTTATGCTGTTTGAAGAACTAGGCAAGACTGGCAAGTGGCTCCAGTGCCTTGAGGTGTGCCCTTTTTGTTATTTTTCTGTGTGCCCTTTTTGTTATTTTTCATTTTCTAAACGACCCTTTTCTTAATTTTACTGAAATTATGATTTCCAATTAGTTCCTAATATATTTTTAGAGGGTAGGTATATATTAACATTGTTTTCGCTTTCTGGGTTTGGTAAAGTTCTTTACTTTTTGCTTGCTTTATGTATATATTCATCTATGTATGGTTTTCTAATGGAAATGTCAGTGCCCATATATGCTTGTCAATTTATCTTATGTGTTTCACGGAGTTGTCAGGATGGTTAGAACACAAACAAAATTGTTAAAGGTATATGTCACAAATCAGACGTGGAAAAGTTATTGGAAAATGTCACTGAAAAGGAACAATAAAATAAAAAATAAAATTCTGCTGTTATTTACATGTTTTAGTTCCTAAATGTCAATTTCGTTTTCAAATAAACTTTGAAATGTTTTTCTTTTGAGTTATAAATGAGTGGATCTCTATTTGCTTGAATGAATTTGGACATTCATGATGTAGAGCTGGGATAGCCTATGAACCATACTGTACTGATTCATTCATCATTTAGGTGTTCAGATGGATGCAAAAACAGCGGTGGTATATAGCTGATAATGGGGTTTATTCGAAGTTGATATCAGTAATGGGAAAGAAAGGACAAACACGAATGGCCATGTGGCTTTTCTCTGAGATGAGGAATAGTGGATGTCGACCAGACACCTCAGTTTATAATGCATTAATCACAGCCCACCTTCATTCCCGTGACAAAGCCAAGGCTTTTGCCAAGGCCTTGGGGTATTTTGATAAGATGAAGGGGATAGAGCGTTGTAGACCTAATGTGGTAACGTATAACATCCTTTTGAGAGCAGCTGCTCAGTCACGCGATGTTGAACAAGTTAACACATTGTTCAAAGATCTTGATGAGAGCATTATTTCACCTGATATTTTCACATTCAATGGCGTGATGGATGCTTATGGAAAAAATGGAATGATCATAGAAATGGAGTTGGCGCTATCTCGGATGAAGAGTAAACAGCTGAAGCCTGATATCATCACTTTTAACCTGTTGATTGATTCATATGGAAGGAAGCAAGAATTTGAGAAAATGGAACAAGTATTTAAGAGTTTGTTGCGTTCCAAAGAGAAACCAACACTTCCTACCTTTAATTCAATGATCACAAACTATGGAAAAGCCAGGCTAAGGGAGAAGGCAGAACTTGTTTACGAGAAGATGACTGATATGGGATATAGCCCAAGCTTCATCACATATGAATGCCTAATTACAATGTATGGATATTGTGATTGTGTTTCTAGGGCGAGAGAGGTATTTGACCAGTTGATGGAATCTAGGAAGGAGAAAAAGGTTTCAACCTTAAATGCAATGCTAGAAGTCTATTGCAGGAATGGTTTACCAATGGAAGCAGAGACACTTTTTGAGAGTGCACATACGTCTAGAAAATTTCCCATTGACTCCTCTACTTATAAACTTTTATATAAGGCCTATACTAAAGCAGGCATGAAGGAGCTAGTAAAGAAACTGCTGTTGTACATGGACAAAGATGGAATTATCCCCAATAAAAAGTTTTTCTTGGATGCTTTGGGAGCCATATCAGGTTCAAGCCAAAAGTCAGCCAGTGACACAAGAGGCCAACTTGCAAATAAATCAAAAGTTTAGGAGAATGGACCTGAGAATATTTTTGATATCTCCTTCTCTGATTTGACTGAGATTCAAGTAGTGCCTACTGTTTTCGGGACCTGAGCATTGCACAGAGTAGCAGATCAACTGCCTCGTGGGTGGTCTTCTCCCAAATTATGCGGAATCTGTTTTTCTAATGCTGATTCAAGGATGGAAGCAGAATACTTATTGAATTTTCTCTTTCCTCCAGAGGTACATGTTTGTTCTTTCTACATTCGATACCAAATTAATGGATACTATTTTCAGGCTCTCGATTTGGAATTTCATGTTCTTTTGTTTCTCCACTTTGTAATCGCACTAGCTTTAGATCAAGAATTGTATCAGTGTCCATTGAGAAACTGAGAATCCTATGTGGAACTTGCTTTTTCTCAAGTATTAATCAGGAAGTTTTTGGTAGATATAGCAAAACTTCCAACCACAAGGCAGTAGCATAATGAGACTTTTTTCCATTGCAAAGTAAGTTTACTAGTACTTGTTAAATTTTTACCATTTCTGAATTGGATGTTTCATCATATACACTATTACCCTCCATATTGTTGTCGCCTAGTCACTAAAACCTGAAGAGAAGAAGAAAGAAAATATAGTTATTTTATGATCCATACCTCTGGCTTTCTGATATCTGATAATAAGTTAGTGATAAGAGAACAAATAAGTATAAGAAACATAACATGGACTGTGGAATCTCGTAGCCTGTCAAATGAAAAACTGAAATAGTAGCTAATCATTATGTGGCTAACGGTTCCATTGAGTTTTTCATCATCATTCAGGGGATGGAAACATAGTTGAGATGCTGTACAAGTTGAACTCAGGTGGTGTACTTGGAGAGTATACTGGTAAATTTTGGATTTGCTCAATGGCCTTGGGTGTTTACCATTCTAGAGAATTTCAATGAGTTCCCTTTTAGTGGTTAAACAAAATGAGCTAACTTGAGAAAAGTTACTCMGGTTTTGTTAGATTGCTTATGAGCCTGAAAGTAATATTTGAGCTTCTTCATTTATGAACTCTAGGAGTTTTTACATGTGAATTCTGTTTTCTCTGATGTTACCCTTTGTGTTTTGAGTGGAGATTGTGAGACTTGTAGCAAAAAAATATTTTTGGAAAAACATGTTGGGTAACGGTCATAACTTCTACCTGATTCCCTAAGTTGTTCATCAGCGCCCCCTTTATTCTCTAGGAAAAAGGATTAATTTGAGGATCAAATCAACTGTGCTGTAGAAATTTCTAACTTTACAAGTTGATGTTGGAAATTTCGAATTTCAATCATTTTGAACCGACAGTTTCAATTCTAATTCATTCAGTTCTTATTTTGCTTATCATATGGCGTAACAGGTATTCGGAAAAATATTCTCAGAAGTCAGAGATCCGTAACCAAAGATTCTATATCTAAATTGGATTTTCCTTGAGCCAGCACCGTATGTTGGTGAACACTTACTATTTTATGGTAAGGAAGCATCCTTTTCTGTCTCTTTCTTAAAAAGTCATTTCTTAAGGAGATCAAGAAAAGGGGATTTCTGCTTCAGTTTCCTATTCCCTTCGTCTCTTGTTTCAATGTCATCAACTTGGAAATGAAACTCATCCCACTATACTGTTATTTAACTTGTTCTATATAAAGCGCAGACTTTGCGCTTTCATCTGCTGGTTAGTGGATGCCTCAAGAATTATTGATCTACAGAAACTGTTGGTTTTGATGCTGAATGTTTCAGCTATCTCAATTGTTTTCTCATGTCCAAGTAAGTTAGAGATTTCATAGTTCTACAACCACAGGAATGTTTTCGAAGGCCCTTATGGTTGTTATCTTTCCTTCTTCATATTTGATTCATTCCTCAAAGAACTCACATCTTTCAAGAAAGAGCAGGCAGCAAAAGGGGGTAAAAGAAAAAAAGGAAAGATTAAAGTAAAGTACAGAATGTGGTTTGCCAGCATTACTTAATATATTGATTTGTCTTTGTTTATTCATTTTATTCATTGTTATTAATATTTGAGGTTTTCTTTGTAAAAGTTAATAATTAGAAAAGTGATAATTTGAGAACGTTTAATTAATTACAATTTATTGAATTATCCCTTTTGTTTCCTAGCAATTTAACCTATAAAGATTATAGGACAGGATTCAAGTTCTGTTGTGGTGAATTTGAAGCCATTCCCACACTTTCCGAATGATATCATTCTTGAAATCTTGTATTGGCTACCTTGAAGCCTTTAGCTCGTAACAGCAAYRTTTGCAAGTTTTGGCGAAAGCTTATCACATCAGAGGATGATTTGATCAAGTCCCACGTGAGCTGCTGTAGCAATAAGAGCAATTTTCATGGGAATCTTGTCATATACAGCAAAAGATCTGGGGATACTACCAAGAGGACCCTCTAACTGAGATTCAGAAATTGGGGACCACCTCATTCGGGACTTCAACAAGTCCAAGTGATGATTTCATTGCGGCCGTTGTTGTTGCAGTGTGATCCGTTGTTTGTACAAAAGGTAATTTGGCGGTGAGCATATAGTCTGGAACCCTGCATTACTTCAGTGCAGGACTCTGCCAGTTCCCACAGCTACAGCTATAGAATACAAACATCTTGTCTCTGACTTGGGATTCTTCTTCGACCCCTTGAATGATGATCACAAAGTACAGAAAATATGTTTTTTTCATATGAAGTTTGCTATGTATATTCTAAGGAACAATTCCTGGAAATTAATCAACTACAGTGTTCCTCTGCATACTATTATGTCCTCAGTATCTGATAATCAGACTCCTGTACTGTTATATGTGCTGCTACACTGGTTTGTTATTAGAGATGCTGAGGAAAGAAACAATCATTCAGTGGTTATATTTGACAGAGCTCGCGAAACTATTGAGGAAATTATGCTTCCAGAATATATTCCTCTTGAAAGAACACCTGCATTTGGACCCTTTAATGGTTATCTTTCTTCGGCTTGTTTGGTTAAAGAAAAAGGGTACAAGGTCTGGGCATTAAAGGAACCTGGAGTAGCAATGTCTTCAGTGGATTTCTTTCCCGGGGTGGATTTTGGTAAAATGTTGGTTAGTGTCAGATCTTGTTTTATATGATTCAGAAGGTAAACTCATAAAAGGTTTTGGATCAAATCACAATTCATCTAATTATTTTTCAGTTGACTATGCAGAAAGTCTGATTTCTATTATTCCATCTAGCAGGAGCACGAGCACGTAAGATCTTTCTTCATCTTTTCTATGTCAGTACAGAAAACACAAAATATTAATCGGTTATCGAGGAAACAGAAAATGCAAGGAAAAATATGGTTAATTTTATTCAAGAAGTAAAACGTTACTAAACTCATGTGATTAGATGTATTAAGTGATAAGTGACAGCAGCACCTTATGACTTAAAATTTATTGAAGGATTTAAGAGGCAAATAGATTCTCAGTTGAATGTTTGTTAGAAATTCTTCAAATCTCTAGAGTGGGAGGGGTTAGAAAAATCTTCTCAGAGATATAAAGAAAGATTAAAAGAATTAAGTGTTCAAAATTAATTATATACAATTGACATTATGTCTCAAAAAAATAACATTTTTTTAGAGATATGATATCAGTTGTCCTTCAGAGTATGGTTTAGTCACATTAGTCCTTTAGTTCACGAGTTCGAATCTCATGGGTTTAAAATCAATTAGTTTCCTTGGTCCCTGACTGCTCGATTGACTCATCACAAACTATTCGTCTAGTGTATTTTATCTTCCTGTAGTACTTACGGAATAYGCTGTAGGAGCGAGGTTCACCGACATTAACACATACGTAACATGTGGTTTATAGGGAAACGTGTGGTACTTGGTCAGGTAATGTTAATGAATCTGACAAGTATGGTAGACTGATCTATTCTGACAAGAAACGCTGGAAGAGATCTAAAAATTRGCAAGAATCATATGAACATAAAGAGCCTGATAATCCACCAATTTGGACCGATGAGCAAGTGGAGTGTACATTAAGTTAGTTTTCGAATTTAATATAAAATCCTTGATAACTAAGTAATTTTGGATAATTAATGAATAAATTATTAAGTCGAATTTAACATAAAATTTATGATAATTAAATCATTTTGAACAATTAGCGAATAAATTATTGAGTTAAAGGTGGGATATCAAATTTAATTTCTAATAATAATATCATCTTGTAAAAAATTTTAAATCATATATTTCTTAAAAAATAATCAAATTTTATGTGCGAAGGCGGAATAACATGACCAAGTGAGGATGACAATTGGTCTAACCAAGAAGAAATAAATCAAGCGCACGATGATGTGGTCCAAATTCTTGTTTTGTCACCATCTTCTGATCAGTCACCACTATCAACTTCCTTCGCTGTCTGAACCGATTCCTTTTAGCGGTAAAAAAACTGGAATATAGCAGCCCATCAAGAAACCAGAATCTTTAAATAATCAGTTTGTCATTTGTTTTTTTTTCTGATTCAGTAATGAAACCCAGAATCTCTGCATTTCTTTCTCATAGATTAATGGATATGGGAAGATTAGTCTTTGCATTCGGTACAAAGACAGCTTATGTCTATAGTAGAAAATATTGCTCTTGTTCCCTTGTCAAGTTATGCATATTGTGCTACTCTATAAGTACTTACGGCGAGGTCGTCATTTCTTGTTCTTCTTTGCTAACTGACAAAAGAGGAGAACAAACACCATTTCTTGCAAGCCGTGCCATGGTTTGTTGTTGCAGCAGGACAACACCATTGACAAGAAGCCAATTTTGATTCCTGATTCTCCGAGCTTCATCAAGGACTCATTTCATAGTTGTTCTTGAAGAATCATTGCTATACGCATTTGTTTTGCAAAAGAAGGATTCAGAAGTAAACGAACATGACTAAACAAGGTGAGTGTCTGTRTTCTTGACAACTATTTTCCCTTTGGTTTTCTCTGATGTTCGATTAATATAAGTCATTGGACTATGGCTTTCTTGTTTAGCTTGAAATTGTGTATCTATTAATAGTTGATGAAAACTGTTTTCACCTGTGAAATTGTTTGACGTCAGTCGAGTTTACCAATATGTTTATGAATATTCAACAACAATATCTGATACGCACTTTCACTCCGATGATGTATTAGAATGTCTGAAATTTGTTCTGAGCCTTCAGTTTTTCATTCTGAAGTTCAGCCAAGACCATGAGGAATAAATGRGATGGTAGGGTAGCCAAAGGTCCATGCTAATTAGTCATCGTTTTGCTTATCGTAAGGACATAATAAGAAGTCCTAAAAGAGGGCTATTGAAAAAAACTTAGCATGTACTTTGACAAGAAAATCCATATACTTAGCATCTAGCTCTATATTATTATGCACAACTCATTTTAGTAAGGTGTGTTCATGTTGGTAAAAGAGGGCGAAAAACAAGCTCTTTGAACTGGTGCATAGTCTATTCTGTTGGTCAGTAATTATATGAATAGCAACTCAGCAATCCTCGTATACAAACTCTTTGTTTTGTGTTTTTCATCTATTCTACCATAACAGATAAACATAGTCTAACATCACATTTGGTTATTTTCATTATTATCCTTATATGGAGGTTAAATCCGAGTTATTTTTCAAATGGAACTATAATGATAATTGAATTTGCAGCTTCGCTCATTCCATGGCCAGTCCCTGCATTTGTTCTTCTTTTATTATTGATTCCACTGATTTCAAGCGAAACTTTAGCCAACCATAGAAGGGAGAGTATTATAGCAAAGCATGGTGTTGTTGCTGCTGATGATGGAAGATGTTCTAGAATTGGAAGAGATGTTCTTCGGGAAGGAGGTCATGCTGTTGATGCGACGGTTGCTGTTGCTCTTTGCTTGGGTGTTGTTAGCCCAGCTTCAAGCGGCATTGGTGGAGGTGCATTTATGCTTGTTTATTCAGCTGATGGGAAAGCACAAGCCCTTGATATGAGAGAAACAGCTCCAAGGAATGCTTCAGTGGTATTTAAATTTCTTCAACATTCAGCTAGCTTTATACCTTCACAAAATTAATATGCATGATCATGGATAAATTTTATTGCTTATTAGATATTGGAAAGGAWAAAACCATCTTGATAATCTCATTTTTTTGATAAAAATAAAAGTGATGGCTGCTTCTTTCCTGATTCCTTGCGCTTTTATCAGAAGGATCTATAAGAGTTCCAAATTGTGAAACTCTGATTCTGATTTCCTAGAAAGAGCGAATAAAGACACTTCTACAGTTATTTTCTGGATATTACCCAATGTTAGTCAGCTGTGAGCTTTGTCCAATGGGATAATGTGAAGGGTGTATTCATATGGCTGACTACAGCCCCAGCCACTTTAAAGTTTATCTCCCTTWTTCTGCCTTGGAGAAATTTCAGCAAAGAAGAAAAGACAATCAAAATCATCATAGGCTGATTTTGTCATGTTGAACAATGTAACTAAAGAGATATCTGTGAGATATCAGTGGGATCCAAATCCAAATTAAGTTTTTCTGCAGAAAGTATCAAGTGAATTCCTCTGTAAAGGGTGGGAGTTTTGCTTTTAGCCGCCAAACATTGTGGCAGTGTGTTCATACTTTCTGTAAGCTTTGTTGTTATCTCTCTGAGAGCTTTCCAACGTGTACTACGATAAATCGATTTCATGATACCGAGCTAATCCCGTTCCTTTTTGTTTGCTATCTAGAACATGTATGCAGGAAATCGAACTCTAAAAGCTAGTGGCCCACTTTCTGTAGCTGTTCCAGGTGAAGTTTCAGGCCTTCATGAAGCTTGGAAGAAGTATGGAAAACTCCCTTGGAAGAGGCTTGTAATCCCAGCTGCCCGTCTTGCTCACCATGGATTCAAGGTTTCCCCATATCTCCGGATGCAAATGGTTTCCACAGAATCAGGTATTATGGCAGATAAAGGGCTTCGAGATATTTTTACATCAAATGGCAGTCTCTTGCAGATAGGGGATAAATGCCATAACAGAAAACTAGCAAAGACTCTAGTAGAAATTGCAAAACATGGACCTAAAGCATTCTACAATGGAAGTATCGGATATAATCTAGTTAAAGATGTTCGTCAGGCTGGGGGAATACTGACAATGGATGACTTGCGGCATTATCAAGTTAAGCTAAGAGAACCAATATCTGCAGAAACCTGGGGAGTTAAACTACTTAGCATGCCTCCTCCTTCCTCTGGAGGACCTTCAATGGTTCTTGTACGTGAATTGCCTACATTCTTCCCTTCATTTTCACCGATGATGCTTAATTGGAGATTTGTTCAATTCTCTTCCTCCTTTTGCCACCACAGATACTAAACATCCTTGCACAATATGGAAGTTCTTTAAATGTTTCAGCTCCCCTGATGACACATAGAGAGATTGAGGCTCTGAAACATGCATTTTCAGTACGGATGAACCTCGGGGATCCAGATTTTGCTAACACAAGAAGTGTCTTAAATGATATGCTCTCAACAAAGTTCGCGAAAGAGCTGCAGAAGACCATCTATGATAATACGACTTTCAGTCCTCCTCATTATGGTGGCAGGTAGGCGACCTATCTCCTAATGGAATCACGTGCTGTAGACCTTATTGCTCTTTTCTCCTAATGAAATCTCATTTTCTGATTATGCAAAATGTTTACCTCGTTATAGGTGGAACCAGATCAGTGATCATGGCACTAGTCATTTGTCCATTGTGGACAGTGAAAGAAATGCCGTCTCCATGACAAGTACCATAAACGGATACTTTGGTGCTAAATTTCTTTCAAAAAGTACTGGAATTGTCCTTAACAATGAAATGGATGATTTCTCCATGCCAGTAAATTCTTCGAAAGATGTTCCTCCTCCAGCACCTGTCAATTTTATTCATCCAGGCAAAAGACCCTTGTCCTCCATGACACCTGCTATCGTTCTCAAGGTAACATAATTCTTCAACATTTGAATATCCTTGAAGATTCATTACTTGCATTACAAATGAAACAACAGGAATATGAACTCAACTGGAAAATCTTATCAGGTTTGATATCAAAAGGATGCCTCTTGATATGATTGCGACAACTAATGTCACTTTTTTTTTTTTCTTTTCTTTTCTGCAGGGTGATAAATTGAAGGCTGTTGTAGGTGCAAGCGGAGGGGCCAGGATTATTGCTGCCACAACTGAGGTATTCTTGAATCATTTTGCTAAGGGAATGGACCCCCTAGCTTCTGTCATGGCTCCAAGAAATTATCATCAGGTTGACTACTATCTAACGCAATTGGAAACCATTTTATATGGCCTTTCTTTTCTTATGAGATTTGTCAAATGCTGCATTGTACCTGCAAGATTTCTTATCTAAGTACCCATTGTTTTGCAGCTGATACCTAATGTGGTGGAATATGAGGAATGGAAAATTGTGACTGGGGATCTCATTGAGGTTCCTGCAGAAACAAGGGATTTCCTCAAAAAGAGAGGTCATGTCCTACAAAGTCTTGCAGGTGGCACAATTTGCCAATTCGTGGTTCAAGATTTGGAGTCATCATACTCTGGAAAACTTAYAGCAGTAAGTGACCCAAGAAAGGGTGGTTTCCCAGCTGGTTTTTGACTTGCACTTTTGTAAGGATTGGAAGAACAAGAAATGAATAAATTACGGAATTTTTTCAACTAGTTCAATCTATCTTCAAAACGTAAATGTGTAGAACTATTACGGACGATCATGCTAAAATATCTCATATCTTTTTGTATCGAATTAAATATTATATTTTCTATTTAAATTGAAAAGTATAAATAAATATATAATTTAAAATTAAGAAAATATCGTCTTACTATCTCTATAGTACTCCATATAGTATCTACCAATCATTTTACGCAGCTTCAACACTAATGAGGTCATGAGTTTTCCCTTGATGGTTGTTTTGCTTTTTCTCACGTCTTTAACCTCGCAAAATGCCTTTAATACCAAATTAAATAAGTCTAATCCGATCGAGTTTTAAGCTTATCGAACCAAAACAAGAAGCTCGGATTCGTCTTGATGGGCTCGTTTTGAAGTGCTGCAGCCAATTCAAGGGTTGGAGATCACTTGCCTCCTGCATATTGCTAGACTCTCTTTTAAGACTAAAATCAGATATCTATATATTCTTAATTGCTCCAATATTCATCTCTCCTATCCTAAAAGTTAGAGATATATTGACCTCATAATCTTATTTGCCTAGGAGGAAATTTGAAGTCTTGTTTAGTAGTTATCTCAATTGAGCCTCATATTCTCCAGTTCTCTTAATTGGTCAGCCTAGATTTTATTCTTGTATTACTTAACAAAGTTTTGAATTTTCTCAACATAACCCTCTGAATGGTTAAGGAGCGTCAATGGGGCCATAAGGTGTTATTCGTTGTTCAGTGTCCCGCCACATCAAGCTTTTCGAAACTTTGATCTTGAATCTTGAAACTAAAGCAGAGGTAAGAAAACAATCGGAAAATCTAAGGTTGAAGAACTTCGTAGTAACTCGTAAGATTGATAGCTAATCTGGTTATCATGTTTAGGTAGCTTAAAATGCAAAATCATATCCCACCAGCACAGTCTCTTAGCTCAGTGTTGGATTTCTACACATCCTTTCTCCAAAAAAGTCTCAAAACCAAAGACTTACTTGATGTAAAACTAATTCATGCCCGAATTATCAAGTCTGGGCTTCACTTGAGCGTTTTTCTCATGAACCATCTTATTAATGTCTATGCAAAATCGGGTGACGTTTCTGATGCTCATCGAGTGTTCGATGATATGCCCGTAAAGAACACATCTTCCTGGAATACACTCTTATCTGCATACGCCAAACAAGGTGTAATTCATGAAGCACGTCGCCTTTTTTATCAGATGCCTGAACAAGATTCTGTTTCATGGACTGCGTTGATCGTGGGGTATAATCAGATGGGTCTTTTTCAAAATGCCATAAGGATGTTTCTGGGGATGGTATCATGTAGAGTATTTCCGACACAGTATACTTTTACGAGTGTTCTTGCTTCCTGTGCCGCAATTAAAGCATTGGATATAGGTAGAAAGGTGCATTCTTTTGTTGTTAAACTGGGTCTCTATGGCTATGTTTCCGTGTCTAATTCTTTGTTCAATATGTATGCTAAGTCTGGTAACATGACTACTGCCAACGCGGTGTTTGAGAGGATGAAGTTGAAGAATGTCTCAAGCTGGAATGGCATGATTTCTTTGCATATGCAGTGTGGTTGTATTGATCGTGCATTGGCTCAGTTTGAGCAGATGAAAGAACGTGATATTGTTTCATGGAACACAATGATCACAGGGTACAACCAGCATGGATTTGACACTGAAGCACTGGATATGTTCTCAACGATGCTCAGGGATCCAGTACTAGAGCCTGATAAGTACACTCTGGCAAGTGCATTATCAGCTTGTGCAAATACTGAAAACATAACTTTTGGAAAGCAAATTCATGCACACATTATTAGGAGCTGTTTCAATACTGATGGAGCAGTTGGGAATGCCTTGATATCCATGTATTCCAAGTGCGGCAGTGTTGAAATTGCTCAAAAAATTATAGACCAGGGGGGAGTATCAAATCTAAATGTAATAGCATTTACAGCTCTGCTTGATGGATATGTCAAACTAGGAGATATCAATCCAGCTAGAGTGATCTTTGACTCATTAAGGGAACGCGATGTGGTTGCTTGGACGGCTATGCTAGTCGGTTATATCCAGAATGGCTTCCATGATGAAGCTATTGCACTTTTCAGATTGATGATCCAAGAAGGCACCAAGCCAAACAATTATACTCTTGCAGCTATGTTGAGCACCATGTCAAGCTTGGCTTCTTTAAATCATGGAAAACAACTCCATGCAGTAGCCTTGAAATCACTGGAGGCATCATCTGTTTCTGTGAGCAATGCTTTAATTACCATGTATGCAAAGGCTGGAAATATTATTTCTGCAAGAAGAGTATTTAATTTAATACGCTGGAGAAAAGATGCTGTCTCTTGGACGTCCATGATCATTGCAGTGGCTCAACATGGACTTGGAGGGGAAGCTATTCAACTGTTCGAGAACATGCTGGCATTGAGTATTATGCCAGATCATATAACTTATGTAGGCGTTCTCTCCGCCTGCACACATGGGGGTTTGGTTGATGAAGGCCGTAGATACTACAAAATGATGAAAGATGTGCATGGGATTGTCCCTACCTCAAGTCACTATGCTTGCATGATCGACATGTTTGGACGTGCTGGATTGCTACAAGAAGCACAAGATTTCATTGAGGAAATGCCCACTGTGCCAGATGTTATAGCTTGGGGCTCACTTTTAGCTTCTTGCAGGATTCACAAGAATGCAGATCTGGCAAAAGTGGCAGCTGAAAGGTTGCTTCTAATTGAGCCAGACCATAGTGGAGCCTACTCAGCTCTTGCTAATGTTTATTCTGCCTGTGGAAGATGGGAAGAAGCTGCAATAATTAGAAAATCAATGAAAGATAGACAGGTGAAGAAAGAGCAAGGATTAAGCTGGATTCAGATAAAGGATGAAGTCCACGTATTTGGCGTAGAAGACGGACTTCACCCACAGAGAGAAGCCATATACCGGTTGATGGAGAAAATCTGGAAGGAGATTAAGAAGATGGGTTTTATTCCTGACACTGAATCAGTTCTTCATGATCTTGATAATGAGGTCAAAGAGCAGATTCTTAGACATCATAGTGAAAAGCTCGCTATTGCTTTCGGGCTAATAAATACTCCAGAGAACACCACCCTGAGGATCATGAAGAACCTTAGAGTTTGTAATGACTGTCATTCTGCCATTAAATTTATCTCCAATCTTGTAGGCAGAGAAATCATCTTAAGAGACTCTAACCGTTTTCACCATTTCAATGGTGGTTCATGTTCTTGTCAAGATTACTGGTAGGACCTTATTATTCCTTCACATTTTCTACTGGGACAAACTTGAAGTGGCCAAGAATCTGCCASTTAAATATTATCTCAATTTGCAAAGCTTGATACAAGCAAGAAACTCGGATCTGATTTTGGCTCATGCTTAAAATGTGGTCATATTCCAGGAGGAACTGCTTCATCTGGCCTTGGCTGAAGTTTCTGGAATAGAGGAAGACTGGAAGTACCTCATTTGATGTTTTGTCATGTGTAATGAGACCAGAGGCACAGAACTCCTCTCAATTGACATGTATGCATTGCATGCCATGGCTTCTATATATGTAATGATGGTTTGTGATCTTCAAAAATTCTATTTATTGTGCAATTATTGTACAGAGAAGAACGGAAAACATTAAAATACTTGTACTTTGAACCAAATTTGAGATACTTTATTTTTCTTTCTTTTTTTTTCTTTTTTTTTTTTTTTTTTTTTTTTTTGCTGCAGGGTGCTTCATTTTGGAGATACAAACATGTAACTGGACTATTTATACTAACTTCATTGCTTCAGTAATGACTCTATCTCTTTCTCAACCTACTAATGTTGAGACTTGTGTTCACAATTATTCCATCTTAACTTTCATTAACTTCAACTGGAGTTTTCTTAAACTACAAGTGCAATGACTAACTAGTAATCATGCTTTATTTTTGTGGCATAGGGAAAAGTCTTATTCATTTAGTTGCTGAACCTTTAGTTCAAGAAATCGGGTCCTTCTCTTAGTTTCTTCTGCTGTTTTCTATATGACTAATATTTTTTGTGTGTGTGTGTGTGTGTGTGTTCCACTTGAGGAACAAATGTGCCAAAACAAGGCTAAAGCAGTATGGACCGGAGCTGCTAAGATAGTCAATGGCTGATATTTGTATAAAACAGAGAACTGTTCTTTTCCTGATCTTGATATCTTTTATATGGATCTATCTTTCTCCACAGGTAAATGAGGTCATGAAAATAACGAGAAAAGAATAAAAGGGAACATTTCAATGTCATTCAGTAAATCTGTCTATAAAATGGTTTGCCTCTGAAGGTGCAAGGAGCCGGTGCAGATAGTTATCTCCTTTCCATCTGTCACTTGCTTTTTACTTCACATTTTTAACTWTGATATTTGTCTTTACTGCTGCTATTCTRCTGTTAAATGTCATAACAAAAACTTATGTCACCTGATGTTTTTGTAACATATATCCATTTTGCTGTGCAATTATCAAGATTGGTAGACCCTGAAAGATCAGACAAGTTGGATTCATCAGGATATAGCTTCTGAGAGGTCTCAGTCCCAAAATTTCTTTTAAAGATTCATGATAGGCTATGCAATGAAGGGAACTGCATCATATGACTGCTGGAATGATTTCACTCGAGGGTTGTGCTTTACATTTTCCCACTACAAGATGCTATCTGTAGTAAATCTTCTGTAAGGTATRGGTCTATTATGGCAAATTAGACATAATTGTCTCCTTCGAAAGAGAATCTCTTAGAGCGGCTGAAATTCCATTTGTGAAAAATGTGTCCTATAAGGTGAATAATAGGTAATGCATGCTTTACAAGATTGCTGTAGGTCAGAACGTTTGGAAATATATCCTGCCATGCCTCTATATGGTTGTCTTCCAGAAATTGAAAGAGATTGAGTTAGCCCAAGAGGCTCAGCTCGAAAGAACTAAGCAGTTGTCTTCATGCACTGGTTTGCAGTTTGGTTGAACTCAGAGTTGACCGAGCATTGCAGCGCAATCAGGGTTACGCAGGCTGGAATATGTTTGTTTATTTGGGATTTCTTTAGGAGATGAATGATGAGGTTCCAGAGAAGTACTGAATTTGCAACAAACACTGAGGAATCATGGTCTCTTTGCCAGAGGAGTTGATATAGCTGGAAAAATCTTCTTCAAGTAGAGACTTATTSTCACATTTCTCTCCAGTTAACCCATTTTTAGCACGCTCGATCCTTATTATTATCTTACTGCCATTCTCAGGTATTAGCTGCAAAGTGGGTGGCTGTGCAAGATTTTCATTTTCAGGGACAAGCAAACTTAGTTGCCTTTCAAAATGTGCCTACATCGGTGGACTTGCTTTTTTTTATTTTTTTTTTTTAATCTGCTGATGAAACAGGATTTGCTTAGGCAGAAGGATCTCATGAAGAATCGTCAAGATTTGTGCTTCGGTATCTAATAGTTTCCATACTTCCCTGTTCTTCAATAATCACATAGAACCCATGTAAGAGTTGCTTCAGTAACGGCAAGATAGTTTGTACTAATATGTCTTTTATCGTAAACAGATTTTTTTTTTTTTTTTTTCCCCTTGATTCACATATCTATGAAAAGAGAAAAAAAAAAAATGTTTTCATTTGATGATCTCGCTTCTTGTTTTATTCGATCAAGCATATATAGATAAATGATTTGTTGTTCATAAAAATTAAAATTTGATTCTTGAGGTATTAAAGAAAAGGGAAAATATTAGCATTAATTAAAGGAATTTTTTGTATTTCAAAAGAGCAGAAGAAAATCTTGACAAGGTGAAAGAAGGGGGAAAAAATTATATAATAGGTGTATGAGGATAGATATACTTCAGAAGATAAGATAAAGCTGAAATATAGAAGTGGTAAGGGAATCTCATGGAAGTGGACTATCATTTCAGAAATAATTAAATTAATCATGAAATACTTTATCAATTTTTCGATTCTATTCATGTTTCATCATGATACTCATCCCAAACCTACAATTTAAGGATAATCTTTCCTAATTAAAAAAATATTAAATGAGAATTATACTGAATTATAATAGTTCAACGATTACATTTCTACTCGTAATTTAAAAAATTATAAGTTCCAATTATAAAAACTCTTCTTTCTATCATGCCAATATTTGTTGCATATATTGATTTCTTTCTTGCTTCGATTACAAAGATGTAAAGTCCGTCGAAATTTAATCTCAACAATTGTAAACAATATATTTGAATGTATATATGATATTAGAGCATTTCAAACGYAATAATTGTATCGAACTATATTATGTTGACGTGAAAAATATAATATATAGTTTCAAGTCTGTCAATTTTTAAAAGTTATTTTTTATGATGAGAGTGATTAAGATCAAAGGACGATAATATTATATATTAAATATAATTTGTAAGTTTCATTTTCTTTCCTTAAACAACATCAATCAGACGTATATATTAATTATCATTTATCAATATTTATTGAAACTATAGCATTGAGTGGACGATGCTTTTAAATATATGGCCGATTAGTATGGTTAGATATTAAAGTATATTCTTACTATAGCAACATGCGATTCAGATCTTTGGCCCCGATGTTCAAAATTGAAAAAGAAAAGGAGAATATTTTCTTAGTATTGTAATTCCCATCAACAAGCCTCCTAAGTATTTGGCAGAACCAACCACCATTTGCTAAAAGCCAAAATCTCCACATCACCATTTTCTATCATCGAAAAATGCTCTGCTGTAGCTGAGCGCCAACTTCACRTTCATGCACCTATATATACATACAGTGGCGCTTGCATTGTGTGTTTATTCTCTGTGATTCTGTGTATGTTTGTGTGTGGAAAGATCAGCCATGTCGTGGAAGTTGGTAGTGGAGAGGAAGCTTTTGAGTGGAAGGTCTGAAGGCTTATTGAAGCAGAGTAGATGGTTGAGCAATGTGGGGCTTCRGGGCTTTACGGCAGCTGCTCAGCCACCGCCGGTGCTTCCGCCGTTTGATTATGAACCTAAACCCTATAAGGGTCCCTTGGCTGATGAAGTTTTTGAGAAGCGCAAGAAGTATCTTGGTCCCTCCCTCTTTCACTATTACCAGAAGCCCGTAAGGCGCTCGCTCTCCGTTTGACTTTGTTTGTGTTTTGCTGTATTTGGTGATTAATTTTATACTTAMCAAGAAATAGTTCTATCCTCTTTGTTGAATTCAGATGGAGTATTTTATGCTTTATTTTCTTTGATGCTTTCTTTTTCCAGATTTAGTGTGTTGATCTTATGTTATTTACTTCTTTATTTGCTTGGTTTATGTCTTTATGCCCAATAATGGGGAAATATTGTTCTTTCTTGCTAGAAATGAGAAATGTCGATGACAGATTGAGGGGATTTAATCTTAACGCTGAAAATTTATCCCCATCCTTCTTGTTAAAAATGTAACATAGGCTTTAATATATTTTCTTTCTCAGTATTGYGAAAATTATGTGCAATGCGACGTTGTCTTTCTACTCTTTTACTCCTCTAGTAATAGCACATGTCAAATTCAAAAATCATGTTAGATGTTGTTTTGCAAGTCAAGATTTTTAATTTATACAATATGTTTTAAGTAATTGGTCCTAGAATTCAGTTCTGACACTTTCTGAGTCTTTACCACAGATTTTTGGATTTTGGTGTTATTGTTACTTATCTACAGATTTTGGTGATAGATGAGAGCACCATATTGTCCTCCAACTGTAGTCCTGTTCTTTTAATATTTATCTAAGATTATTGCAGTACTATTGAACAATTGTATTTATTGTGTAATAAGTATTAACTCTCACTTAAATAATGTATAAAATTTGGGGTTTTCCTGAGTCATACCAGAATATCTGTAGTATTGCTGCATATATGATCTTTATGCATCTCCTCGAGTTATATTGGTTTTTTCACTTCTAAAATAGTCTAAGATCTATGACTTTCAGAGTAAATCTTTTTCTTTGATAAGGCATACAACTTCATGAAAAGAAACTTTCTTGCAATTATCTAATTGATAGGACTTGTTTTCTAAATTTTCACCATATGCACAGCTGAATATTGTCGAAGGCAAGATGCAATATTTGTTTGATGAGAACGGAAGACGATATCTCGATGCATTTGCTGGAATCGTCACTGTATCTTGTGGTCATTGTCACCCTGAAATTTTAGAAGCTATCATGGAGCAAAGCAAGCTTCTTCAACATGCTACAACCATATACCTACACCATGCAATTGCTGATTTTGCTGAAGCATTAGCATCTAAGATGCCTGGGGACCTAAAGGCAAGGATGTTAATCAGAATCTTTTATATAAATTGCAGTCTAAAAATCATGCTACCTGCTATTTACTTGGAGGGTATTTTTGTGTTTTGGAGTTGAAAATTGGTGGTTTTTTAAGTTATGCACCCTTGCATTTGGTTAGTATGTGAATTTTATGATGCATTTACTTTGCTTCTGCAGTTGCATATCACTTTCCTCAATTATTCAAAAGTCATCTTTATTTCTTACAAAGTAAATTTAACTGCTTCTAGTCAAACATAAAATTGTGTCTTCCCTTTTGTTCCTCTTAGCAAGACACTTGATTGAACCTGTCTTCACTCATTCTGGACCTGCAGGTTGTTTATTTTGTAAATTCTGGGACAGAAGCAAATGAATTAGCAATGCTGATGGCACGATTGTACAGTGGTAACCTCGGGATGATTGCACTAAGAAATGCATATCATGGTGGAAGTCATAATACTATTGGATTAACGGCTCTGAATACATGGAAGTATCCTATTCCGCAGGTTTGCCCTTATGCATACTTGAGTCGGTGAAGATATTCTCCACTTTTGTCCTCATCATTCTTTTGGTTCAATAACTAAAAGAAATGATCTCAACTTAAGAAAAATAAATCTTTTAACCTTAATGATGATTCCTATATAAATTTCCGCAATTCCACCACAAACCTCATTTAAAAGAAAACAATGCTATGGAACCATTGCCACATATGCCCATAACAATTTATCAAGAGGAATGCATTAGAATAACAATTATCAATATTCTCCTAAATATTTATGTCAAGTTGATTCCGGACATTATTTGGAACAGAGGGAGTATGATTTTTGTTTGTTTTGTTATCCTAGATAGAGATAAAATATGCTATGGACTATTGGTTCAAGGAACCTAATATTGCCACTACCAAGTCTAACAACTTTTCAAAGTGTTTGCATTGTCTTATGATGTTATCTTATTGTTCGTTCATTCGCTTTTTACAATGGACAAACTGGTTCAAAACATTCATATGAGAATGCATACTTAAGAAGAAGAAAATAAATTTAGTACCTGAGTTTTGTACTGGTCTTATTTCCTTCAACCCACATTTACAAATGCTGAAATWTGAGTTCCTCAAAGTTGGATTTCGAGATCTCAGAGCACCTTGAAGAGTTCATTACTAATCTCAGAGGTTCCACATCCCTTTCCCAACTCGAGTACTCTCTCTTTGGAAATAAAATCTAGAATTCATAAGAATCTCTTCCATCGGGTATATA
Organism: Rhazya stricta; assembly: GCA_001752375.1. NCBI lineage: Eukaryota > Viridiplantae > Streptophyta > Magnoliopsida > Gentianales > Apocynaceae > Rhazya > Rhazya stricta. Next base: position 1,020,718 of record MEJB01000094.1, read on the forward strand.
TTTTCTCCTATCTGGAGAAAGATCAACAGTCTGTACACCACTCTGAGCACCTTTTTCAGCATTTACTACTTCCACTATCTCAAAAATGAATTGTTTATGAAAGTTTTGAATGCCTTAGTGAGTGCCTGTACTTCTTACTCATGACCTGCTAACAAAAACTTCTCATGCTTGATCTACCCTGATATTTAAGATATTGAGATAATCCTTCCTCCCTTCTTGTGCCAGCCTATTTATGCCGTCCTTTTGGTAGATATCATAGGACCACATCCTCATCATCCAGAAAGCATTAGCTTTCTCATAGTCTGTCTTCCTTTATGTAGACAAGTAAATCAAGTCTGTAGGCTTAGTTCTACAGCAGCACCATCTTTATGTTCGTCCAGCATTACTCTAGCAACATCGTGATCCAGACTCAATTTAACATGCAAACTGTTGCCAACCCAGGAAAGCTTAACTGCAAGGGTCAATGGGTTACTGATGATTTGTTTCATTAAATGTGTACACTCACTAGTTAACAGCTCTATTCAAATTTCAAATAATATGCGAAAGATAATATCGGATAATCACTTGTAACTGAAGTAGAATGCACTTTATGAGATACGGTAGCCCGAGAACATTTTACATACTTCTATACTCAAGTTACTGCTTAGGTTCTGGGAGTTCTAGCAGTTAGTGAAATCAATGCTTAGACCCCTCTCTCACTCTGGTTCCAGCCTCTTATCTTGCATAAATTTGTTTGGAACATTGCAGGGTGAAATTCATCACGTTTTGAATCCTAACCCTTACCGTGGTGCCTTTGGATCCGATGCCAGTTCTTATGCTGAAGATGTACAAGATCACATCGATCACGGTACTTCTGGAAAAGTTGCTGGATTTATTGCTGAAACCATTCAGGTGTCTTACAATTTCTCTTTTAGCGAGTGAAATTATACTTGATGTATAAAGCACTGGTAATTTCACTTTTGACATTCTGAACTTCAGGGTGTTGGGGGAGCTGTTGAATTGGCTCCTGGGTATTTGAAACTGGTTTATGACATTGTTCGGAAGGCTGGTGGTGTTTGCATTGCTGACGAAGTGCAGACTGGCTTTGGTCGCACTGGAAGTCACTATTGGGGTTTTGAGACCCAAGGTGTGATTCCTGATATAGTTACCATGGCGAAGGTATCCAATCATTCCATTCTCTTCCTTTGAGTAAACTATCATGCAAATCACAAGTGATCTCCAAGACCCTGCATGTCTTGCATATTTAATTCAATAATAATGTAATAATCAGGGCATTGGCAATGGTTTACCTCTCGGAGCTGTTGTAACCACCCCAAAAATAGCTAGTGTATTGTCCCAAAAGACACAGTTCAACACCTTTGGTGGCAATCCTGTATGCTCTGCTGGTGGACACACAGTGCTTAGAGTTCTTGATAAGGAGAAGCGTCAAGAGCATTGTTCTGAGGTTGGCTCCCACTTGATCGGGCGTCTAAGAACTCTTCAACAGAATCATGATAGTAATTCTCTTGCACTTATCTTGCTATATTTTTCTTCATATGAAAGGAGCTAACATATGTGAAACGTCTATATTAAGTACGAATGCTTGTGTGTATGCTTTTTGTATCTTTTTAAGGGTCTATGCATATGGTATTATTAACATTTTCAATGATCCACATGCTTTGGTTTTCGTGCTTTGGTTATAGAATTAGTGGTTGTTCTTCAGTTTTTCTTTTTTTTTTTTTTTTTTTTTTTTTTTAAAGCTGGAAAAGGTTCTAGAACTAGCGTAAAATAATGGAGAGCTCTTTCGACTCACTCTTTTGTTGGATGTAGATTGACTTTAAATTATCATGATCTCAGAGTTCAAAGCTCAACTTTGGCATGTTATTGTTAAAACATTCTAGTATGTTAGTTTTCCTGTTATTTTGCAGAATCTTATAAAATGCCTACTGGTTGCATGGAGTGATGATTTTCTTTCGCAATTTTTTGCTAATTATTGCTTAATAGTAATTAAGGTTTACGAACATTTTTAAAAGACTTTCTTATTACTATTCCTACAGCAGTTTAGAGAGGGAAAAAATTGTCAAATGTGAAACATCTTACCTGAGTAAATTACTAGGAGAGAAATTAAAATTCATAGTTTCTTAGTCCAGTGATCTTTTTTCTTACAGCAGTTTATTTATTCTCTGGCCTTAACTTTACCACCATTGATGAGCTCATACGTGGTTTCTGAGATTCATAGATGCATCTGGCCATGCATGTTGAATTGCTATGAATTAATGTTCTTTCACATGTACGTCACTAGTAATTGGAGATGTGAGAGGAAGAGGCTTAATGGTGGGCATCGAACTGGTCACTGACAGAAAAACCAAAACTCCTGCAAAAGCAGAAACTGCAGTTCTGTTCGAGAAGCTCAGAGGTTTGTAGAACAAACAGAAAATGRAAATCTTGAGATACCTAAATTATCTATCTTTACTTGGTTTGAATATCCTATTGACTTGCTGCTTTTCTTGGCAATGCTCCCATTTGAATATAGWACTTGGTGTCTTAGTCGGAAAGGGTGGGTTATATGGTAACGTCTTCAGAATAAAGCCTCCAATGTGTTTCAGCAAAGACGATGCAGGTACTCTTTCATGCCTTCTCATTTGAAGAACTGGCTGCCCTTTAAATGATGTAATAAGCCTTTGGTGTCTTATAATTTGAATGCAGATTTGGAATAATTTTGAAAAAGAGGGTTTTTCTATCCCATTTCCATTTTTTATAGTCATTTTACCACCGTCACTTGACTCACTTCTAAGTCCTTTCTGCAGATTTTCTGGTTGATGCACTGGATTATTCCATGTCAAAGCTSTGAGCCCTCATCTCCAAGAAACCTCATTGTGTTTTGCAGCCCAGAAACAATCCTGCTTTGTACAATTATAGTAGTTGCAAAACTRACATGAGATACAGCAGTTACTTTCTTTGTATGTGCACACCAAGATGGTTACACATTCATTTCGAAGTAATTGCAAATGATAATGCTTTGAATCATTACAAAACACACTGTTTGTAGGCTACACCAAGATGTTTGTTTTCGAAAGTTAAAACTGTGTCCCCGTTTTGCCAGTTATATTGGGCCTAGAAAGCATGAATGACTCAGTTATCTGCTCCAAATTGAACACATTGCAACTATAAAAGAACATCATTCAAGTGAATGATAAAATGACCAACGTTAACATGTAAATAATACATCAATCGAAGTATCAACAAGTACTTATACAACTGAGGCAACAAATGTTACCCATATTACATGAAAATGCCAAATACAAGTTCATTCCTGCGCCTACCGAATAAATTTTATTTTTTTTTCAAAAAACTAGGAAAGAAAGAATATTAGCTCAAATATGTTTTATCAACACATCTTTCTTGAATATTGGAAAGGTGTAAAGCATGGCAAAACTGGAAGTGTACAATTGAACATACTGGATCTTGATTATTTTGGTCATATTGCAGTCAACAATAAACTGCAGACTTGGAGAAGATCTTCGAGCTATGCGTAGAAACTGAAAATGCAGAGCTAAAAACCCACTAGATACAGCTAAATGTACACAGCCAAAAGAAATATAAAAGGGAAAAGGAAATTGAAATCACAGACTTCCTTCCTGGAAAATACTATATGTACAAATTCTCGATGGTAGGAAGCTGCTTGAAAAATGGCAGCATCTCACATTTCAGACAGGTATATTTCACTAAAATAACATCAAAGCAAACATGGGCTAGTGAAGCATGAATTCTGATTCCTCCAAATGGATCATCTATGATCTTCTACCTCTCCTCCTTAGGCTGGTTCACGACTACGATTAGCCCAATCAGAGCTCAATTTCCGGAGACGTTGGAAGTACTCCCCCAAGACAAGAAGGGCACGTGCTGCCTGCCGGATAGTTAGAAATCGAGACATCTGCTGTAAGGTCACTTGGCGAATATGATCTGCCTGTGAAGAGAAAAATCCAAGAATTTGATGTTTTGCGAAGAGATTGATTTACATGCAAATCTACAATTACAATAGCATTAGGAAAATCATCGAAAGGAGAACCACAAGAACAAATTATATTACCTTCTGTAAGAGCTAGTACACATAGCCATTGCATATACTGGCTTTTTATCTCCTTAAATTTCAAACCTATTTGATACTTGATAACTTCAGATTGAATTTTAGTATGCAACTTCCCAATTATTAGGTTCAACTTGGCACGCATACGAATATTCTTCCAGGTATACATTAATTGCCACGTCTTCTAGCCAACCAAGTTCTTAACGCTAAGTTTGTCAAAACTAATGATTCAAGTACACAGAATGAGGTAAAAAAACTTTCAGTAAAACGTTGAAATATACGTAAAAAACTTTAAATTGAATAAAATGAACAAATGGGAAAAAGTTCAGCTTTTAAAAGACTTTCAAATGACTATCCAGTCAGATTAGTTCTTCCAACAACATATTACGAAGAAAACTTTACATATTCTTTTTCATAACAATCAGAAAAGGAGCTGCTCTTTTCCTAGACATAAGCACGTGTCAAATGCATAAGTTTGTCTGTGAATTCTAACCAATCAACAAAGACAGCAGTCTGATGCAAGCAAACTGTCTTGGGATATTCTAAGTCTAGAGGAACAAGATGAAAACCACAAAACATAATGTATTACCTGATTCACAAACCTCACAAAAGCTTCCAACTTTTCCGTCGCAGCTTCCATCGGCAGGGGGTAAATTCCTTCTCCCAGCTGACCTGCTTCTACAACTGCATCTGCTAAAAGTTGGTGTAGTTTCTCCATTCCTTGTGTCATAGCATCTTCTGCTTGCTGACACGTCTGTTTAAGACTGTAAAAGTGCAACAACTGCTCGTCTGTCAAAGTAGTGATTGCAGCCATCATAATCTGCAATTGAGTGTACATTTGATGTATAAGAATTATGTCACATATCTCACAGAAAACGGTAAAATTTAGAGAATAAAATCCTGTAAAAGAATGTGGAGGACAGCTCCACCCAAAAAGAAATTTCTCATCTGATATCAAAAATTATCTCCAGTAGGAAACGACAGGGTAGGAAATTACTGAACTTTATGTTTGATTTAGTTGGTAGCTTGTACTTAAAGATAGACTATTTCATAGGACAACCTTATCATCACTTTAAATTGTGAGTGTTTACTTCAAACACTCTTCAACTATACATTTCATATAATTATTGCAAACTAAGAACATAAAATTTAAGCCGGCCATAGGGTTCGAATGTAGTTACTTCTAGCTACTAGTATAATGAATATGAAATGAAATTTTTTCCTTTTGTCGAGTGTGGGACTCAATCTGCATGTTGGGGTAATTGTGGTAGAGAGGAAGGTAATCAGGGGTAATTAATGATGGTAAAATACTTCATCGGTAGTTTCTAAGTTCAGGTTACAAGCTAAGTGCTTTGAGTAGAAGAATCCCATAACAACAGGAAGAAAACTAATAATAGTGAAACCACAAATCCCGTTTGAGGGTGTTTTTATGACCTGCTCACAACTTACAAGAAAGATACGAACTCCAATAGAGGTTTTATCAGATTACAAATGTTAGTACATATACTCAAATCAACAAAGGGTTGTTCCATATTATTTCGGTTGTTTAACAAAGATTATTGTTGTCTCCATTTTTCTCTATGAAGGGCCATATTTTTGTCAATTGATACACATCTGTATCACATACAAGCATCACAATAATATTATGACAAATAATAGATAAGATATGCCTCTAATATAGCATTTCTGTATGAGGATGCACCAGATTAAGTTTGTGACGAATTTGCACAAGTGAAAATCCATGCTACATTCCACATTTCCTCGGTGCTTCAATATAAACTACACATAGAGTATTAAAAATAAATGCAGAAAAAGAATGGCAATTCAGCTCTCTAACCATACCTTCTTGATGATGACAGTCGCATGGAATCAAACACGAATAGAAATAATACATAGATCACAAATAAATTTGGAAAAGATTGTCACGACAACGTGAAAGACAGATATCCTAGGACTTAGGATGAATTACTTCAGGAAGAATCGTCCCCTCTAATTTAACAAATTTGAACACAAACTGAAATAAGATGCACCAGATCTTTGTGAAAAGAAACAAAACAATTAAGTTAAGAGTATATCTGTCACCTGTACAAGCTCTGATGGGCGAAACCCTCCGATCCACAAGAAAAGACGTTCAGCTGATGTCTTCCACATGCCGGAGAGAAGATAAAAGACATCAGACTTTGCTGCCATTGCCTTCAACCGGAAGAGGTAATAATAATGGTTCATGCTGCCATCAACTAGAAGATGCAACTCTTCATCACTGATGTTAGAATCCAAAGCATTTCTCAAATCATTTATTCGTCTATTTTGTTCTTCCACCCAATTTCTATACTCTATCCCAAATGCAGTATTACCTGAAGACATTAACAAGGATGACGATTGCTGAAACACTGCACTTGATAAAGACACAATTAAACAAACATGTATTGACAGATCATAGCTTTCTACACAGTAAAATTCCAGTCTTGATTGGTTCATTTGCTAAGACGCTGTTCAAGGCTCAATTACTATAGATAGTTACATATATAGCAAAGTAAGAAACTCATTAACTATTTCTGCATTATCTTATATTATTACAAATTCATCAAGCCTGAAATGAAGGGTGGATAACTTAGGGGTGGAAGAGTGAGACACGCTGCTTGCGAACAGCTCAGGTTCGACTCAGTTATAGCGATGCTGAACTTGTCCTTATCAAGCTCAAGCAGCTTGAAAAGTCAACCGGGTGAATTTGAGTTCACTTGCAGAAGGCCTAAGCTCCTACAAAACTTAATCAGCATAACATATTTAAAATGTTTATTTACAATGTACTTTCTATAGTCATGAGTAATTGGGCTAAGCTTGAGATTGAATTGGCTCAACCAATATGCAATTCTTGTCCAGTCCAGGCYGGCTTTTTCCCAATTAAGGACAAGTTGGCTTAACTTGATCACCTATCAAGCTCTGATTTAGTTCAAGCTCAATGACTCAATGACTTAAGCTCAAGCACAATGAGTTGGACATTCAACTCAACTTGACCCAATTGCACCTAACATACAATATCATCTTGTAATTGCACATTGGAAGAATGGTTGTCTTTAAACCAACAAAGCTAACAGGTAAAGAAATCTATAAACCTGATTTTCCAATTCCAGAGCTGCTTATCTGACTAATATCTAATCCACCTCCTACATATCCACCCTGCAACTAAAAGTGTGAACATTTGTTAGATAACTTTTCCTTAAAAAAGGAGAAAATCTTGAAATTGTAGAAAATATTGGCTAGATCATCACAGTAAGAAACCATGAATTGGAACTACTATGATAGAAAATGAATTAAGCAGAAAGTCGAATTTTCTTTCTACCTGTTGTCTTGCTCTTTCAATCTCTTGTTCTAACTGCATCAGCCTCAATTTACTATTTTCCAATTGCTGAACATAGGCCTAGAAAATTTAATTCACATTAGGTAAAAGGAATGTATCACTATTATATCAGGAATGCATCTAAKACACAGATTTTCTCCTGTATAAAACAAAGAATGGAAATWACAAACCATATTTCTTGTATTGGTATCTATACCAGTAACCTTACTTACCTTCTTCCTTAAACGACTTTTACGAGCAGCCTCACGGTTTTGTGCAAGACGTCTCAGTGCCTGGGATTCATATGTTCCAATTTAGATTAGAGTAATGCCAACTTGTAAACACAATAGGAAACTGTCAATCTGCAGAAATATTTCTATAAAATAGCATAACCTAGTCGAAATAGCACACGGCATGCGCCCTGATCAACAATGGCCAATGCTGACTAGGATGATAGCATACACTATGACGGTTAAGTTCGATAGACAGGCAATGAATATCAGAATTGTATAGGTTCATTATTGTGAGAAAAAGAGAACTGGCCCTGGCTATAGTGTTCTTAACCATAAAACAATGATCAAATTCTGAGCTTTTTCATGTCTTTGATAATTTAGAATCTTTTCTGCCAAAATAAAAGTAGTTCTGATAACTCTCCCCATGTGAGGACTATATGTAATTACTAATAGAAACCATCTGACTATAAACTTTTACAAAGCAAAAAAGCAAAAAATTCTTAGTTAGCTTATCATCCCTTATTTTTATATTGATAATAGAGGAGATGAAATGAAACCTTCCACATCCCCCACGCCAAGGGACAATTTCCTCTCCCCATGTGTACATCTTGGTTGAACGAAGAAATTATCTGGTGCAAATAACAACTTCACTTTAACTATGAACAGTAAATAACACTATTATCCATTACAAAGTACTAATTAATTAAAATTCCCACCCTGGGAAGGGAAAAATACACTTTTTTTGGCTGTTCGTAGATTGACTAGGAAACAAAGCAGAAGTTAAATGTTCTAAATCTTTTTTATGCACATTATGATCTAGTCGCAATTGTCTGATTCTATTTAGAGAAGTTCCCATACCGGCAGTGCATTGCTTATGAAAAATCTAAGGTTGACTTTAAAAATGGGAGAAGGATTGCTATCACTGATGTGATAGTCAGCACATCTTTGAGAAGGAAGTTTGTTTTCTTACAGATGAAGGATGAGGACAAAGAAACAATAGAACATAAGAATATCATAAAATCCTTGCCATCATGATGGAAAACACAATTGCATACAGTCATGCTATGAAGTTTACTGGGGGRCAAAAATATGTGAACAAAACCACCATTCATTGACTTTCTCCAAAAGCAAAGACGTATAACTGAAATACAGGAGAGAGAACATAAACTAAATCTGTGTAGGTTAACAAATTAATGCAAAATCTTTACCTTATCAACAGGCTTACTTGCTTCCTGGTCATATTTGCTTGGCAGACCAAATGTTCCCTGTGAAGTGTCCTCCGACTGCATATTCATTGTAAACGTCAGAGAAACACATAAAAACCATTAACGAAACAGGTAAATCATGAAATGAAGCAATTGGTACCTGATTATCTAGTTTGGCCTCAACCTGTAGAATTGTGGTAGCAGATGCATTCAAACACTCATTACCTTTGAAATCTCCCCACATGCCAATTTGGTGCATAGGCTCATAAAGGCCCATTCTCCTTGAGGCAACAAATTGAGTCGATGTGGAATTCATTCTGTTTGTTCTGATATTTATTAGAACTCAATTAGCTATCATCTTTACAAGATTATTGAGTCAACTATGCAAAATGAACATCAAGAGCAGATGGAAATAAAGATGAACGTAAATATATCAAGCAAAATACAACCAAAAGGGGTAAACCAGAGGCCAGTGCTGAATCTAGCGGCAGTAGGACGAATCCTTCATCATTCCCCACCCTAGCCCCCTAGCACTACCTCTTCCACACCCCCAACTATTAGACAAACGTTATGTTAACAGCGTAGAATAATATACTAAAACAGATTTATACTTACGTGCATATATATAACTCATAAAGCAGCTATAATATCATTCGTGATAATATTATGAATCAATACTCCTCGCCAACAACCAACGAATAGCAACTGAATACCAGGACCAGCACCTTAAAAAATTTCAGCTTTGAGCTTTTAAGGTACAAAAAAGTCCACAAAAGGCTGATTAAACTTATCTAAAACAATAAGAAGAAGAAGAAGAAAGAGAGAAAGAATCGGAAACACACAGAAATACCAGAAGAAAGCTTGTTAATCCCAAGAAAACGAGGGAAAATGAAACATACTCGTTTTCATTTGAACCCAAAAGAAAGAAAAGGAAAAAGAAAACCAACAAGTGAACAAATCAAGAATMRAACAACTAGCCTGAATAAGCATCCCACAAAATTTCATCCACTAAAGTAAAGGGGATAATTCCCTTTCCGTAAGCTGAGAGAGCAGACCCAATAACCAAAAACAGAAAAAATAAAATCTGTAGCCAAACTCCAAGAAACAAATTCCAAAGTGCTTTTTCGCAGAAACCCATCAAAGGATTACTGAAAGACTTCCATTTTCTTTCCTTCTCTATCCATCCTCTATGGAAAAACAGGAAGATAACAAGCAGTCCAACAAAGAACCTTTAATGGAGAAGGGCTTCAAGATAAACACTCTTTTTCCCGCTCAATTTGCTGCTCTCCGAACACGAAACTGAAACTCATCAGTCAGTAAACTCTTTGCAGACGGCTTCCAAACCCCATCTTCTAACATCCATCACCTATTCGYTGGATGAAGAGTTGAAGAATCGAATGGAAACACAAGGTCTTTTCAAAATCCATATTTAAATGCTGCTATAGTATAAAAATGTTTCCAAACTATTGCTCCTACATGCATATATATATATATATACATACCTACAAGATTACAACTACATCTATATATACATAGATTTTACTAATATCAAATCCATGTAAAGATGGGCACTAGCTGTATTATATCTATATTAAAATATCATTATTTTGTGGGTGTTGTGCGTGAGAGAGAGGATGTGGAGACCTCTATTATCGTGTGCTACAGTTGAAATACTGATTAGAATTTTAGAAAGACTTTTGTTGGTCACAATTCCACTACCAAACAACAGTATTTGCATGTAATGAAGAATTGAATATGCGCACCAGGTCACACTCACTCACTCACTCACTCACTCACTCAAATCTTTCTTCTTTTTTTGTTTTCCCCTGGTTTTCTTTCTTTCTTCCATTACACATATTGGCTGAAGAATTTCTTAATATTCAGTCATCTTCTAGCTCCAGCATCTCACACCAACTTGGAGCAGTAACCTTAACCAACAAGACAAGCATAACAAAATATTTACGATGCTATCTAACACAACATGATTCTTTTTCCGAAAGTTAAAAAAGGTTATCTCATCGAATTGAATCATTAGTCTCGTGTTATTCTTAAGTGAATCACTTCATTCATCTTTGCAACCTATCTCTTTATCGATTCATTACTCTAGCATTATGAAATAATACTCAGATTACGAGTTATGGTYGGACATAATATAAATTCCATAAAGATGTTCAGACTATCGTGGGGCTAAATGGAAAACATCTAAGAAGAATCTAAATATGGCAAGTCATATCAAATGAGACGAAGAAAGTTAGATCGATTTAAGTGTGCCATTAATGTAGATGTTAATGATGTTGCTACAGACCTAATTAAGGCATTCAATACTCAATTAGTTAAAWTTTCGCATTAGATTAAATATATAAATTATGAAAAATAATAAATTGATTCAAAATTAATATAAAACGAAGTTATTATCTATTGTTTGAATTTGCCTAGATTCCTCCTAATTTAATTAGGATGTGACTTCACCAAAAATTTCAAGTTTATTTAAAGAAAACAAAATTTTCTAATTATGATTGGTCATTGTAAAATACTCCTCAGTCCTACTCTCTATTAATTAAACAAACAAAGAGAATACTTTATTTGAAATGAAAAAAGAAGGCTGATTTTGTAAAGTTGAAAATTAATCAAATGATTAGTACAGAAAATGAAAATATTTTAAATTTTGAAAATTAGTTAAATGATTTATAAGGATAAAMTTAGGAAATTTAAGTAATTGTCCTTTGATATTTTAGATGTGATACCCTTTCAATGCTAGGAAAAAGAATCTTAATGTAACGAATTCTCATTCACAAAAAAGGTAGTAATACGATATCTGACGTGTTAATGAGCGCATTAAGAATGGTAATTAAAATTTTGAAGACACAAATACAAAAATGTTAATAATAAATAATTTATCGCTCATTATTAGTAATATGAAATTACAAATTTGATTTTTAATTTATTTTTCCTCATTTAAAATGAATTGTTAAACATAATGATAATATATTTTGCGTAACTATATAAAATTTTTATTATACGCTTGTATATAAATCAAAATTCCTTCATAACTAACTATCGAAGTCTTTTTCTTCCTAGACTTCTTTTCTCTCAACTTTATGCTCTAATTTGAAATTTATAAACTCAATTTATTTTTTTTGTAAAATTTTAGTATTCATCACGATCTATTTAAATATGTATTCTTTTAAAACCATTAGTTTAAATCTAAAAAAATTAATTTTTTTATTTGCAAAGTTGCCAGCATCAGACCAAAAAATTTAAAAAATTCAAAATTTTTTTCATTATTTTAAAAAAAAGTACATTATCATGAATATTAATCTTTAATCAAATATATTTTACGAAACAATTATAATTTGAAATTAAAATATAAGAATTGAAAAGAAACAAGTGTAAAGAGAGAAATAATTTAATAATTATAAAAAAATTATTTATATAAAAAGATATAATTATAATTTCATATAATTACACATATTTATTATTGAATAACCCTATTAATTATTGGATGGTGTTGCTTCCGACATCCTTGTTCAAGAATGCCGCAAAACGACATTCTTGTGGGGTTGACAGGTGGTAAAATCATTTTCGTACATTTTATAGTGATAAAAAATCATTTAATGAAAATAAAATCATATACCTAATCATTTTTCAAAGAGAAACTGATTGATTTTTTTAAATGAAAAAAGAGGTTTTGTTTGAGGGAAAAAAAATTGAATTGAAAAGATAGCAAAATTGAGAGATTTGAAATTGTGATTGGAATGAAAAAGTTTTTGTTTTGAAATTTTATTTGATTGGTTTTCTAATTGAAAAAGAAACAATTTCCTTTATAGAAATCGAAAAGCCACTTGAATGTTTGGATATTGTTAGAGTAATACTCAAAATTTGATACTCATACCTCAAATCCATTCATTTTTTGTTTTAAAATTGGATACTATTGGGTAATACCCGAGTACCAAATTAATTATTTTTGGCTACCCCAATATTGTCGAGTACACCCGAGCATTGTAGTACCCAAACAATATCTGGTATTATTAAGGTAATTCACGAGTATTTGATCACTGAAATTYAATTACTGTTTATTAATATTTRGATAATAATGAGCATTTATTTTCAAAATTTATTCTTAATTGCTTCGATACTCAATGTTTGGATATTCRCCCGAATATCAATTTTTCAGATTCCTTTAAAACTTATTTTTAGTTCAAGTCATTGTTCTCTTAATATTTATATAATCATTAACAATAAGAAGAATTCGTAAAAAGCATGTTCGAATAAATGACTTTTTGATGGAGAATAAATAAAATAGTATTTGATAATGTATTCGAAAAGAGAATTGATGAAAGATGGGGAAACTTTTTGATTTTTTGTTGGAACAAAAGTTTACTGTAAATATCTTTTATTTGAAATTTTTTTCCAGAAAGAATCCCAATCCAAATGCATTATAAATATATTCTAGCCTGATCTAAAGTTTGTAGCACACGCAAGGGGGAGGCGCGTCGAATGGAGGATGTCTCTTCCAATTTAAATTGTCGTTATCATTCGCGCGAAGCTTTGTCCGGTTCGGGCCGGACAGTTCAGCGGCTTAGGTCATCTGCTGCAAAATCATATWGTAATTTCCTTTTTTCTTTTTTGCCAATTTCTTGTATTAAGTTTTGCCTAACATAATTTCTAATAATTTAGGATATGCTAAAGAAAATATTGTAAGTTAAAAGAAAATAATTGATAGAAAAGGAGGCGGATTTGAAAAATAAAAATATTCTATATTTTTAAAATAAAATGTGATTTTTTTTCTTTTCCTTAACTAATATTCCATCTTTAAAGAATAAATAATATCTTGGATGGGAATATTGAAAAAATCTAAAAAGAAAGTACGAGTAATTAGATGAGTTAATTTAAATAGCATCCCAAGTGGACAAAAGGTGTAGGCTTTTGGAATCGAGTCTCCTTGCCACTCGGGAAGATGCGAGGACACTTGGCCCATTAAAACATTTATTGTATTTTAAAGATAATAAAAAATAAATATCAATCATTATTTTCTTTTTGATAAGTCATTATCAGAGCGAACAGTTTACTTTCGACTTGTAATTTGATCGATTCAAGTCATTAAAAATTGTACTAATTCAACCTAATAACCTTCGATCTTCTTATAAGAATTGAATTCTCGGTTTTTTTGTAAAAGGGTCTCAAAACTTAGTGTTTCGAGAAGATGTCATTGAAAATATATTAAGGAAATTATGATGAACACTTAACTTTTATAAATAATTATATTTATCAAAAGTTTATCCTATATGCACCATAAGTTTACCCAATCATGGTCTAGATGGTGAAAATTGCATGGAAGTCAAGTACTTGTTGGTGTGGCAAAGTAGATTCTATGTGCTTATATGTAAATTGACTTTTGAGTGAAAGGGAGATCCAATAACTCCCACAATATGTGGATATCTGTTCTTGTTGTGGGAGATAATTTAACTAGAAAATGGCAAAAGTCCTTATAGCTCTTGCATTTTGGAAAGTGGCTTTGCAATCATAAGAAGTAACCTACAAACTCTTGCATTTTGAWAGTACAAAGAACTTTTAGAGAAGTTTCTCACATTTGAAATTTCGATTGTTGATGCGGTAACGTGTTTTTTATTATGTAATAGGTCATAAATTTGATTGCCTTCTTATATATATATGTATATATCGATAGTTGACCTTTTACATTGGAAGTATATCGAAATTACCAAACTAAAAAGACACGAAAATGATAGCAACRAGCATAGATGAGAGGGTCTATAAACTCCAAAACTAATGGGACAATTGCCAATGTACATGGCTAGACTATTTAATTGGGACCTTTAGCTTTTCAAGTTGCAATATTTTAATACCAAACCAAGGTCTTACTTGTAGGAACCATAGAGTCTGATGCTTTTTTTTTTTTCAATTAATTTAATTATCAAGTCATGCGATAGATATTTATTAGGATGATTCGAACTCTTGATCCTCACCAGAGGCGAAAAATTGCTCACTAATCGCACTACTCTACTTATTTTAGAGTCAACATTTCATATTTCCATATGTTGTTGTTTTAAATATTGAAATCCCTTATTGCTAATATGGTTTAGGAAAGGATATACCAATGAGTATAGTAGCAAGAAAATGCACCCATCCATTTATGTAGTGCACATATTGGTTTTATTAAACTAAGTAATATATGGAATTTATGGGTTATTGATCCCTTTGGCCTTATTTTCAGAAAGTGCTTCATAAATGGCCTTATTTTAATGCAATTACGTAATGTGTTATGAAAATTTTATAATGCATTCAGTGAAGGTTTTATTTATAATGATAAAGATGAGAAGTAATAAGGCGTTGGAGTGAACGTGTTATTCAGGGGCATTTCCCCCTGAATATTTAGTAGGTTTGGTGATGACCGATTGACCCTCTCATGAGCCTGAAAAGACAATGTTTATATATTGCTGATGCAGCATACATATATAAGTGCCAAAGCACATTCTATCCACTTATAAAAGCTTTAAACATTCTATCCACTTATAAAAGCTTTAATTCGGAGGAGAGACCCTTCTTCTCTTTTTGGTATTTCCTTTTCAGGAAAGCAACACATCTGGAGCTGTTCTCTATAATGTTGATTGTACTTTGGAGTTCCCTTTTTCAGCATAACCTCATTCTTTCCACATAAGGATGACTCTTCATGTCCTATAGAGACATCTTGGATAATCTCAACTCATCTTAGCTGCCATTCACCATTTCTTTCTATTATTTTTTTCTTTCTATAGCTGCAATTCATCCTAAAGAAATGGACCAAACTTGCAAAGACATGTTCTAGTATCTAACTTTCTCTATAAAGAAAACCAAGTACCTAAGACCTAAGTACAATGTTAACATTTGAATCACGATCTAATTTTTTTTTCCTTTCTTTTATTGAGACAACAAAGCTCTATACTTTTAGATAGTTTTTTTTTTCTTTTCTATCAAACGATTTAGTATCTTCACTTGATCAGATTAATTTGAATTTGATTTAGATTATCTTTGCAGAGTTTAATTCTTAATCAGAGAAATACCTAACCCAGGGCTCTTTTAACATGACACCACAAATAAAAGTCGCACGAAGGACCTCAATCTACTTATCAATTGTGCCAAGTTGATGAATTGTCTAGATAGTTTCCACCATAAGTCTTATGTATGGGGGTACAAAGAAAGGCCGCTATTCTTTTGAAATTGGAGGATAAGAGCCATAATATTTCTTGTTTGGTTGAGAATGGTCCACAGGAATTCTTTTATTCCAACTCGACTCCCCAATGGACAATTCTCCAGAAGATGACTTTGCGTGTCACTTTTGAGTGAAACATAACTCTCTTCTTTCTCAAATGCATAAGAATAGAAACTTCTGAACTAACATTCTACTTTCTCTTTACTTGATGATGACAATATACAACAAGGACTAAGCATCTTATATCTCTATACTCAAAACATATATCTCAATTCTTGCAAATCCCTCTCTAACACCAATCGTTTTTTTKCTCCGAAAATCAAAAGAATTCTTGATTCTAATTTTACGTCCCTGTCATGTTTTACGTTACRAACAAATATGTCAAAATACCTACCTAATATATAAGCTCGACCCTAACCCTATAACATATAAAGGTAAGTCATTATTAGGTCTTAAACTCATTCTTTTATGTTATACTCAATTATATGCGTTTGTTTTCCTAAATTTATTTTCTTTTTGTTTTCTAAACTTGCTGGGAGAAAAAGGAGCTAAAAGGGTTTTAAAAAGTAATCTAGAACAGTTTGAAACAAACAATTACTTATATGTTTCGAACGAATCTTATAAATCTATAAGACTTACTTTTTTCAAGATTGGAAAGTGAGTTTGGCATATATTAATCAATCACCACGCTAGAAATATTTCAAGAATTGAGAAGCTCACGTAAGTCCTCACGCATGCATGCATGCAGACAATACTTACAGTATATTTATTTACTTATTTTTCRTTCAAGTGACGTSTTGGGGGAGAGGGAGGTCCAATCAGAAGAAGCTTTTGTAGAAAATTTTAGGGTTTATCCACTTAAAAAAGAGAGGTTGCAAGAGAGGATAAGATTAAGAATGATAATTAATTAGGTGAAGGTGGTAATRGTATGTGTAAAGACACAATCATAGGGGGGAAGGATTTGACGGTGGTGCTTTTCTTTCTTTTCGTTTTCCTTTTTTCTTCTTAACAGAGGGTAAAAGTTTTTTGAGAGGTGAAATATTTAATTCGAGCCATATTATCATTATATAAATACTTCATGATTTATGAATAATGTATTTCTTATTTATATTACCAATCAAACATTAATAAATAGTTAATAAACTCGATATAACTCACACTCTCACGTCGAATACATTCCTATAACCAATGTATACTTAATACAATAATATATRTCAATGCTTGTTAATATTTGATTGATGATATTACTGGTTTCGGTCCTCGTTGGGAAGGATGGTGAGGGTAGTTTTCTATACGATAGTTGGCTGGAGATTCCGTGGTGATTTTCCTATACATATTCTCTGTTTAGGTTCGCGGAATAAACCAAGAGATACGTCACGCAACAAATTGCTTTTCTTCTTCTTTTCCCATTTCGAGTGCACTTTGTAAAGTGGATTGCCACTAAGGGTGGCTAATGTGGCGTCATAAGGATACATACATCAACTAAAATCTTCTCTCTCTTCAATCACTTCTTTTGGATTCTCCCTATAACTTGGATAATGCAATTTCTCATACATCCATCAAAGTTTTGTGCCACTTAGATACTTCATAAAGTCATCTAACTTTTTTTTTTTTTTCCTTTTGATCCTGAAAAGACTTTCCGGGTCGAAATACTACCTTTTCAGAATTCAAAATCGAGAAAGATTTTCGAATGATGCAAATTGGAGAAGCTTATTTGGGTTGTGATAAAAATTCCTAACAAACTTTACACTTTTTATATCATTCAAAGACCATGTATCAGGGACATACAATATATTTTTAATTTTCTAAATATTTTATTCTTTTTTCAAAGTGAAGATATTATGGTTTGTTCTATATATTGCATTCAAATTAACATATATTAAGAAGTATAATAAAAAATCTTAAAAAATTAAAATCCAGAGTTGAGATTCATTGATGCATGTACATAAATAAATAAAATTCATAGAAGTATTATTTGATAGTCATTCTCTGACTTGGTCTCAATCACTCGGACAGGAGGGCGCGGGGGGGGGGGGGGGGGAGGGATCATGACATCATCAAACCCCGCCCTGATTGTTAGGAAGGCTGGGCTTGGACTTGCTGCATACTTGTGTCCTCGTGAGTGGGGGCCTAGGGAGGATGGAGGGATGCGTGCATAAGCACGGACCCACCAGAGAAATAAATACTGTATTATATCCAAAATTTAATTTTTCTTTTTTCAGTATTATTTATAGAATTTATTTGCGACAATATTATTTTTATTTTCTTATTACATTTATTAATTCACTTTTTATCGATAACTCTAATATGTGCATATTTCTTTTAATTCTTTCAAAATCTGGATCGCATTATTATTAATCCGACAAAAAGTAAATTAAAAATATATTAAAAATTTACTCAAAATCACTTTTAATGCATTATGTCAAAATTTTATAATCTTATTTATGTACAATTTATTTTTTAAAATAAAATAATATAAAAATAGCTTATAAACTCAAGAGTGATTTCGAATTGTTAAATTAGCTTATTATTAAATAAGGTTTCTAAAACTAAATAATAGGTTTTGACACTATTAATATTTATTATTTTTATATCAGTATAATATAACTCAATACTTCATGTATCACAAATAAAATTATTGAAACATTGTGTTATTTGGAAGACTTTATAATAACATCATAGCGTTAGAGCATCTCTAATGCATTTGGGCTCTAGTCCTAGATGGTTTCGACCTAATCTCAATTGAGCCCAAAATAATTCATGTATGTTTTCGTAGAAGGCCCACTTCATAATATGGAAGCCCAACCTCTCAAACCTACCTGACTTCCAGGAATTTCGGAAATCATAATGGTTCTCCTTGTGAAAATATGGCCATTCGTAATATTCTTTTGGCMAGTCCAAAAAGGAATGATATATAGTTTAATTAAAAAAAGAAAAATAAATTTATGTATGGAATCAAATATGCATACCCCTAATGAAGAATATACTTATACTGTATCTATCCCAGTGCTCACCAACCACAACCTCCCTTCCTGGTTCTCCTGCAGTTGGATCCTCTGCAATCACAAGAATTCTTAATTAGGATTGGATTCAATTCATATATTTGAGAAGGAGGGAGCATTAAATAAGAAAATCAACGTATTAATATAATAAATAGTTTTTATTAAAGAAGTTAGTGGTGGACTGATAGTCCTGGAGGTAATGTGTTAGTGGAATACATGTTCCTTAAATACATATACGGCATATTATTCAATAAGATAGCTAATTTTATCAATTATCGACTAGTTTTAAGATGAGTCGATCTTAATTTATTGATAGCTTATTAATTATATAAAATTCAACGATATAAAATTAAATCATAATTTATTGATCAAATAAATATAAAAATCAAATCAATTCTAAAAAAATAAAAAATTAATAAATTATTCGTATTATTAAATTGAATATAATTGATCGACCATAAGAAGTTAAAACCTATTAATCATAAAAGTTTTAATCAAACTCCATTTGGGCTGAATTTGCTAGTTCTTGGGGCAGTCCCGGATCCAAAGGCCCAATACTGCTATAGGCATCCATTCTTTTTACTTCAAAGTTTGAACGAGCAAGAAAAAAATTTACATTTCTGTGGGACCAAAAAAATGATATATTTTGGTGTTAGATGTTGAAAAAGGAAAATTACCTAAATCATTAATTAAAGGAATATTTACATATAATGTCACTCAATTATTTTTAATTATTCATTTTTAGTCTTAAATTGTTTTATGTTACTGAACTATTTACGTTTATTTATTTGTATCATATTATGACAGATTACGATTATTTAAGTCACATGACACGCATCCATCATTACTTTTTTCCATCGAATTTCATCGTGACAGAACATAAATAAATAATTGACTGATGCAAACAAAATTTTGAAAAATTTGGAAAACAAAAGGAAATTGAATACGAAATTTAGGAATAAATTTAAATAATTAAAATTAGTTAAATGACATCATACGACGATATTTCTTTCCAAATCAGGTTGGGAAGTTACACGATTTAGTCCTTCAATTATTTTCCCTACAAAGTTACGTTATTATTTATTTATTTACAAATAGTTTGAAATATTTGAGAAGCGAACAAAGAAATTTCATATTTAATTCTTTTTATAATACCATGTCGTACCCGAATGAATGAGAATATGCGATCTAGAGGGAGAAAAGAAAAGAAAAGAAAAAAAATTACTTTCGAGTAAAGTATATGTTCCCTTCCCCTTCTCTTTCATGAAACCACCCATACTTAAATGACAAAACTACCATTTTTGTTTTTTTTTTTCCTATTTTGTTCGTACTATGAAAGACAATAATCAATTACCGAAACCAACCAAATGCGTTGACATTTGACCATAACCAACATTAGAAGTAATATCCCAAATTCACAAGTGAGATATTTTTATTTCCTTAAATTTCCTTTTCTTTTTTTCGTTTTGAGAAAATTCTTTTAACCACCTAACTAACCTTGATTAATCAACCCTAATTTTACATTAACCAACTAATCAGGCACGGTTAAGAGCATCTCTATGGAGACTGGCTCTATTCTAAAGTAAACACTAACCAAATTATCAACAAAACATTAATAAAAAATTAAATTAAATTACCCATACCATACTTGAATCCACGGGCAGCACGCAGGCCCTGGATATTTTTTCACAATCGGCTTGATCATGACGCTGCCCAAACTGCCCAATGAGATGACGGTCAGCTTCTCTCAGTAACATCCACATCCAAACACGCCCTTCTCTCCCTCTCTCTCTCTCTCTCTCTTTCTCTCTCACAGTCACTCACACACTCACACACTGCTTCTCTATACCCTTTGATTATAACTAGATCTCCATATATACATACATCGCCGAGTCTCAGCTGTTCTCTCCGCTTGATCGGACGGTCTACAATGAAAGCTTCCTCTTTTCTCCGTTTCTGAAGGTTCTGCTCTTCAATTCCCCCAGATCTGCTCCTTCCTAGCTCAGATCTGCTCTTCTGGTGAGTTTTTCTTCTCGGATTCCCTATTTTTTTTTTTCGATTTTACGTGTTTCTCTTATTCTTGTAACTCATAACTTTGTCCTCCTCACGTTTACTGAATTTCCGGCGAAATTGCTTCCTCTTAATWAGTTTTCCGGCGAAATTATCTTTAGCTACGATCATGKCCAGGCAAAATTAGCTGACTTTTGTGCGTTTTCTASTGAATTTTCTGAAMCTGGAGCAGAAAGTGGAGTTTTTGTCATCTTCTGCTTCTGCTCGAGCAGAAAAGTTCAAAATTTTAACATTTTTGGCAGAAATTAATAAATATTATGTTTTTTAGTTGAAATATCACGGTTGCTGATTAAAGGAAGTGCAGATCTGACGGATACACTGTTTCTTGTGCAGGTGTTAGATATTTTTAATTAATTTAACCGTAGTGTACGGAATGGAGAGTTCTACAGTGATTAGCTTTCGTGATGGGTTTGTTAAGCTTAGTGCAAGCCTGCTAACATGCGCCGGGGAGGCCTTTTTAGCTGCTGCTCTAGTTTCCACCCTGGTCAAAGCTCACCTCGATTTTCTCACTCTGGTAAAAACCTCATTGACTTTTTTCCTCTTTTCTTTCATTTTTGGCTGATTTATATATATTTTTTGGTGTTTGATGCTGAAATTTTGGATGAACATTTTTTTTGGCTCATAGAACCTTTGATCCAGTGACATTTACATATTTATGAAATTAATTTTTTATTTATTATGCCATTTTCCCAATTAATTTTTAGGCCTATACAGGCTGGTTCTTTTATGGGTAGAAGTTATTTGCTTGATGATCATTCTTGCAAACTTCATTTTCCAAAAAAAGGAAAGAAAATGGTTCTTGCATACTTCGGATGAATTTACTAATTGCTTGTGAAATGAGAAAATTTATTCAAAATACTATTTTTGGGAAGGCAAAAGTATGGAATCCTTTTTTTTTTTTTTTTTTTATTTTTATAGTGCAAGCAAAGCTTGTATTATGATGTCTCCGAGTCATAGAGAAATTCAAAAAGGATTTTTGTGCTTTATATAAATATGCTTCTATAGAACTCATTACTTATTTTGAAGGGGAAAAATGTTTATTCAATATTAGAGTAGTTGATCTTGAAAATGGAAACAAATAATCTGGAAAAGTGGCAAGTTAAAGAAATATGGCAGTAAATGGGTCAATTATCTATTTGGGGGCCGTGGAGGAAAATTAATATTTTTGCAGATTTCAATGTTAATTTTCAAAAATTTTGTGGTGAGCACGTCACGTAGAAAATCTATTTGTTTGGGAATTTGTCAAAGTCAAAGGTCAAAGGTGGAAATCTCGTATTGCTGGAATATTCGCTGAATGATGCTCCAAGCATCTGCTCCGCGGACCCAACTTACCACTAAACACGTGTCTCATCAGCAATAAAGACTACCAACTTCGAATTTAATGAAAAATTAAGGTTTTAATGTATTGTGATTTGATCTTTTACTTGCATTTTATTCTGTATCATTTGTTAAATTATCAGGAGTACCTCAGTCTTCTCGATAACAAACCTACAACGAAAGGAGACCATAACAAATGCCCTACCGAGCCCGTTGATGTCGAGGGCGATGGTAATGATGACGAGGATGAAGAAGATGATGACCAAGACGATGGTGAGGAGGACTTGTCATCGGAAGATCCAGGTGATTTAAGCAATGCTCCCAATAACAATAACAGCAACCCTAAGAAGGCCTCTGGAGGAGGATCTGGCCGCGGTGGGCCAGAAGAAAATGGYGACGATGAAGAAGATGATGATGATGAAGAGGATGGAGAGGAACAAGATGAAGAAGATGATGACGATGATGATGATGAGGATGATGATGGTGGAGATGAGGACGAGGAAGAAGTCATTGAGGAAGGCGAAGGGGAGGAAGAGGAAGAAGAAGAGGATGAGGAAGCTTTGCAGCCACCAAAGAAGAGGAAGAAGTAAATCGGAAGAATAGGCTAACACCCTTCTCTCCATATGTGACTGTCCTTTTTTTTCCTCTTATTAACCAATGGCCCCAAGGCCCACATAGGAACGAGAATTTAAAACCTTGGTTCTAACTACAACTCCAATGGGTTCTGTCCACGGGGATGTCACTCGAAACCTAAAAGGAACAGAGAACTGTGTCAGTCGGGTCTTAACGGTGAAAAGTCATCGAAACTCTACCCTTCTTTAGATATAAAGAGGTGTCACTTCGATCCCCCAACCCGTTCCAGAAATACAATCCTAAGGGAATAAACTAAGAACTACGTACCTCTTCAACTCGGTGTACTAACTCTTTCACGTCTACGACGTATTTGCTACCTCTTATTTAATTTGACTAACTCCTCTTCGGTAAACGATCGTCTGATCCAATTACCACCTATTACCCGCCATTGGTCTCATAGTAACTTGTGGTGTGGGAACGGGGATATACTTGGTGGGCTTCAACGTGCGACTGGTCACTTTCTTAACGACAAACCTCAAGGCTTAAATGTCCACCGGTTTAATACTAAAACGTAATAGGAGCTTCTCTACGGAGAAGCGCGTCAAGATGTTTCGATGAGATCTAAGTATGCTGTTGTCTCGTCAAAAAAAAAAAAAACATTTCGGTTCTTGTTGTAAATAGGAATTCATTTCGATTTGGTTCTTGACTTCATTTTCAACCGGT